>VFFE01009019.1:711498-762798 GCA_008921705.1 Burhinus oedicnemus | reverse complement strand
GCTAGAGAGCAGTGCAGGGAGCGAAATCCCGGCCGAGGAGCCCCTGCGCGGCGGCGGCGGCGGCGGCCGGGCGCTGGGAGCTCCCTTCCTGTCGGGGGCGGCTCTGGGCCGGAGGCCGTGAGAGGAGCCGAGCGGCGGCGGAGGCCCCGGGCCGGCTCCCCCCTGCTCCCCGCCGCCCCTCTCCCATGGCGGAGACTAAAATCATCTACCACATAGACGAGGAGGAGACCCCCTATCTGGTGAAGCTGCCCGTCCCGCCGGAAAAAGTCACTCTGGCCGATTTCAAAAATGTCCTCAGCAACCGGCCCGTGCACAGCTACAAGTTCTTCTTCAAGTCCATGGACCAGGATTTCGGGTGAGCGGCTCCGGGCCGGCGGGGGCCGCCTGTGCCGGGGCGGGGGGCGGCCGGGTCCCTGCCCCTCCTCTCCTCCCCGCGCCCCTTCCCGCTGACAGCCGAGGGGAGGGCTTTAAGCGGCCCCGAGCGGCAGACACCTGCTTCGCTGGCGGCGGCGGCGGGTTCCGCTGCAGCCCCGGCTCGTCGCCGGGCCGGGCCGGGCCGCTGGGCTGAGCCGCCCGGGTGCGGCCCTGCCCGCCGCGCACTGCGGCGCCCGCCCGGCGCTAGGCCCCGCCGGCAGCCGCCGGCACCCTGAGGGAAGCCGTCAGTGCCGCTAACATGGCGGCCCGGCCCGACCCGGGAGCTGACAGCCCCGGCGGGACCCACCTCCCCCAAACTGCCTCCGGGGAGGCCCCTCGGCCGGTGTTTCAGTAACCCCCCCGCCCCCGGGCGGGCCGGGGTCCCTCGGCCGGGCGGGTCGGGGGCAGAGGGTGAGCGGCAGCCCGGCCATAGCTGTCAGCCGGTGCGGGGGGAGAGGCCCTGAGGGTTGTGGCAGGAGCGCTTCGCCAGACAGGGGGGATTTCTGAGGAGCCGAGGAGAGTCAGGCTGCAGACGTGCTGAAAGGTGAAGCCTTGTGCAAGGGCAGAAACGCCGGGAGGGGGGTGGAAAATGGGTCTTTTTGCTCTTCTGGGTCTGCATCCCCACACCGACGGGTGTCAAATGGTCAGTGGGTGACAACGGCCGGTTCTTGGAAGGGCCTGCTCCCCACTGGGCACCGCTGAGGCGTCCTGCTTGCCCAGGGAGGGCAGGGGAAGCCGAGGGCCAGACTGCCCACGACCTTTGTGATGGCGTAGGCCACATTTCTGACTGGAGCCGGGGGATATTTGACATCGTTCTAGTCTCCGCACACAAACGTGGGTTGCGTGCCACCGGGTTTATTTACAGCCGTAATAAAATAAACTAATAAAAATCTGTTTGACAGCGTGCCAGGCAGTAACTTTGAAAACGTATTAATCCTTTTGTAGCAAATCGCTTCTCTTTGTATTCACATCTGTCCCTGGCAAGACAGTTTTACGTATTTAAATACCTTGGAAGTGAAAAAGAGAGCAGGTTTGTGGAAACTAATATGGACCCAGGTAAAATAACGCCGTGGTTGAGGTGCGCGTTTTATGTTTGGTGAGATATGTCATCCCGAGCATCCTGTTAGATATTGTGTAGCCTCTTTCTTATCCGTGAGACCTGAAGCCTTTAATGTTAATTGTGTTTTTATCCATGGTTTTAACACGGATGTTGTTTGTTGACATGTGTTTCTTATGTGGCAAGTTGTTGGTATTGGCATGTTACTGTAGGAGCGTTCACGTATTGAATTCTTGTTTTTCTGGATCGTGAAAACATCTTTTTGGGAAACAACTATACAAACTGTTTGTTTTCAAAATAAAGTCTTTGAAATTGTCTATTCATAATTTTTTGTCCTGCACCCTCAAGTGACAGGGACACGTACCCCGCAGTTGTCGTATAAATTCAAAATCTACGTTTTTGTGGTGCAACCTCAGTGAAGGTCGGTGGGTTTGGTGACCCAGCATACGCATACGCATTCGTTCCCACCGCACCACACTAAATGCAGACATTTAGTTCTAGAAAACATAAGCTCTGCTGAGGCACATTGAACGTACTAGGAAGAGCTCTAACACGTTCGGGCGTTCTTGATCTTTGACCAGCTAACAGAGTTAGTAACGTAAACCCTACAGTGGATTCTCTTGTTAGTGTCGCAACTGGGGTGAAAATTGTCTGTTCTTGCACTGCCTTGGACATGGAGATGGTGGAAGGTGAAAGGCTGCAAGTGGACGATGAGGGTTAGGACCTGTGAATTCTGTCTCTCGTATTTAAACCATAGTCTCAAATATAACTACTGGCTGCATTAGGGTGGCAATCCATTGTCCTGTGACAGCTAGAACTAACTCTGTCGATGGTGACTCTCGCAAGCCAGTAGGCTGTTGATCAGATTTGTGTTTGCTTTTGTTTTGTTTGTCAACCAGATTTTTGTTCCTCTCTGAATCCTAAATGCTTGTGAAAAATAGGGAATTAGAAGAAAACTCATGTGAATCTTGGCTGTCTTAGCAAGCGTTAATAGTAAGTATGGGCTTTTTTTCATCATCTTGTCTTCAAACTGACTTTTTAAGATTGTTGTTGCGAATAAGTAATTATAGATGCAGTTGCCACTAACCATAACAAAATCGTGTATCTAATTTCTACCTTATGTGCCTGAAAACGTCCTCCAAAGAAACTCTTTTCTGTGTGTTCTGTAAGTGGTACTTAGGCTTAAACTACAGTGACATTTTGGTTTTAAGTGTAGTGTTCTACAGTTCTCGTCTTCTGTTCTTCGCGTTGCTGCTCAGTGGCTGTGCGGCGCTGTGATTTGGCATGGTGACCGCCGCTTGGCAGGGTGGTTTGCAAATCCCAATGTGGAGTGAAAAGTACTTCTTGTGTTAGGAAAGCAAATGTTTTCCTGGAGTGGGGGAGCCTCCTTGAGAAGCCAGTGATCGGGAACTGACTTCGCAATACTGCACATGTTGTTGTAATTAAGGCACAGCCTTTCCTGGATCCCAAAATAATGTAATAAATAATTGTGTTCAGAAACAGTGCATGTGTTGAATTGTTTCCAACCGTGAAAGATAGTGTTGCTAAGGATTGGAGTGGAGTTGGGTTGGGGACGTGGAGCCGTATCAAGTTGTGTTATGAAATTAAGCAGTTACGTGTTTTGTGTACCTGTGCGGAGTTACCAGCCTACTTTCAGCTTTGCTTCTCGGAAGGTGCAGGAGAAGGAAGGTGTAGGAGTGGGCTACTTCCTTCTGAACTTTGATTGCAGTTTAATTTGCTACTCTGCCTTGTAGTCTTAATGTTACACTATCAGTAAAGCTGCGGAAAAGAGATACAATGTGGAACCTTCATCTTGATTTTCCTGGCAGCGTTACTTTGACATAAAAACACTTTTTCCTGTGCCGTTTCATTCTCAAGGGTGACTTCTCCACTAGCTCTCGATGGGATGGACCTGTCTTTACTCTGAAAGCCCAGACTTTCCTACTGACTCCATCTGTAGGTATGATGTTGTTTTTAAGATGCAGGATGTCTAACTATGTTCTGACATTAAGACTCAACCCTTGGAAGTGCTTTGCAGCTTCTATTTTTATTCTAGCTGGTGGGAAATTAAGCAGGGACATTACAGGATCAGACTCGCTAATGTGATAGTATGCACCAGGAATGAGGTTTAGAAAAGGTGCTACTTGTGATAATGTGTTTTATAGACAAGGAGCTGTGTCATCAGCTTGCTTAGTTGCTTACAGTGACTGATGCTTTCCTCTCAGGGGAAGAGCTCAGAGGTCACTTCTGATCACCAAAATTGTTGATTCTAAGGTTACAGCCACACACATCCTTGCAGTAATGTATAATGCAGTTTTGTTGATTCTTTGATGATTGAAAAATGGCAAATAATGAATACATCTAAAAATAAAGCTATATTTTGTGATGCCTGGACTCTCAGGACTGAAACTCTGACAGCTGCATAAACTGTGTTGGATCCAAATGGTTCATAATCAATCTGTGTGACAGAGGAATTCCTACCTGTCTGTTCTTAAATATTTGGTATTTCCAGAGCTTTTCTTGTAAAACAGTATCACTAACTTCCAAAAATACAAAATTATGAATGTGTATGATCCAGGTATGACCATAAGTTATGTGTGTTAATTTTGCTATACAATCATCTTTGCGACTCCATGCCACAGTTTCATCTCTGGTCAGTGTAGGATGCTCTGCTGTGACATGATTATAGCAGGAGAGATTCAGAGGAAGAACTGTACCATCTTAAATACATAGTCTGTGCAAAAGCTCATGCTGATAAATATACTCTCTCCTGCATTGTTCTGGCTTCCTTCGCTCTGTTCAGTCAACGTGTGGCTGGGGCAGGAGCTGCTGACGGCATCTTTCAGTACTGCAGGGTGGGAAGAGCAAGCTAGTTTTAGGCTCTGCAATCTTTATCCGTCAAATACCAGAGTACGTCTCTTCTGCCATCCTTCTGGGTGAGGTTCAAGTCCTCATTCTTTCCATTGTGTGAACTAATACTCTTTTGATTATACTTCTTTAGGGAGTACTTTGAGGAGTGGCTTTTTAGGCATTCCTTTGGTATCAGCAAAAGAACTTCCTTTTCAACTGGAGTTGTAGGTGCAGCTGTTTCTTGCGCAGAAATTGATTTTCTTGGTAGTTGGTGTGTTCAAAACTAGCAAGCAATTGTGATTTGAAGCAGTAGGAATCCAGGTTGGGATTGGGATTATGAGCTGAATGGGATGATTTTTGATAGAAGAGGAACATGAGAAGCACTGTTTTGTGTGTTTTCTTATGGAGGCAGTGTGCCATCTCTGTTTTCACCCTTGCCCCAAGAGAAGTCCTAACTGAGAAACGGGAGTCCTAATTGACAAATGTCTAGCTGTGGAGATGCAGAATATTTTCATAATTGGGAAAGCTCTTAGAGACAAATATTACAAAAACACCCACAAAATATTTTTCATGGGGACAAATGAAAGTAGGAGTTGCCTATTTATCAGTGAGGCTTACACAATTGATGCTTAAAGTGCCATTTGGACACTGGACATACATAATTTAAAAAACAGAAATCTGATTTGCATGTTATATTTGCAGGATTCCATGCTCATTGAATGTAACTGTGAGAGCTGTTGTAAAAATCCAGCAAGCAAAGGAACATTGGACAAAACTGTGGAAGGCTTATTTCTGGCTGTTCTCTGTCAATCAGGTACCATAGAGTTCTAGCCTCTGGGCTAACCAGACTCAAGAGAAAGTTTTTGGGCTGAGTTCTGTGCTTGGAAAACTGTTTCCATGCTTATTCAGGCATAAGGCAGCATACTGGACAAAAGTCCCTTGCAGGTAGGGTTCTGCCTTTTAGGTGGACTCTGCTGGGCCAAGTAGCAGTAAGAGCATAGTTTTGCATTGGGTTTGTTGTTGTTTTTTCTTGGTAGTTATTGCAACAAAGATTTTAATGAGGTGTTTTTGCTGGTGTTTTTAAGGAGATCCTCTCAAGACTAAAGAGCAGCATGAAAGGATGCCTACCTCCATACTTGTTTGAAAACTGAACAAGCAGGTGACAGAGGCTCATATAGGTCAGTTACAGGTAGGAGTCTGTCTTTTTTGAAACAGAATAAAATGAAGGCAAGTGATTCATATTTGCATTAGGGAAATACAGAGCTGGCAGGCTAATGTGCAGAGGGGGCATGTGCTGAATTAACTGATCTCTGCAGCTCTGTGACGAGGGTTGACACCCGCAGAATGACTCTGTATGGATCAGAACTAGGCAAGGGGATATTGAGGTAACTACTTTGATGAAAGCTCTGGCGAGCGTATTAGCTGTATAAATGGAAAGTTTCAGAAATACTACACAGACTGCAGGCTGGATGGGAGGGTCTAGAGAGCAGTCAGAATTCAAGACAATGTCCATGTTACTGCCCTGAATGATGGGCAGGTAGATGAGCAGATAAGAAGAGGTGTGCCATATAACTTTTGGCCTTGAAATACAAGCAAGATTATCTTTACAAAGCAACCATGCAGAATCTCGCTCTGTGTGCTTGTTTTCCCACATGCATCTGTCTCCTGCCTGTTTAGTCTCTTTTATCTTCAATGTTATTGAGGGATCACGGTGTTTTTAGGAGGGGCGAATGAGTAAGGAAGTAGTTTCGTGAGGGTAGAACTAATGAAAGCAGGTTTCCTGGAGATTTGTGTCCTTTCAATGTTATTTTCTCCATGGTCTCAGGCTGCTTCAGCAGTTAGTAGATATTCAGAGATCTGAGATGCAGTTAGACTGAAAAAAAAGACAGCAGTTTACTTGGACACAAGGTTAAAAAGGGTTGGGGCTTCAACTGATAAAGCAGTCACATAATTTACCATATAGATCTTTGCAAATGCCTATGGCATGTTTACTGAAAATATCTTTTGGATAGCAAGTGTGGTTGAACAGATGGAGCAACAAATGGGTTTCTTTTAAAGATTTTTTTTTTTTTTTTTTTTTTTTTATCCCGTACCCTTTTTGGCCAGGTTTGCCTGTCTGTAGGCTAGAAAGGAATGATTGTATAATAATCAAAGTTGTCTCCAGGTCAGGCTGGGACAGCTGTTCCCTGTGATGTAAACAGGCATGGCTGACCAAGAAACTGAATGCAAGGCATGTTACCGCCCATGGCTGGGATTCATGACCCTCCTCTTCTGCTGCTGCCCGCTTTACTTTGCGAGGCTATAGCAGGTTATGTGGCAGCACTGGAGCTCTGTTTGGGATTGATCCAAAGCGTGGTGGAGTCACTGAGAGTCTTTCTCTGACACGCACTGAATTTTGAGCCATTTTCTAGCTGAACTGTTCTGTCACATGAACAATACTTGTTCGAATGTGTAACTTGTAGTGAGTGCAGTGGGAGGAGAATGCTTTTTAATAAAGGCTTTCCTCAAAAAAACCCACAGGTGGTTTAGTAGATTGAGTTGAGAAGATACTTGGATTTTTATTTGTTCTTTGAGACAGCTAATAAAACTGAGTATGGTGACTCTGACTTTACAGTTCAGTGGGTTGGTCATGGTTCTTTCCAGCTTTCATTCCCCTCAGCATGGTCCGTTGCACACTTAAATGATGTAAATGTTGCGGAAGTCTTAGTCTACTGTTGGTGGAGGAGCTCAAGAGTGAAGGCCAAGTTTCAGCTTGATTCAATCAAATAAATCTGGAATAATATTCTGAAAATAGGGATTACTGAGAGAAGGTTCTAAGTACCTGGTTCAACAGCAACTACCTCCCCTTTGGGGGAAAGAGAATTCTTACAACTGTAAGGGAGATTTCATTAATACCTGCAGAAAGTTGGAGTACTGTTACCTAGTGGAAGAAAATGGGTATTTGCATACTTAAAGCACTGAACTGAGACTTGGGAAATAGAAAAAAATTGTATTCAGCCACAGATTTAGGCTTGGACTCAGCAAAGTACTTGGACACGCTGAAGCGTAGTGCTGAATTGAGGCCTGTGTTAGCTACTTGCCTAATGAGAATAGCCTTTATTTATTTAGCTTTTCCCCATTTTCGCTGTTGAAATTTATAAACTTTCTGGAGACTGTGCCTCTTACTACTTATGTTTATACAGCATCTAGCACTGTGGTGCTTTTCTGTTTGCTGACATCAGAAAGCACTATTGTAGTACAAATAATAAAAATATGTATAAGAACACCAGCCTAATAGACCTCAAAGCTCATACTCTGTAACCACACTAGGTTAGCTTACACATGTTTTGCCAAGCTGATTCTGATAGCTGTCTACAGTACAAGTCACTGCTTATTTTAACATCCCAACTGTAATGTAAGCTAAATATTTAAAACAACCGCTTTTTCTGCTGGAACCTGAGGACTGCTCTGCTCTGAGGGTGGAGTATGTTATATTTATTAAAAGCTAATGCTATGAAAACATGCTAAAGGGATACATCAGGTTTGGTCTGCTTCCTGTGGCTAGTGATCTGCAGCGGGACAAGTTAGAAAAACAAGTTTACTACTGTTCATTTAATGAACACCTCCACATAGTGTATGCACAGTTTTCTTTTTCTTTTTTTCCAGTGCTCAGGTAGACTTGTTTTGGCTTAAGAATACACACACAGACTGTACAGCTGTTGGGAACATTAACCATCTCTAAAGGATTCGAGTTCAGCAACTTATCTATGGGCTTGCTGTATCTCTAATTAAAATTTGCCTTTGAAGTAGGTTCAATTAAATGGGATTTATTTAATAATAATTTTTGAAAGATTATCACCATTCTAGCCTGCCACAGGAGAGTCAACAGGCAACCAGGAGGAGATCCAGATGCACCAGGAGGAGATCCACATTCAGCGCTTTGAAACCAACCATAAATAACAATGGAATAGATTAAAATTTTGAATTAAGGAATTAATTTACGTGCAGTATTAAAGCTTGTAAAGATTTCCGTAGTATATTTGAGATGAGTCCAGCAGGCTCCCTTCACTTGCATTCTGCTTACCTTCAAGCATGAGTGTGGCATTTTCGAAAATAGCTTTGTTCATGCTTGCCTTTCAGATCGCGCTTTAAATGCAGCCTGATAGGTGTTACCATGACTAAGTGCAACCTGGTCAATTATCATTCTGATGAGTACTTTTAGAGGATTGTTCAGGAGCACCAACCATTTATTTCAACTGTTGTGCCACCGTGTTAGGTGGCAAGGGTGACAAGCTGGTGTTTATGAAACACAGATAGTGGGTTTTCTGTATATGGCATCACTGCAAGAATTCTCTCCCTGTTCTTCTGCTCTTTATCTTCTTTAGGAATCATGACATGTTTCAGTTTGGATGTCTTGATAATTAAAGCTACTTCCTTTGTCTTTTTTTTTCCACATCAGTTGGGGTTCCTGTATATTTGGCTGATTAGATGTGGTGTTGTTCTGTTTGATATGACCAACAGTAGATTTTCTGCCTTCATCTCTATGTGAAATTCTTTTAAATGGTGATTTTCCCGCCCCCTTAAGTTCTGGCTAATTCTCACTGTCTTTTCTGTGTTACTGTCGTTCTTCCCTTGTAAATAGACACGGAGAAAGGGGATCCATCAATGTCTTTATGCAGCTGATATTTGCCTTGGGAATATACTAGACCTCAAGTAACTTGATGTATATTGTAGTCTCCCCATTGCAATCTCGAGCACCTAGTGATTGGTAGGGATCTGATTTGCTATTAGAATTTCTGTGCAAGGGCCCAGTTTGTTAATGTTTCTGTTGATTGAATAGCTAGTCCACTGTCTTTATTGCTTCTTGGTCCAATTGTAACATCTCCAGGGTAAATGTGTAGGATGATGACTTGCAATTACAGCAGTGAGATGTGTTTACAGCTTCCCTGAAATAGGGAAGGTTGAAGTCTCTATTCCACCTCCTTTTGCGTTAAATAATTTAGGGATATCAGCTGGTGTTTGCAAAGTGGCAAGCCTTTTTTATTTTAAATTTACTTAACACTTATACAACATAGAGGTGGATTTTTTCTTCTGTGTTTTTGAACCTTTCGGCAGTGTTGGAGTCCAGTCCTATATGCAGTCAGTTGAGATCCAGTATCTTAAAGCCGTTAAACCCCGATCCCCTTTCTTACCAGATATGTACGTCTCTTAATGTGCCTCACATTATGGGAGGGAAAATTCAGTAGAATCAGCTGGTTATTCCAGTTAATGATGCTGACTCAATACAACTCTTTACATATACATTATTGCAGTTTATTCTGTCTAGCTTTTTGGTTCCTTAAAATGCTGAGATTTCTGGAGTTTATTTGGAAAGAAATTAAGAGGGAGGAAGCGAAGTGACAAGTATTAAACTTCCTGAGTAAAGGCAGTATCTAGAAGAGTTTTGTTCCTGTTTTCAGTCTGTGTGGGAAAAGGAAGATGGCTCGGTATTTCTGTGTGACTCGACCGTCTCTTTTGCGAGTACTGGAGGTAAAGTCAGCCTTTATCCTTCCTGTGTCCACCAGATAATCCTGAGGTGAGTGAGTAAGGTCTGAGTGTTTCTTTTGCGTTGACATCTGCGCTAACTGGAGCAGCGCTGAACACTACATGTTGAAAAACCCAAAGAGAACTTGAGAAGGCGGCTCAAAAAAGTGGCAGTGTCCTTTCAGTGACTGGGTGCTACAGATAGACTTAATTTATTCCTTGAAATCTAGCTTTGTCCTTGTGCTGACAGGACTCAGCCTGTTGTGTAAGGAGCAAGCTGTGCTGTTGCTGATCCTTTGTTTGAATGTTTTGGATCGCTTGGCTGTACTGGATAATGGAGATGAGGTGAACGGCGTCTGATAAAAATGGACACAGCACTGAATTGAGACAGGTTAATATTACTTGGTCCTATAGTTATTTTTTTTTTAAAAGCTTGCTTGTGCCTCATGGTTACTCTTCATTTACTCCGTTGTTTGCATTCTTTTTACATAAAGATTTCCCTGTGCTTTACTGAAGCTGAAGTCTAAACTACTACATTGTACTGAGCAGAAATCTTTTCTGATGCAGTTTAATGGCTAATTACTTATGATAACCAGGGTTGCATCTTTTATTTGGCTATGTTATTTATAAAGAAAACAGGTGCCTCATCTTTTGCTAAATGTTTACTTTCTGTGCTCTAATTGTGTTATTACCTGGCAGTAATCAAGTCCTGCAAGGGATGCTTGCACAATCTGTGAATAAATCCTCTTCTCTGGTAGTCTTGAGTAAATGTCGCAGTGGCCTTCAGTAGCCAGCATTCTGAAATCCCTTTACATGTAACTAATGAGAAAAACACATGTAAATTCAGTTTAAGCGCAGCTATTTGTTAAGAATTTTGCAAGATGTAGTGTATGCAACGCCAGTTCCAAAGAACTGACTGTTTTCACACAACATACACTGAGTAGGTGGATTGGGAAAATTAAAAGGGGGAGTAAAACATTCCTGACAATCTCTAACATCAGTTTTACTGTTTGTTTAATCTGTGCTTGCTTTTATTCACTTGGTTGGGGTGCTGAATCTGGACAGATGATGAAACTCATCTGTTTTTCTTGTCCCAGCAAAATGTGTTGTTTTTTCATAATCATTTAGGGTAGGTCTAACTGTGCTTCCAATGAAGTTAGAGGAAAATCATTCCTGAAAATCTCACTGTTAGTGTTCAGAAATGCAGTCTTGCCTTGCTTATTCAAGAGTTCCAAGACAGGTTTTTTTGCCTTTATTTTTCTTCTGTTCAAAGATTTAGCAGTGAATGCAGGCAACGTTGCTTTTAAATTGGTCTGCATTGTTAGTTTAGCTCACAAAGCTAGTATTGCAGTTAAAAGCCTAGTAGTAATTGAATCAAATGGCTGTTTAAGAGCATGTTGCTGACAATGAAATATATGAAAGTTGTAGAAATGTCCTTTCTCAACAGAACACCACTCAGTCTGTCTTGGTCTTCAGTTCTCTAAGCATATACCTGTGTTGTCCAAAGTGCTCTTGTGGAGACTGACTTGAAGTGGTACCAGGCAAGCACTCTCTGGAATTGTTGTGGTATGGTCCTTTCCCTGATACAATGGACCCTGTGGAAAAGTGGAACTGAAGAAGAATCAGCCCTACATTAGCATGATTGTAAATATAAGCCTTTACTGCTGCATGCTACAATGCCGTGATACAGAGACTTACCTTAGGTTAGCTTCAGACATGCTAAAATCTTCTGTATGTATTAGAAGTAGTCCATCAAAAGCCAGTTAAACTATTTTGGTAGTTATTTTCTCATCATGATTTTAGTTGGCCTAAAAATCAATGTGTTTAAAAGGGCAAATTCATAAGAGGTATTCTCAAGGAAGCAGCATTTGTTGATAGTAACATCTGATTTTTTTTTTTTTTTCTCCTCTGAATTCATGGCAGCTCCCACTGTTTTCTGACCCTCTTTTACTTGGAGAGTATACAAAAGAGAAAATTCCTGTCCTTACACACCCTCCAAAAATTGGCAGATAGATGATGCTTTTCTGGTGGCAAAAATGAAGAGGTCATGTCTGCTCTCCAGAAAACCTGCAAATCTAAGAGCTGCATCCAGCTATCTCCCGAGAAGATCCCTTTAGATATTAAATTTTGCTTGTTTTCCCAAACATGATAATAACCTGGAGGTGAAAGATACACCTTGGACCGAAACTTGCATCCATTTGTGGATGGGTAACTGTCTTTTCTTGCAGAAATGCAGTCTTATGAAAATGCATGAGCTGTTTTTTAGTCATCCTTGTTGCTACAGGATGAAAAGGATATCTCTAACCATCTTTATTTTTGCAGGATGTTTTGGTCTGATTGCTTTGTCCTCTACTTGTGTGTTTGTGTGAGAACATAATATAGTGAAAATACACTCCCATCTGACCTGAAAAATACAGAATTTCCAGCCTCTTCCATCTCCATAAGCAGAGATCATGGAGGTGAACTGGTTTGTCATCTTGGGGCTTTCTTTCAAGGGTATCTGGTACTTCAGGACGCTGTTCATTTTGCTGCTCCTGATTCATCTGTTGTTTGTCTTTTGGCAATAACAGAAATACTTGGGTGTTTTGGAGCCAGGTGGTCGTCTTCATGGAACTCTGAGTAAATGTCTTCGTGGCCAAGTAGAGGATGGGAGTGGGGTCTTTTCCTAAGGCCCCGTTGCAGTGTTATCCAAGCACCAGTTCATACAGCGCATGGAAACTGGTGACACACAGAGCTTTTAAACCCTTATTTAGTCAAACACTTGCATGCTGATTATTAACTTAAATCTCAGAAGCAAATCCATTCATATGTAGTAATGTGCTTACACAGGTGTTCATTACTGTTTGTCTTGCTCAAAGTTCCCAACAGGGGCCTGATTCAAACTCCTTAATGGTACCTAGAAATAGTTAATTCTGATGGGCTTTGGAACAGGCTCTTCTGACCAATATATTTGTCCAGGTTTTGTTGGATACCAAAAGCTGTTTGGATGGAACTGCTTCCATAGGTTCCCTTTTGTGGGATTGCAAGTACTCCTGAAAACAGTTTGAGATGCTCCAAGCTATAAGACCCTGGACTTTGGGTATAGATATGTACAGTATATGAATGACCCTAGATTTGGAAGGTTTTCTTTGCAAGAAGAAAATGCCTGGTGAGAGAGGATGGAATGCTGAGAATGTATGTGTTTGAGGGAAGAATGGTTGCTCACGGCTAGTTCAGCACAGCTGGCTCTTCGGAGCTGAGTTTTAGAATCAATAAAGATCAGTGAGCTGGGTCCTGGAAACGCTGCTTCAGAAGTACAGTCTTCCTGTTGTGCTGACTTAAAGAAAAAAAATATGTCTGTGCTTGAGCCAGCTTTCTCCTGTCAGCTCCACTAATGTGGATGGGTGAGTTCTTCCACAATGAATGTCACTGTTGAGGTAGTGAGCAGTGGGGGTATGGTATGAGCATACAGTTCTCTGGATCTTCTGTTGGTTTCAGCTCTGTTTCAGCATCAGAGCTAAGGGAAGATTTTAAGTGTACATCATATGTGCAGGAAAAGCTTTGTTGTATAGGCTCTGCTTTTTCCATCTGATTACTGCTTGCCTTTTAGGAAAGGACGTTTGGATTGTCCTGCCACTAGAATGCTATTTTCTAAAGTAATTAAGCACCGACTCATGGTTTAATGAGCATGTTGGGGAAGGGGGAGGATGTCAGTGGTGATTTAACTGATGCTGTTTTGGGGTCCCAGTTCCCAGGGAAGACTACTGGAGGCTTGTCCTCCAATTTCTGCGGTAGAGTTTAATTGGTTGAGACAAGCTGCTGAGCAAATACAGAGGAATTTACAGTGCTTGAGGAAGGAACGACCTAAATAGTTGCTCTGTGATTCTGTTGTGGCTTATTTCCATGTGAAATGTAAGTAACTGAGGGAATAATGATCATTTTTGGTTATTTCAGTGGCCTTGGTAAGATAAAGTATGAAAATCATTTGGGAGGATATTCAAAACATACAAAACATGATATTCTCCATTCAGTTACTGGAGCGAAACACTTCAGGATAATAAGAGAACCCCTTCACCTTATGCCATTGACTTGCTAAGCATCATTTGGCTATTGGGTTTACTTTTACCTGTTGCATAATTTCTGAAGAAGATAACATCTCCTTTTTGAAAAGTACTCTGGCTCTTTTTTTTATCAAGCAGGTGAAGTGAGGATCGACATTCTTGGCTTTGTTTGGCAATAACAGAATTGGTGAAGACCATGCATGCCTGATCAGTATGAGAGTTTCTGATTTGGATGGGGGGGTGCGTGTGTCGGCTGCAGGCAGGGGGTGACTGTGATGCCGAAGGTCAATCAGCTAATTACTAATTGGAATGCAACCAATGGCTGACCTGATAGGGCTGTGATATGGGAGGTAGGTACTGAGGCCCCTCAAGTCTTACAGGGACGGCGTCTTCACAGCAGCTTGCAGTCTTGGTTGTAATGACTGAGCTATGGAGTCCATCCAGTGCTCTGGAAAGCTGCTGGGTTTGCATAATTCTATTTTTTAAGATATCTCTCATTTTGGAAGCAGTGTCCTATAGAGGTCATTCAGCAATTTGTGAGGAGCAGCCCTAAAAGGGAGCCTCCAGATTGGGATTTATTTATTTATTTTTAACCTGCCTTTGCACTTCTGAGTGCTGAGGTGCAGAAGTAGGAGCATTTGGAAAATCCTTAGTAAGTAAGTGTGCAAATACTATTTGTTAACAGCTGTCTTACTATGGGGAACTGGGACAAGAGCTTGTGTTTTACCAACTGTTAGGTTGTTAAAACCAAGCATTCATCACATAAAGTTTAAGAGGAACAGACAGATTTGTCTCAAGATGAGTTTTGTTACTTAAATCGTATCTGAAACCTGCAATATTTAAATGACTTCTCTCTGCCTTCCCTCTGGATTGTGAAGAGAAGAATATCGTGAGGGTTGAGGCACTGGTTTGGGATTTGAGGTCTGAGTTCAATTTTCCCTCTTCCAGCTACTCTGTATTTGACCTTGAGTAAGTGATCTAGTCCTTGATATTACAGCCAGTTAAACTTGTGCCTACCTTAATTTATGTATATGAGCTGTGCCTTTGGAGAAGACTGTAAACATGTTAAAATGACATGCCTAGGAAACTTGTAAATAGGAGCTTTTATTTTTGGGTTTCAGTTCTGATCTGTAAAAACTTCTAAATCAGAGTAGAACTCTAGCTTGCTGCAGCCTAGCATAAAGGCGAGAGTTTGCGCTTACAGAAGTATACCAGTGCGAATGCGTGGTATCTGACCAGATTTCTCTCTCCTTTTGTTTTGCTGAGTTGCAGAGAGGCTCTTTCTCCCCTCCCTGCCTGTTGCTTTTTGGCAGCTGTTGTAGCAGAAGGTCTTTGCAATGACCAGCTTCAGTGACTGTTCCTTTTGCACCCACGTAATGTTTTCCATTGAATTTACTATTGTGGTTGAATTCTTAAAATTATATAAATAAATAAAAATGATTTGCCAATCCAGAAAGAGTGGAACTACTAAAAGAGTGGGTTTGCAAGACTTTTTGGGGCTGCTTTTTAAATATGTTTATTTCCGGTTGTAATTTATGACCTGTTTTAGTTATAGACACAAAGTGAAAAAAGGTATAGTAAATGCAATAAAACTAACTCAGCCCAGAGTCTTGCCTGGCAGAGAAATGAAGAGTGGGTAAGGATGCATGGCAAACTTCTTTATTTGAAAAATGCAAAGAAGTGTCTGACACTAGTTACATTTTGCTCTTACTGAGGAAGAAAGCTGCAGAGTGGTAGCAAGTGATGGCAAGATACAAGTGCTTGAGAAAACATGAATATTCAGGAATCACTGGACCAACCATGTTGTTTCTAACTAGAGGTGCTAGTTAGACAGTTGAGTTCAAGGGAGAGGGTGGATTTCTGATGTTGTGGAGAAACATGTGAGAATACTTAGTCATTAGAGACTGTTGAGCAAGTGCAATGCTTGTAGACATGCTTGACAAGTTCCTTATTTCAGTCTATGGAAAAATCCTCACTGGCTTCAGTGGTACTAGAAACTAGTCCTGAAATGGTACGGAATGTGCCTTCCAAAGAGCTTTGAGTATTTGGAATAAAGGTAAACTAAGTAATGGCCCTGAAGCCTGGGTGAACGTGCAGCTGGAGCGCTGTTCAGAGCTATCTGGTGTTTTACTTGTTTCGGGATGACTTTTGCACAGTGTGTCCTGATCAACTTTGGGTGAAGATAATGAAAGTTTTCAATGCAGAGTGAATTTATTTATCGTTCTCAGCGCTGTTTGAGGTCTCTAGCTTGCAAGAATTGCCTGTGGGGTAAATATCAATATAAATATGGGGTAAATAAAATCCTCTTCCTCATGTGATATTAGCTAGATGCATTTGAAGTAAAGCAATCAAATAGTTAATGTTAAAAAGCCCGCCTCTTCTGTCTTTCAAATTGTCCCAGCAGGGGTTGCATTTCGTGCTTGACATTAGCCATGCTGTTCCAGCTCCTGCTTCTTTCACATCCTGCTTTTCATCCCCCCTCCCTCCTTACGTTTTTTTAATACATCTCTTATTCAATGTGGTTAATAAGCAAATTTGTCATCTGCTTATTTTTGTCTTTGCTAACACTCCCCCCACCCTCCCATTCAGACCAAATTAACAGTAAGCCAGTGAATTGAAGATAATGCTACTGTGAATTATCCTTTGCTGCAGGGCAGCTTTGCATTTGTAGCGCCGAGCTGACTTTAGTTTATGTGACTAAAACCAGGCAGTGCATAAAGAACTGGGATTTTCGTTCCTGACGGGAGGGTCTCATGGGTGTTGAAGGGTAGTGATGAGCTTCAGGAGGCTTCTCCTTGACAGGTTCTTTTTGTGGGGACATCTTTGGCGGGTCTGTCTTGGCCTTGTCTTGTGAGTTACTGCATGACTTGCACTTGCTCTTTACATTTGTAAAAAGGCGGCAGAGACAAATACGGCATGGTTACTTATGGTCGGTTGTATGGTGAGGGATCTTCACCATCCTCACTGCCTGTGAAGATGGGTGTCATGTTTGTGAGGCAGAGCGTAAGCTTCTAGTAAGAAAACAGTCCTTACTCTGAAGAACTTACATTGCACCTAAGCAAAAAGAAGCAGAAGGACAGGCAGCATTGGAGTGTTTTTTGGAATGAAAGGATCATGGTACAGTAACTAATGGGCTTAAAGTAAAACTTGTTGAAAAGAGAGAGGTTTGATCTCCACCTTTGCACGTTTTGTATGCACACAAATAATCTTTTCTTAGGAGGGGGAAAAAAGGGGTGAATATTCCTGTTATCCTAGTGGTATAACATGAGCTTTCTGTAGAAGAATCCCTTCTGAGGTGGCCAGAGCATGCTCCGTGAGCACGAGCACTTACAAAGGTAGCAGTCCTTCCAGCTATGTTTTTTGTATTCGGATGATGCAACGTAAACCCTTCTGCTCGGACAGTACCGACTCTCTGGGTCCATGAGGTTCCATGGCTCATTCCTTCTGCAGAGGCCGTAGCAGCGCGTAGATCTTACACGCAGAAAGATAAAGGGAGGGAGTAAGGTCGGCGTCTCTCTCGGTTGGGCTCTGTGAATGAGACGCGTGGAGCTACCGAATTGTGCGCTGTGCGGGTTCAGCTCTTCTGTTGCACTCTGCCTGCATTCCTGCTCCTGACAGCCACAAAGGGAAGAGTTAGGTACAACCTCTTCCTGCGCTTGGCAAATTGGCTCCTATTTACTAAAATCTTTTTCAGACTGTTGTAATTATCCTGGTGATACAGCTGTGATAGGTGTGAGCATGTAAATAAAGCAGTTGGAGTAAACACTCTAGTTTTTTCATCTAGAGGGTAAAGAAGTTGGGTTGTGCTATTGTTTCCATTGATAACTATTGAGCTCTAGTAAAGCTTTTCAGCTGGGTGAGGGCAGTCTAGAGAATCGAGACCCAAAGTACAGTCTAATGTATTTAGGAGGAAGGGTGGGATTACTGTATTGTACTGGTTCTGGATAATATCCCAGTCATCTCTCTGGAACATTGAAAGTTTTGCAATCTGGCTGTATATTGATGTACTAAACTGAAATATGTTCCCTCCTCACACACACAAAATAACAAAATGTCAGAAAGAGGAGAAATCCATTAATGTGTAATAGATCTATACTTTTTAAGGAAGAATCTTGCTTTTTTCTTTATGTGAAATAAAAGTGAAAGTAATAGAAAATGAGTGAGTAGAAATTATAATCACTCTCTGTGCCCAAGCTCTGGTACCATGGCCTGGGACCGTGGCCTGGGATATACTGGATACAAGAACAAATTAATGACATAATTATCAAGCCAAGCCTGGCAAACTGACTAAAGGTTGCTTCCAGTGATTGCTCTGGATGAAATTGGTTTTGACAACCTTGAGTCTGTCACTGTCATTCCAATAAAATGTGTTGCTTCAAATTAAGCAAAATAAGACTTTTCTTCTTTTTTATAGTCCTAGAAACTCTTGGATCTTATTGTTCCTTTCTCCTGTTACCCCGAGGGCTTCTAGGAGCAATAGCGGTGGTGATTTGTCTCTGGATTCCAAGCTGAAAAGAAGCTTTACAATAGTCAGTTAATAATTGGGGCACTGTGAACTCTCAGCAGCAGATTGAATATCATAATTAGAGCTCTAGGTGTTTGATTTCTTTGGACTAATGTCATACAAATCAGGAAGTGGCTTTATAACTCTGTACACAAGCGGGACATTCTTGTGAACATTCATCACCTTAGGGAACCGGTAATGTTAAGTGATGGTGGCTTTTGGGTGGGCTTCTAGGTTGGAAAATAATGCTGTGGATGTTGGATTGAGCAGTTCAACTTCCAATGCCTGGGAATTTAGTTGTAGACAGAAAACCACCATCCTTTGCCCCATTGTTGATAGCCTCAACAGACAGGCAAAGGTTGAATGTGTCTCTGAAAACATGTCTCCTTGGTTCCTCCGGGGACTGAAGGATTGAAGTGTATTGTCTGCACTTGCTTGTTCGATGAGTGGAAGGTTTCATTCTCCAGGGTTAGGAGTCTGTTTAAACTTTCTTTGAGTTGGTAGTTTAGTTGATTGTCTTTTCTCCTTCTCCTTCCTGGAAAGTCTCCCCTCATTCACTCCAGTCAGCACCTCTCTGCTGTTTTGTCCTCGTAGGACACTGGATGTCACATTGTCCTCAACTTAGCAGTCCCCCTTGCGAGACAGATGTGTCCAGTGCTGCATGTGTTGAATAAATGTGTTTCTGATTTTCAGTACTTATTCTAAGAGTTTGCCTTCTTAACAATTTTATTTTGTTCTTTCAATCTTACGCATTTGGGTATAAGTAGTAGATGTTGTGAAATCAACTGCACTGCTGGCAAGTAATCAAGACCTTTACTCTGTTAAAGGCACAGTACTAAATGTTACCAACTCAGTCTAGCTGCTCATGGAAGCCTGGCTCTTAAAAGTTGCATTGGCTCTTAAAAACTTATTTTAAGTAGTCATAGAACCACTGCGCCTTTTCCTTGCCAAGACTGCTGATTTCTCATATTTGTATATTCTTGTTCTTTAAAATATTTTCTTTTTACTTACAGCAGCCAGGTAAAATAAATAAAAACAATAGACATGCACATCTGTCAGCTCATGAAATCTTAAAACATTCTTTTCTCTAAGGAATAGTAAGTACAGAAATTTAAATGCAAAACAAAAACAACTCTTGAAAATATTACTCCTTTCCTAATATGATTCATTCTCCTGAGTGTTAAGCTGTAAGTGCAGATGTCAGATAGCATTCCAAAAAGTGTGCTGTGGAGGCAGTATACAAAAGCTGAACTTCTATTTAACCTGTGTTATCAAAAGAAGCTGCGTCTCTAGGGGTGGAGGCACAGTGCTACTGAAGAACAGCATCTGCCAGGGCAAAGTAAAGCAGCTATCATTTTTGAGAATCTGACAGTACCTCCTTATGCTGCTGTGGTTTCTTATGGACAGATTTCTTTTTGAAAATAGTGACTCAGGGCATGGTCAGAAGGCAATATCTGTGTTAAAAAGTTATAACCGAGATACTGCCAAGGTGTCTTAAACTGTTAGCCCTCTTTAAGATTCCGTAACAGAGGTAGTTGCTTAATGTGTATTTCTATTTTCTCCACCAGACAGACTGCGTTTTCAAAGGATTTTTGGTGGCTTACTGGATACTGGTTTTAAAAGCAACAGCTAGACCTTTGCCTGTGGATAAGGTACTCGGCGTGTCTTTGGGCAAATTTAAACAAGTAGACTATGTTTCAATGTTTAATTCCCACCTGCCCCCCTCCTTCTCATCCATGCTGTCTCCTTTTAATAGCTTCTTTTTCTCTCTTTAGACTCCAGGGATCACTAATTAAGAAATCGGCCTCTGGTTGGTTGGATAACCATTGGCAACTGCTGCAGTTACAGAGCTGCTGGTCTTCCCAAGTCTCTGACAGAAAATGAGTACAGATAGGAACACAGCTGTAATACAAGAATGGGCAGATTACAAACCCACTGGGATTGGGTCTGTTCTTATCTGGCTCAGCCAAACAGCAGGATATATGTCTCAATGAAATCAGACTTAGGAAATGACAAAGTGGGGTTTTACTCTTGAGAGATGCTATCAGTATCCTTCTGCAAAAAAGGATTTGGAAAGCTCAAGAAGCTATTCAGGATTTATGGTGTGGAGTGGTTGAGTTGGAGCTGTTCAGCCACTCTTTACCATGTTTGTAACAAAACCAGCAACAAAATCAAACTTTACAGTTCACCTGTTCTGGTGTTATTGTCTGTTGATGTTGAGTCAATTGAAAGTCTGACCTGTGAAAAACTGCTCTGACTTCTGGATTGTAGTTCAGTTGAAATATATGATTTTGGTGCTTGTGAACACTATGATGTGAATTTGAGCTCTTCTCATTAGTTCGAACTCGATACAGCAAACAGCTTTTGCTTCTCTAATAGGATTTGCAGTCCTGCTCTGTGTCCCAAGCTGAGTCTTAGGCAGCCTGATAAAAATACGGAGTCTGGCTGCATCTGCCTTTTCAGTAAAGGTGGTTCCTGGTGCTCTGCCTGTTCTGTAGGGAGAGGGTAGAAATCTCAGCTAGGCAAGTGGGGCCAGTGCATGCCTTTTTGTAGTCTGAGGCCCAATGGCTTATGAAGTTCCCATGACAGGAAAATATTGAGTTTGATGAAAGATGGATGATGCAATTCCTAACAACTCTAGTAACAGGGAGAACTTACAACTTCTTCCCAATTTCAAACTCAGCCTTCTTCTTGGGGTGATGAACTTGTTCGTTAAACATTCCCTAGTGATGCTGCATGTAATTTCACAGTGCACGCAGCTAGTCAAAATGTATTCTAGACACCATTTGAGCATGGTGAAGAAGCTGTGCTCTGCGCCCAGAAGACGTAGCTTTCCAGTGTTTATGCGTGTAGTTCCCTAGGGAGTTAGGTTATACTGGCTCGTGCCTTATTATTAGTAAAGTAGGAAGGCTGCCAGTTATGTTGTTTGTGGCTCTATCTCTGGGGCGTACTGTCCGCTGTCAGCATGTGCAAACCTTCTGCAAGGTTCAGGATGTTTCCTTTAAAAGATAGGGGTACCCGGAGTGGTATTTGTTGATCTAAAACCTGTGGGAGATTCAGATTTCCCTGTGATGCATTCCACAGCCAAAGCAGATAATAACTCTGAGCTTTGTTAGATCCGTCAAGAGCTGCATTGCCAGAGGAGTACCACAGCTCGCTAAACAGAACCAGAGGGGCGTACGGATGCATATATTCCAGTCGGGACAAAGGAATCACTGAATCCAGAAGGAACCAACAGACTGTCAAAGTGCACTTTGCAAATACTGTAGCAATCTTCTTGGGGAAGCTTGTAAAATTCAGACAATAAAGGCAAGGGGGACTACTTATTACCAACTGAAAATGTGAATTTCCTCTGAGAAGACATTGCTTGCGTTTTTTTTCCGTGTTCAGTTCCTGGTGAAATGCCATGCTGGTAAGAGTGACAGAAGCCCTTCAGAAGGCTGTCTGTGGCTAAGGTGATTACCAAGCACTTGGAAGACCTGAGTTTGGTTGTCAACCCTGCCACGCAGTTCTCTGTCTCATCTTACCATCTGCTGGAAGAGATGCAATAAGTCTTTCATCTTGTGTTTTAGATGATGGTTTTCCCTGGAGAAGGCTTATCTCTTTCTGTATGGTGCCAGGATAATGAGAGTCTGCTTTCCGTTTCAGAGGGCTTTAAATGCTGCTTAAATAAAGAAATAAAGTAATTGGGCCCTGGGTTTTCGTCCTCTCTTCCACACTAATACATTGGTAAATTAAGGCAAAGATTCTGTTGGATTCTGTACTTAGACCTACAAATACTCATTTAGAAGTCAAATATACTTGAGCTTGGGCAGGTTTGGTATGAGAAGGGTTTGCATTTTGCTTGCTCTTCCTTTGCATGTGGAAAAGGTTCAGTTCTCTCTCTGTGATGCATAAAATCTGAACACCTTTTATCTGAACTGTTTCTCTGAGCAGCCTCTTAGGTTGCTGCAATGACTCTTTATGAGTGGGAGGTGAGGAACCAAACGGGCAGAGCTAGGCAGGTAAAAAGCATGTACCTCCTGTTAAAAGGGGCTCCTCCCGGAACAGTCTGCCTTTGGGCTTTACCAGCTGCTGGGTAATAGTTCCGTGGGTGCAGTATTTGGAGGAGCACCATTTCTTAGTGCATCCATGTCAGTTCTTGGCAGGCCTGCTCCCTGTCTTTTGAAGGATGCCTTAGCTGAATGGCTCAGTGTTTTAGACCTATCTAATTTTTATTTTCCTTAAATGGTTGGCCTTAAGAGCTGTTGGCAAATGCTTCTTGCTGTATTCGTGAGGAACAAGGACTTGGTGATCTGATGGGAAAGCCTGTGATGCACCTGGGAAAATGGTGAAATACAGTATTGTGGGCTCTTTTCATTGCAGCCCTTTTTTTTTTTTTTTTTTTTTTTTGGGGGGGGAGGAAATCTGTCCAGTACTGCTGTACATTCTTGTAAGATTGCACCAAACAAGAATAGCTTGAAGAAATATTTCTTTATAAAGAACTCAAAAACCTGTATCAAGTACCAAAGTGAGTCCCTGAGCACCACAGCTTCCTTCTTGCTTATCATTTTTCAGGAGCGTAGTAGTAAATGAAACAACCATACCTCTCCCTTATCAGTGTCTTCCAGTTCTAAACTGAAGGGGCTGCTCATGAAATAGGGCAGGTTGGCTTGTTGATGTTTATATGGACAGCTGCCTTGTACTGGGAGACTTCAGTTTTCTCAAAGCAACATGTCTCTTAATTTACTTTTACAAGAATATGAATATATCAGTCCATGGAATTTGTGCTATCACTCTTTGCTATTTTTCTAAACGAAATAGTAGATATTTTTGTAAAATGCAGTATAATGTAGCGTGGAATAGCAAACTCGTGTCTAAACTTGAACATGGGGCTAGGGAGCTGCACTCGCTATCAAGAACTTGTTTCACTTCTCCACTGGAACACCTTTCTGATGGTGAAAACAAAAATTTTTGACTTATCGTGGTGAAAATATTTAAAGAGGGATCACCATCCCATATGGGCATGTATCCAAAGACTACCTGTTTCTTAATTTATATCTGACTTGGGATTTTGTGACAAGCTGGAGATCTTTCTTTCAATGTCTAAACAAACTTGTAGGTCCAGTTATACTTTGAAGGTGAAGTGTGGGTGGAATTTATTACTAGGGCTGAATGTAAGAGGTCTGAACCCAACTTTTCATTATGTTAGAAGTTGGTCTTGCAGTGTTGCTATCCCAGGAAAATGTTAGAGGGCTGTATCTGGGCTTCCCCTCCACCAGTAGCATGTTGTTCCTTGGGGAGACTAAACTTCGAAGGGGTGTAGACAAGGAGATCTTTATCGTGTGATCTGGATTCCAAAATACTTTGTCCACAGAGACTGTCCAGGCCGTGTGTTGAACGGCTGAAACAGCCCTGAAATGGATTCATGTTACACCCCTCCTGAGTTGCCTTTGAGACTCGATGAAGATTCGGGGAATTGTGCGTTAAATTGATCTCTGTGTATGATGCAGTACACTTTTTAAGCTTGTAAAAGGAACTGACTAGTGGAGGCTGCCGGTGGCTTCCCACAAAAAAAAAAGGATACACGGTCTTTTAGGGTTTTCTGTAATTCTGCGGGAGAGCTGACATTTGCATGTGCTTTGAAGGTAAACAGAGATGGTAGTCTCCACCTTTGTGCCTGTGCTTTATACAGGTCTAGAGGCAACAGGCGCTATCGCATCCATTACAACATACGTCTAACTTGTCATGGGCTGTGAGTTATATTTCTGGAAGCTGGAGTAGCATAGACCAAAAGACCTTATTAAAATAAACTACATAATTTTCACCACATCAGTGACCAGAATTATGCCGTTTAATTAAAATATGTCTAGACAAATAACCTAGGGGGAGAGAGATAAGTGTTTGAGGTTTCTGCATAGGGACCATGCTAAATAAATTTATGAATAGCTTCTTTTCTCTCCCTAGTATCTGGAGTCTTGGAGTACTGTAGCCGCTGCTGGATAATATGGTTGTTTCTCGTGTTGGCATTCATCTCTTTGTTAGCTACTATTTTAACCTGTCTAAATAATATTTCTATGAGGTATTGATTAACACTTGTAGCTATTTTTTGACCTAGCTTTATTATTATAATGAGGTACTTACAAGAGAGCACAAAAGGAACATTTCACAGAGGAGTAAGAATTGATTCTTGTCTTGACTGTTCTCATGTAAGTTTAGCATTTCTTGTTTTGTGTTGTTTGGCAGCTGACACCGTATCTGTCATGGTTGTGTGACACCTTTATTGAAAATGAATTGAATAGTTGTAATAAGAGGTCTGGAGCTGCTACCATATCCAGTGGTTACTTAGAATGGTAGAAATAAACTCACTTTACTTCTGCTTGGTTAGGAAAAACACTCTATTTCCTAAGGCCGTATGTTGAACTTGTTTCTTTCATTGTGAAGGATTCAAAGTCACTCTGACTGAAAAGTGAAGAGGGAGGACATGTTTTCAGGCAGCTCATTCTCCTTCTGCTGTCTTTCAGAGTGATTCCACTGCATGTAGTTAGTGGACCTCTCCAGAAAGGTGCTTCGTTCCATATTGAGCGTAGTGGACTTGATGGAATAGATGGGATTAGGGTCACAGGCATACTCTTTTGACTCATTCCTGGAGTTTATTGCTCTGGAATTGATTCCTGAAGGACAACTCAGCCAGGGTGATCACTTTATTAGTTTGACATTACACCTGTCCTTCACAATCTTAACGGGAGATCTCTCTTTCTCCTTCCTTGTTCTATCAGCAGAATGGGCACCTGTCTCCTTAACATCACATACACTGAAGGTGGACATCTAAATTTTTGCAAAATTACTCATAGAATCATAGAATATATGCAGTTACTTGTTTTCTAAAATAAGGATGTGACTGTATCTGGGATTTTTGTTATACCATGCATAAATATTTAGAGACTGTGTTTTTAGGTGAAAATACAGTTATCTTTAAAATGGTGTTTGGGTGAAAAAATGATAAAAAAACCCTGATGTTTTTAAGAGCAAGTATTGTGCATGTTTTTTACCACATGCTGTGAGGTTGTGCTCGTGCCACTAATGCCAGAATAATTGTAGTGGAAAGATAGTTAAGCAAAATGCTCTGGTTTGTGTGTCATCACGCCAGCATTAACAGTGACAGCAATTGGACTGTACTGAGATGGAAGTAACGTCTTTGTGTACATGTGTATTTTTTTCCCTTTAGGACAGAAAATAGATTCATAACGTTACAATACATGATTGGTGGTATTGCCTTTGAAAATGGATTGCTTGACATCTAGTAATGCAAATAAAGTGTGCTGGCAAGAGTCTTTAGCTGAGAAGCTGTTTTTTCTGTTGAATTGTGAAGGCAGTGTAAGAACACGTGACTTTGGCTTGCTTCGGCACAAAAACTCCCTATGCTGTCTAGCATTAGTTGCCTCATTTATTTGCTTTTATAGATGCACGCACGTGATGGTATTGCAGTTGTCGTGTCTGCGTGTTCTTTCAGTTGCAGGGAAACAACGGCTGTTCTTGTGGTCCGTTCTTTCTGTGGCTGCAATGTGATGTGTGTACATGTCAGCCTTTCCACTGAAAATACTCAGTCCCTGAAGAGCTTACAAGTTGCAAATTTACTGTTAATCTTGCTACGGAACAAGGTCTTAACTCGGGGCAAAAATAACTGCTTGGGCACTTGGCCTTTGTGAAATGTGTGCAAATGCACAAAAATAAGCAGCGTCTGCTGTCTGTGGGCTCAGTTCTTATTGGTGGTCAGTATGTTGAATAAGAATAATGTGATGTTGCATAGTAGTCTTCTGGGATTTTGGAAAAGGACCTACGACACAATGGTAAGGATATAATTCATTATATTTTCATAACATTCTTCTGAAGTAGTTACTGTGCCCTTCCTCCAAATTATCCTCCTTTGTCAGTTAGCTCTGGCTACGTCTGATCCATCCCGGTGCTGAAGCTGATACATCATTTAAGACTGAGTCAAGTGGAAGGTAATGTTTGTGCTTGTGTTTGGCTCAGGAGTGAATTTCACCTTCAAAAGTTAGTGTTGGGAATTTGAGGATATTCTTTGCTAGAAAACACATTGGATCAGACCGTGAGTGGACTGCAGTCCCCCAACTCAATTCTGTTGGACTCTTTCTGCTGGATGTGTAGGTGCGTTGTCCTGTAATTCTGTCCTTATTCTGAAATTGTTACCTTTCTGCCCAGGTCCTTTCTGCTACTCAACTTCTCAGGTGTCTTTTACTCAGCATCTGCTTGAGTTCCACGCTTTTGTAACCTCAGCAGCTATTGGCACTGAGTGCAGCGATTCCTTGGAGTGACCCGGTAACCAGCCCCCAGTTCAGCTACTGAACGGAGTCATCAGCCGTGACAGAGGTACGCTGCCACATCTGGCTGTAGTTCATGTCTCCTGCTGTCACTCATCCTTCAGCCTATTCAGTCCACCCTTTCTGCCTGACTGTTAGCGAAGAGTTTTCTACAGGTGTGAGCCATGGGATGAGGGGCTGTCTGCGTGCCATTTTGGATGTGTGATAGCAAAGAGTGTGTCTGTCTTAATTCCAATCCTGTTAGTGTAGGAAGCCCTTGAAATAATTTGTGGCAGCATGGCCTTAAGTGTGGTCTGGCAGCCAGAGGAAGTACTGGAGTCCCTAGTGTAACCCGTGGACTGTAATGAAGTTTGTGTAACTACATTACTGCTCTTGTCACTGCTTGAGCTAGCTGTGTTAAAACTAACTTGGATTTAGTGCCTTGAAATGCTTCCTTGTCCATTTTGATACTGAGCAGCTGAATTTTAGGCATCCACGCTTCTGGCTGGAGGTCCAAGAATAGTGGCTGCAAAGCAATGCTTTTTGCATGTTGATGAATTAAAGTTATGTTATCCCAAAACATCCTTAGGGATGACGTGAAATCTTGGGCATTCATGGAGCTCTTAATGCTTCCCAAGTAACTTTGAAAGGGCTGGAAGCATAGCTAAAAGGACACACTACTAGAGTCAGTTTGTGCTGAGGGAGACTGTATTACCAAAATCAGTGTTCCCTTTGCACAAAAATAGAGATTTTCTTGGTGGTATACGGTAGGTGGAGTGGCCAATAACCTTACAAGCTGTGCAGCCTCTCTTGCTGTTCGTCAGTGGGGCTGGGAGCTGTTGATGATCAGCTAAAAGCATCACGAACCTTGCCTTTCAATGCTCAGCTTCAGAACTGCCCTGGAGAATGGCACTTGGACTGCGTGTTAGAAACCACAACATCTCAATGAACTGGTATGTAGCTCTCGGTGTGCGAGGTCATGACCTGACTTCAGCCTGCAAAGGCTTAGATTTTCAACAGGCTGCATCTCTGCCTTGACTTTGTGTGAATGTCATCTCTAAGTGCTATTTTGAGAGTGTCCTGCTCTGGAGTTTTGAAGATAATTGCACCCTGGGGAAAGCAAAATCAGAGCCAGCTGTTTCCAATGGGCATTCCACGACCAACTTGCTGCTGGCAGTAGCCTGTCTTTTACAGTGTTTTTCCTAGGTTGTTTTCAAGAACTATTTAATTTTATGGGAGCTTGTTAATATTTATTGTTTTGTAACTAACACATTGCACTGGGACTTGGAAATCTGGGTTCAGGTCATAATTATGCTGACCTGTCCCTTTGTATTGTGACTTCCTTGTCTTTATGGCAGAGATGATGATATGTGTCTGTCCCTTGGGACAATTTCAAGAATGGATTCGTTAACACCTGTGAGGTCATAATATAGTCACATAAATAATTTACTGAATAATGTGGGGGGTAGAGGAAAAAGGGAAATAATAAAAAAGACAACTTTGAGTGTGACTAAAATGCTTTGCTTGTTATGGACAGTTTGGCCAGTTCTGTTCCAAACGCTTTCTGAGGGAGTAGATGGTTTTAATGAAAACAAATGGTAAGGTCTTAGGACTCCAAAAGTCAACCGTTTGCTTGGCTTCTCTGTGCACATAAATAAGAGTAACTTTTTTCTGCTAGGTGTCGTGGTTTAACCCTAGCCAGCAATTAAGGACCACACAGCCGCTCACTCACTGCGTCCGTCCCCCCCTCCAGTGGGATGGGGAGGAGAATGGAAAAAAAAAGTAAAGCTCATGGGTTGAGGTACAGACAGTTTCATAGGACAGCAAAGGAAGACAGAATAATAATAAATATAGAATATACAAAACACTGCAATTGCTTACCACCTGATGACCAATGCCCAGCCCATCCCCGATCGGCAATCGCTGCCCCCCCCGCCCCCCCCAACAATTCCCCCCACTTTATATACTGAGCATGACATCATATGGTATGGAATATCCCTTTGGCCAGTTGGGATCAGCTGTCCTGGCTGTGTTCCCTCCCAGCATCTTGTGCACCTCATCGCTGGCAGAGCATGGGAAGCTGAAAAGTCCTTGACTGAGTATAAGCACTACTTAGTAACAACTAAAACATCAGTGTGTTATCAACAGTATTCTCTTACTAAATCCAAAACACAGCACTATACCAGCTACTAGGAAGAAAATTAACTCTATCCCAGCCGAAACCAGGGCACTAGGTTAGCTGATCATGGAGTGGAAGATAACACTATGCACAATTGGGGCTATCAGTGCTAAAATCAAAATAGACTAATTTCTATAGATATCAACTTATAGTGCCATAAATGCTTGTATTTTAGGGGGGTTTTCACACCTTGAGCATCTGCACAACCATTGAAATGTTGTTAATTAAGGAGTAGAGAAGCAAATCGTATTCCCTCTATGCCATTGCTCTTTAAGAGTCAGTCAAGAATATTTTAAAATCCTTAATTGAAAACCATTCTTCATAGATGCTACAAAGTGCACTATATTTGGAGGCCCTTTTGAGATAGTGGGCAGAAGATCTGGCGAGGGCCTGTAGCCTAGCACAGGTCGGGCTGCGCTGCACTTGACTGAAATGGAAGGATGAGACAGATCTGGGCTGGGAGCCCAAGTACCAGTTGGTTCAAAACACGTGGAACCTTTTAGTATGAGTCACTGTGTCAGGCTGTTGCACTCGGTAATGACTGATCGGCCTTTACAAGTGCTTTGAGTGTGATGCAGATGTCTAAACTGGATTGCTGTACATCAAAATTCCCCTGTTCACAGTTGAGGCAGCTGTAACGCAAGTCATCTCTGCTGTCCTCCCTCCCTCACATGCTCCCCGTGTTCTTTTTGGATTCATGTGCAGGGATCTTGCTCGAGCAGAACTCTGGACTTCTATAACCAAGTAACGAGGCTTTCTGCTGCTCAAATGTCTATCTTAATAGTCATCAAGGAACTTTTAAACATTAAGGTCCTGTAATTTTCTTGGAGTAGGAGGGATTGTAATAGGCCAAATGACCTCCTCAAGGTCATACAGCGGGTTGGTGCCAGAGTGGAGCCTAAACAAATTTAGTTGTCCTTGAGTCCCAACTCATTGCTGTAAGAAGTGAAGCTTTATGTTTGAAATGAAGGGCAGATTCAGGCTGATTCTGTCCTGGGGAATACGGTAGTTCTTGCTTTGTTCATGTGCTTAAGCTCAGGTCTATAGGACCTGTGTTGCTATAGGACCTAAGTGCCAAAACTTTTCCAGTACCCTGGAGTTCTCCTGAAAGATGATAAATTATCCCCACTGTTCTAGAAGGCTGGCATGACCAACTGCTGGATGTGCCTCCGGGAATAAAGGTGAGTGGAGAAAACAGGGAAGAGGCAGTTATGTGGGCAAAAGTGTTTAGTGTGGTGATGAAGATCAGATGTGGCAGAGGATAACTGGTGTATAAACATGAACGCATTAACTGTTAATTGCAGACAGAATCACTGAGACTGTTTAGATTTTTAAAAGTGTTAAGAATAATGTGAGACAAAGAGTAGCAGGTGATTACCTAAATGAAGAAAAAGAGGGTTTCTTCATGCATTTGTCACCTGTGCAGGAAGAGGTGACTTCCCTAACACCCATTGCACACAGTTTCTTGCTACGATTTCTGTAGAACCTGGAAGAAGGAGCCAGCGCACGTGGTGGAAGGACAGGAGATTAACCTCAAGCTGGGGAGCGCCGTCACAAGAGCTGACTTGAGTAAATGGCTTTATGCAGAAGGGACGTTGAACTTGGGTAGCTGAGCCTCTGCAGGTCACGCAGAGCTACTGCTCAGCTGTTTTGTTAGGAGAGCTCTCGCGTGCGTTGAAGCTAGATATCTTTTTTTGAAGAGGGTTTTGTTCCACAGTTGGGTGTGTCATTTATATCATAATTGTGGGTAGCATGTTCATATTCATTTTTGACAGGTTTATGTGGGAGTTGGTGTACAAAAGTGCATATATGGAAAGGCAAAGCATTGTCAGTGTTGGTTATGAATAGCAACCTAAAAAGGAGAATGTTGGTTCCACTCTGGCTCTGTGGTATTTTGAGGAGTGATTGGCACGAGCTTTCTGCGGAGAAGCACCGTAGGTCTGCCTCGGAATGCTGCAACACGTTTCCTGCTCGCCAGCTCAGTGGGGTGCAGACAAGATCTAAGGCTTTCATGCATCACAGAAGGCTGCGGATCTTTTGTGTTGAGCGGAGCCCTTCTATGCTTCACTGCATTATGGTGTTTATCTGCTCGGCAAAAAGATTTCTCTTCTCCTCTCTTCTTTCTTATTTCCAGAATAAATAATGTATCCTAGCCAAGCCTCACCTGAAAATTCAGTGGGTGGCTTTATTTTCATTCATTTCTCTGAGTTGGAAGGGTGGCTAAAGGCTCTCTGTGTTGTGACCTCAGCTACAAAAAGCCTAAAGTTTTAATTCTGCATTGAAGATTCAAACTGAAATGTTGATCAGCTTCAGAAAGACTATTTTTGGAGCTGCAGCCTTGGATTCCAGTTGAGTAGTTGCAATTTGTCATGTGATCGGAAGGTTCAGAGGTTTTTTTTCTTTCTGTGTGTGTCAGCTGTTTGCTGCTGGGTTTGCTGTGTGCATTCTGCAACTTAAACTGCCCGTAAAGGAACTGCATGTCTTTATTTTACTTAGGATTTCCTAAAAATGGCTGTCCTCTGTCATTTGCTTTTGTATTGTAGTAAACAGTCTCATCTTCAGAGGTGTTTATATTCTGCATGGAAGTTTGGCCTGATACTGCCAGGCAAGGTGCAGGGGGTAGTTTGACAAGTCTGGATCTTCTTTAGAAAGGGCTTCTTCCTGAGGAGCTTTAAAAATATTTTTTTATGGCTAGTGATGTCAGGAGAGTTTCTATGAAGCAGCTAGCTAGCATCAGTGGAGTGTAATACTACTACTGTAGTTCTGACTGCTAGTCCCATGTGCAAATATCTCTCAAACCACATTAGAAGTTGGGAGCTTCCAAAGCAAAAGTTGCTTTTGAGTGAGCTTAGAATCTGCCAAAGCAGTCAGAAGAATCTTAGGAATAGCTTCCCTCAGTATTAAGTCATTGCGGATGTGGATTTATGATTACTTACAATTTTACTAATTTAAACAGTTTTTTTGGAAAACTTTGTAAGTAGAATCAAGTTGCCCAAAGAGGTTGTGGAACCTCCATCCTTGGAGATACTCAAAACTTGACTGGACATGTCCCACAGCAACCTAAACCCGCTGTGAGCAGGAGGTTGGACTAGATGACCCCTGGATTTCTATTCCAACCTACATGGTTCTATGAACCAAAACTAACATCTGAATAATCTCTTGCCTGCCTTTGTGGTGATGGGAGTCACTGGAGATATGTATAGAACAAATGAATTACTTTGCGGATCTGCAAGCAAGTTATAAGAGGTGATGGATGAAGCTTCTCTCCCCCTACTCCATCAGTAAAGGACAGTAAGAAGGAGTTAAGAAAAGACTTGCAGTGACAAGATGGGATCAATCAGGTATATTAGGATGCGCACTGTGTGGCCTGGTACACATTAACCTGGAATGAATCTGTAGGGGCCACGCTGCTGTCTCAACTCCGCAGTTTCCATATATGTGGCCTTGGAGGATTGGGCCTGCGCCTGGTGACTCAAGCAAAGGAGAATTTCCTTGTTCACCTCATTTTTCTGAGTAGAAAGAAAAAATCAGGTAGCTAATTCTGGAGATTAAGGCTCTCACAGGCGTGTATGATGCAATCAAAATGCAAGTGTATGCAACACTATCAAACCCAGTGTTTCATATCCAATTGCCTAAATGCTTATGAATCAGAGTCATTAGAGGTTTGTGGGGTTCACTTGGGGTTCTTAACATGGAGTCAGCATATATTCTGAGGCAGCAAACAGCTTGGCAGAGGGATGAGAGTGAGGGTAAGCCTAAACAATCCTTGATCTATGGGCTAGAAGCCTCTTTGGAGGAAAATAAGAAGTCAGGATGCTGGGAGGGTAACCAGGAGTATAAACCTGTCATAGAAACAGGTGAGGTATGAGAGGGTGAACAAGACCGGTTTTGGTAAATGCACATATACCTGTTTGTGCAGAGCAGGGTGGTAGCAAAGTCAGAGGATCCAGACACAATTCCAGGAAGTGAGAGGAAGGAGGGGCTGTTACCAGCAGTGATTGTTTCATTTAGTAATTAGTTCTTAAATCTCCTCTAAGTCAAATAAAGCAGAGGATGTGAGCTTCTGAGAACTATTCCCTCCTCCCCTTCCCCACGCATCCACACCCTTTTCTGCACATACTCTTTCTGAGTGAGGACTACTGATGTGAGATTTGATCGTGGGGAGCTTGCTGACAATGTAGAGCAGGTGCTTGGGGGTATTCAAGAGCGCGGGGTCTTTTTCATGATCTGTCACTGATGTCCTGTGTGACCTTTGGTGAGTTGTTCCCCTGTGTTCTTCTTTTACCTTCCTTTTACCTGGTAGGTGCATTTGAAGGATGAACTAAAGGATCTGGTAACCTTGAGTAACCTGGTCTAGTGGAAGGTGTCCCTGCCCGTGGCAGAGGGGTTCGGAATGAGATGATCTTTAAGGTCCCTTCCAGCTCTAACCATTCTACGATTCTGTGGTCTAATACCTTGTGCATCAGGATTTTTCTGGAGTATGGTGAAGAGGAAAATGTTAAAAGCGTCTGAAGAAAAATCTGTATCTAAATTGATGGTGTGCTGGCAGAGTCTCTCCTCCCTCGCCTTGGCAAAGAAGAATCACGTACAGCTGGAACACTGCAGGGCACTATGGGGTGGACCTGCTGCTGGGAGGTATTACGACCCAAGGTACCTGGAAATGACTGGTTTGTTCTGTTACCATTTGGTGTTCTTGTAAACGGCTCTGTGGATAGGTGTTTATTTGCTCTCTTCTCTGTGTCCCAGAATGGCTCAACCCAGGTTAAGCAGAAGATTGTATGTGCTGGAATAGAGACCGCATGCATTCCAACCTTGCCAGCAATTCCAGAGGCACAGTGTTGCCAGGAAGCAGGATGTGACCTCAGAAACAAATATCCCCTCTTCTGAAGGGAAGCTTTAATGCTACGAGGGCAGGGAATGTGTTTCTTGGTATCAGATGGTCTTCGTTCTTATTACCAAACAGTAAGTCTGTTAATGATTGTGTTTTAGAGCACTGGTGTCATATCTCCACAGTGGACCGTATCCAATACCAACAGACTTTTCTTCACCTCAGTAGGAGGCCTCTGGCAGATCAAATTCATCACCTCCTCTTCCTTGCCAGCTTGCCTTGGGTCTAGGTTGTGAACCCATTACTTTGGACCTTAAGGCCCTGGTCTTAAGCTGCTGTATATATTAGTTCCTAATGGACCACATGTGTTTCAAGAGCCGACGACAGCATGGGTCTCCCTCTGCCCTTGCTTCTAAGTTCTTGTAGAGCAAAAAATGTCTTCTTGAATACAAAGTTGTGCTCAGACTGAAGCATATGGCTGCAACCATTCATATTCCTTTCTTGCCTTCTCTCCAGTGCTTCCCCTTCCAGAGGATTGAAAGGAGCCGCATCGTTACTGCAAATAATGATTTGTAAAGCAGTGATATTTGAAATTAGTGGCTGCTGCTGTCTTTGATGTTTTTGGCAGTGTTGATTGCTACCGAAAGCAAGCTGGGAATTACAGTCTGTCATTCTTTTGCCTCATAGCTCAAGGCTATATTTAGTAGTTCAAGTTGCAACAGATCTGGAAGTTGTTCCCTTTAGCTGCAGCAGAAGGCTAATGCTGTGATAGAGTGCCTTGTTTTGTAAGTGGTGACTTCAGTGTGCTGGTTTCCCATCACGAGGACAACTGAACCAGTCTGTGCAGTATTGCAGGGGTATCCTGACTGCCACTCTATGTGTCAGTTTTAGAAAGACTCCCAAGCCTTTGCTCTGGAGACAACCTTACAATCAGTATGTTTTTAGTGCTTGGCTTTTGCCTAAATCTTAGAGCTCGGCGCAGAACTTCTGCATATGGTTTCTGGGTTGCAGTAAGTGGCATTTCCTTATTGGGAGGAAAAAAAATACTGTCATTTAAAACACGTCAAGATAAAATGATTGCAGCATCTTTAATTTGCTGATCCTGCAATTGGATCTTTGCTGAGTGAGTGTTCTCTCCAGCACTCTATGAAGCACAAAAGCTAATGTTTGAATTCAAGTCAGTTCACTGGGGCTGGAGATCCATGCAAATGTTGAAATCCTCTGTCTGCACACAGAGTTTGCAGCTCCAGAATTACAGGTCTGAGAGCTTCATTGAATTGTCAAAGTTTTTAAAGCACTGAGTATCTGTTGATTTCAATGGAGTTTACTCTTAATTGTCTCTTTAGAGTCTAGGTATAAATGACTAAAACCAGTAACGAAATCACATGATCTGTTTCCTCTTGCCAAAAGGTGAAGGGAGGACAGATGCATTAGGAGTTAAATGAGTATTTTAAAATGTTTTTCTTTCCAAAAATAGGAAAGGGGTGAAGTCCACCTAATATTGTACTGCTAGCCATTAACAATGCAAATAGATGTGGAGAAAGAAGAGAATGTTCTTCCCTTCTTTAAAAAATGGATTAAAATGTGCAAATGCAGGTATTAGTGATGGTGTTATTTATTCCTAATTTTCCAAAAGTAAGATGGAAAGAAACTCTTTGTCCATTTACTCTCGTCTCTTCTCCTTCCTAACCAGTTGTTTCCCCCTCATAATATGACACTGTTTCATGCATAGTGAGTTACTTTGTGGCTATTGTGGGTTTTTTACACAGCAACAAGAAACACAAAAACATAAATAAAGGAAAATGTGGTTGTGGAACCACAAGTCTTTATTGAATTTGACTAGACTTCACGTTGGCATTTTTAAAGCTTAGAGATTGTCAAATACAAATTGTCCCTGTTCCCCTGTGTAGGACTTGAGGCCAGAAATCTATTCCTGTTAGGAATCTACTCTTTGACTTAGTATAAACATTCCACCGTATCTCCTCTCTGCCCGGATTTAGACAGTCCCCGCTCTGAAGAGCTTTCCTGTGTGTTTGTACAGTGCCTTGTTCAAAAGGTTCCCAATTTTCATTGGAGCCCTCAGGTAACAAAAAGAATGTCTTGTGTATTGACATCAACATGCAGTAGTAAAACCTTATATTTAAGAGCAAACCTGGTGTTTTTGCAGCTGAGTGACTTTCTATTAGTTCTGTTCCTTCAAGCTGTATATTTAAAAAAAACCAAAACAAAACAGCAAAACCAAAACCCAACAAAAAACCCAGCTAATTCTCCCTGACCTGGGAGCTTCTATCTTTGTAGATATCCTTAGCTCTTCAGAATCATGAAACAAACCCTTTCGTGGACAAGTGACCCCCAGCACTCGGCAGAAGCGCTGTCGTACAGCCTTAGTTTACGTGGATCGAAGCAGAGATGGAAGAGGAGAACTCTGCATTGAAAGGAAGCCATGGGCTTGTGAACATTGGTGCTATTCCTGTAACTCTGATAAATAGACTCCTATGGATTAAGTGAATTCAGATAAACTCCATCCTGGACTACTTCTCTTTTGAAATAAGAGACTAAAATGGATTGAAGCGTCCTGCAAGCTTGCTGTGTTGTGTGGAGTATTTCTGTACATGAGGCTGCCTGAAACGGGAATTCGACAAGTCCTGCATTTGAGTGCTTGCACTTCAGCCCTACTTGAGCCCTTGCTTGTAGGATTGGAAGAATCCACAAGGGTCTTGCTGCAAAGAAGGCAGCAATAGCATTTGAAGAGAGGTTTGCGCAGGGCTTCAGGTTTCAATAATTGCTGTAGAGGGTGTGTGGGGTAGTGTGGGATTCTCTGTGCTGCCTTGCCTGGGGCTGCCTTGCTTCTGCCAGATGCTGGGTTTAGAGTTTGCTCCAATTTGTAGATTTAAAAAAAAAAAAAAAAAGAGGCTTGAAAGGAAGCTTGTCCTTAAAATCTGCTTTCTAGGCAGAAGTGATTCATGTCCGATTCGGGGGGTGAGGGGATGAGAAGGGAGTCCTGTATCATGGTGACTTTGTGGGCTGCTGTTTTGAAGAGAGATGTTATTCGTGCCCTTCATCAGAAGCCAAAGGGGGAGCTAACTGCCCTGCATTTCATCCGTATCGCCTTACTAGAGATAACCAGACCAAAGTGTTGTAATAGATAACATGGACCGTTTCTGTCCTGTCTTGTGGATCGTCATCAATGAGAGAATCCATCAAAGCACTGATTCAGAGCTGCGTCATCTTACGCTGAAACTACTGAACTGGAACAATGAAGCAGCCCAGCTGTTTTACCAAATCCTCTAGCCAGGATTTCAGAATTAGCAGGGTTCAGTGGTTCTGATTTTAAATTAAGTAAAAAAGCACAGGTTGAAAACCGAAGCACCACTTAGGCTGTTTTCTGAAATGGTGATTCTTCTAAAATTTCTCATTTGATGGTCTCTTTGGAAGGCACCAGCAATGTCTACTTCTTCTGTAAAGACAAAAAACACTTTCTGAGAGATCATGGCCTTGTCTAAACGAGGGAGGTTTGTTAAGGAAGCTGATGCAAATGCAGGGTTTTCTTAATCTTTGCTGCTTTAAATTAGAACTCTCCAGCTTGAAGCAGCAGTCCTAAAAATATGGTTTAAAGTGCCCTGCTGAAAGATGACATTTGTAATTGGTTTGTAGAGTTAGAAGCTGGCTCACTGGGGGCTTGTTGCAAAGAGTGCTTCAAGGCAGTAGCTAATTACTCCCAGTAGTACTGAGCCACTGGTTGGTTTTGAACCTGCTCTTTTCATCTGGATGAATGCAAAGGAAGTGGCTGTGGTGTAGTCAACAGCGCTGTTGTTCGCAGATCCTAGGTGGGATTTAGAGAGGCCTTCTAGAGTGTGGTCAGCTGTGCAGGATACTTCATCCAGGAGCTGCAGGAGAACTGGAGGCTCACTTTGCCTCCAGCAGACCTGATGTAGTTCTTGCTGACTTAAAACGTGATTTACTTTCTAAGAGAATGAGTGAGCACTGAATTGTTTGAAGAATTCAGACTATCTTTTTGTATCTATAGATGTGTGTATATATATATGTGGTTATGACTGCCTCTTTAATGAATATGACGTTGTTAAATGGGGACCATGTTGGTTACTGTGCTAGTTAGAAGGACAGAAACATCTGAAGTAACTTCAGTTGCTGCTGAATGGGAAGCTTGGAATTAAGTCCAATGAAATGGAGCATTTCTGTTTTCTCAGTAGTTGTGCCATTTATATTTGGCCATGACCAGTCTTAAACTGTTGAAACAAATGCTGATTCTGAGATACTGAGTCACAGTAAATGTCTTCGGAATTGGAAACCATATGAAAACCTTTATGCTAGTGAAACAAATTAATGGAATAGAATCATAGAATATCTCGAGTTGGAAGGGACCCATAAAGGTAATTGAGTCCAACTCTCTACTCCTTGCAGGTGTCATCCTGTCTGCTTCTCCCCTTATCCTCCCAGAGGGTAAGGCTCTGGAAGATGAAGCAGTTTGGCATTGAGCTGAATTTTAAATTCAATCACGAATAATTTGTGTTTACATTTTTACAGTAGACTTCTTGAATCACTAGAAGTGATGAAGTAGAGTTTTTAAAGAGGCCATGCTATCTGTTCCAGATTTGTCCACATTTAGTTTTTATTGGCCACATAGTAAAACCTCACAAATGGTCACTGGCTAATATGTTATCTACGTTTTATCTTTTTATATAACTCTATAACCTTAATTAGTATCTCCTGGTTTAGAGACAGCTCCTAAAATTTTATTTCTTCCTTTTTACTTCTGTGGCCCTCACTGTTCTTGCATGAGTCCAGCAACTGTTTGCCTATTGCCTTCTTAAATCTATCCTCTTCTGTCACTTTAATTTTGCTGTGATTCAATTTAGTAATAACAGGCAGAAGTGCTGATTTCATTGTCCTTAATGATAAAGGTTTGAGTTCTGGATTAAGCTTTTTATCAAGAAGCCTTCAGAATGGCTCCTCGCTGAATGCTATATTGGCATTCCATCTGTTGAAAAAGGACAGGGCTCGGGGAGGGAACTCAGTGCCACAGCGGCACCTCTGTGATCAACCATGTCGGCTCTTTCCCTGACAAGGGCCAGGTCTCAGCCTTGCTGACCATTTTGAAACCATCCTGGAGGGAAAGGAAGGGAGGTAGAGGGAGCAAGAAAGGTGTGTGGCTGGCAAGAGTGGGAAGAAGAGCTGGAGTTAATGAAGGAGGTCGAGATGCTTGTCTGATGCCCAGGGGATGAGGGTTCAATATGAAGCTTGACCACAACTCCTTCAGTGCCTTGGGGGAAGGTGCTGTGTTTTGGCTCCAAATCCAGTCTAGGAATTGAGGTGATAGTCCTTTCTTTGCCAACAGAGCGGCCTTAACTTGTGATCTGTGATCTCTGACACAGACTGCACAGCACAGTGGGATTTTAATCACCATCAGATCCTTAAAAATTGTGGTGAGATGGAAGATGCCAAAGTGGGAAAAATGCTTGTAATTACTTTTGTGCCTACCAATTTGGGATGGTTGTCTGCCTACCAATTTGGGATAGTTGTCTGGAAAGGTACTGTTCTACCCTTTATTTTTACTTGCTTCCTTTGTTCTAATAGTCACATATTCTTTAAACATAGAAGACTTGCTGATGTCAACATTTCAGTAAAAATTTGTATTTTTCCCGGACCATTTAAGAAAACCACTGTCCCTTCTGATCTGGTGTAATTTCAAACCCTTGATTTTCTTCCTATTGTTTGTTTGTTTTTTTTTTTCCAGGGTGGTAAAGGAGGAGATCTCAGACGACAATGCAAAGCTACCTTGCTTCAATGGAAGAGTGGTGTCCTGGGTATGTTGGCTCATGTGTCTGCATGCATCTGTGGTTTGATACGGTGGGCACAGCAGCAGGGTAGTTGGTCCGTGGATCCTGATTTTTAGAAGTGTCTTGAATCTCAAATTACATGGAAGCAAAGGCTTAGTTTTTTATTATATCTGTAACATCCCATTATTAAGTAATCTATTTTAAAAAGAAAAAAAAATCCACAAAGGTGTGCATGGCTGAAAAGGTGATTTAAACAAGAAATCTTTAATATTAGTAACATGTTGTGTCGTCTTTTCTTTCCCACTGTTGTCTCTCTTCCTTGCCTCCCAAGTATTACTGAATCTGATGGAAGGCTCTGAAATAATGCTGTAAAACCTCACAAAATAAGGCTGGACTTTAAAAACATTTACTTGCTTACCTTTTGTTGAAACCAGTAAAAGCCAAGCTGTGATCCTTGTTTTAAAAAAAAAAAACAAAACAAAACAAAAAAACCCCTGTCCCACAACATAAGGTTAAATGTAACAGCCAGCTTGCTGTCGGTAGGAGAGTGCAAGCCCACTTTTGTCTGTGTTACCCAGTTAGTAGTCAGAGTTCTGCTGAATCATTGAGTTTTAATACTGTCACTAAATAGCCAAAACAACTTCTTCAAAAACAGCTAAATGTGATATTGTAGGGGATTTTGGTTATGTTATTTTAATTTCAGTGCATCAGTATTGTGGTAGTGTCTGGAAGGTTTAAGTGGGGTTTAAATCTCCGAACTAAACATTGTGCATGCATTCAGTAAAAAGACACAAAAATTTATAGCCTTGGAAAAATAAGCAAGGCAGAGGAATTTGGGCTGTAAGTAATTTGTCCAGTTACAGAGGAAGTCAGTGATCCAGCTGTTCATCCCAGCTACTGTGCTGCTCAGCAGATCACATCCCCCTTATTCTTTCTCTTGTCTGTTTTTAATGTGTTAATTTCTCTAGTATGCCATGATACTTGTTTGTCACCTAACTATAGTTATTAATTACTATCTCCTAAGTGTTACACAGCCTTTTGGGTTGCTTCCCATTTAATGAACAGATGACCCGCACTCCATGCTGAGCTGAGTGCTGAACAGCAGCGTACAATCTGGGCTTTTGCTATAATAGCTGGTCATTCCTCCACATGCCCAGTTCTTTAGCCACATTATTATCTGCTTAATGCAGATGCAATAGAAGTCTGTTGTTCCCTAGGGTTACTGTGTGAAATACAGTAATTCCCACCTTCAGATTATGTTTGGGGCACAGATAAACACACGGATAAATTTGGTGTTTAGCTACTTCATGAACATATTTCTCTGCTTGTGTATAGGAGGTTTACAGCTGTCAAGGTGGATTAAAGTGGTTGTGCACCTTTAGGCAGGAAAGAGGGCACTAGTATTTTAGATTTTAACACCAAAAAAATATTTGGGACATAGTCTGTGATGTTAATATTCTCTTTCAAGCTGACCTTACAATCTTGGGTATTGGGAACACAACAGAGGACAATAAGAACTGTCTGTTTTTCCCAAAACTCAGGTTTGACTCGAGTATGAAGTGATGCTTTGTTAACAGTTTGGCTTCAACAAGTGGTGCAAGTAGGGTTAGAAATCATAGTGCTGTGATACGAGAGCTCTGCTGAAGGAACTAGAGACATTGGACAGCCTTTCAGCATTGGATATATGTTTGCAGTCTTCCTATTTCTGATAGGATGAAGGTAAGCAAGAAAGTAGTAGTAGTTAAGTATGTTTACAAGAGGTTTTTCCAACTGCACAGTTAGGACAACTGGGGGTACTCGGGATTCTCAGCTGGAATGAGCTGTCATGTCTCCATCTGTTTCTCCAGTCCTATGCTGATTTTAGGAGTTGAAGATTTTGCTCACATGTTTACAACCAGTACCCCTAAAATATTTCAGCATCAAGTTAGACATGATAAGGAAATCTGTCTGGGCCTTGCATATAATCGTGCTGGGTAGCTTAAAGTTTCTAAGCCTGGCTTCTTGTAGACAGGATTATGTGTGCTTTCACTATAAAATCAAATACAGTATTGATTGCATGCTGTTGCCTGCAGTAGAGTGCATGTGCGCATTCTATTATTGTTTAAGGAAAGTGCAATGTATCTTTTAAACATCAGTTTGACTGGGAGATTGTTCTTAAGTAATAGTGCCTTCTGGTGCATCCCATACAGCCCCTGCAGGATTCTAAGCAGCTGAAAACATTGCTCGTGTGAGGGCAGGGGCTGGCAGATGAATTAAGCTCAGCTGTGTCATGCAATATTATCACTTCTTTCTGCTCTATTGATTGTTTTCAATTTTAAGGCACACAGACTCTGGCAACTGTGTAGTCCCAACAGGTTCTTAGTATTAGGCAAGCAAAGCGCACAGCTTTCTCATGCATGAACTTAACTTTAGTCCTCCTACACACCCGAATGTGTACAGAATATTAAGCACTTACTCGATTTTGTATTAAGTTGAGGTCTTAAAAATTAGGAGAATGTTCTCCCTTAAGTCTGTACTCTCTTAAGTTTTGTCACTGGGAAATGCATTCAGAAGGAAAAGCTACTTTTTTTTGTAGAACCTCCATACCTCGGTTTTGGCCTTTGTGCTCCAACCTTCTGACTCAGCAGCACTAGCTGACTAATAACCAGTGTGACTTTCAAAGACGTTCATAGAACTGAGCCATGTATTTCCACCCAGGGTGTTAGGCAACTAGATACCTTGGTTTGAAAACCGATGAGTGTTTTATAGCAAAGTTCTGCTGATACAAACCTGCGCTGCTGGGCAGCGCTCAAGGGAAAGAAGCACAACAGGAATCTGCCTACTTGCCTTCACAAAGAAGGGAAGATCCCCATGTGGTGTGCTCCATGGTGGACTGAATTGGTTGTCAAAAGAAATATTAATGCTCTAGAATAAAATCACTGGCATTAGAGAATAAAATTCACGTTTAAACAAACAAACAACTATGGTCTTTCAGACCTGATGGTTCACCTAGAGTGCAGTGGGACACAGCGCAATGTTCCTTCTTAATGAGGTTGTTAATGAGGTCCATTCTTGTGTGGGAACTGAACATATGATGGTGGTAACTTCTCCAAGTCATGGCTGAACGTATGTGCTAACGGCCACTGGTGTGGGATGAGGTCCTTTTTTTCTTTGAGGGGCTGGAGATGGCTCAATGCTGCTGAATATGCTACTTTCAGGACACGCTTGTGCCATGAATGTTGGTGGTGCCGTTTTTGTCTTCAGTCCAAGGATTACTGTGTGCTGTAGCATGGTGTTCTGAAGGTATGGGAATAGATTGTACAAAAAGGGATTTCATGTGTAATTAACAAGCTGAAGAGAGCATCCCGAAAGCTTCAGATAAAAAAAGGCTATGAAGATGTCATTTATGTTGCCATAGCATGAAAGCAGCATCTATTTTGAAAGCAAAGGGGTAGAAATGAATAGTAGCTCTTATCGGGAGAGCAAATTAATCCTGAGAACCCCTTTCCTCCGTCTCAGTATGTAGCACTTGCACTGTGTTTGCTCCTCAGTGTCATTCCCTCCCTGTTTCTTCCCCTTTCTTCCGTGCTGCTGAACTGATAAATATTAATTCAAACAACAGGCTGATATTCCGATTGCCTTCTGCATCCCTGAACTGTGTCTCTTCTTCCCAATGCATTCGGGAGCATGGTAGTGTTTATCTATGTGGTCTCGTTAAAGAATGTATCCTTTGCGTTGGTGATTCAGTACACCAATGATTCATTCAGAACTTGTATAGACTATTCAGACTCTTCTGTGCAGCAAAGTATGACTCAGGTTGTTCCAACAAGGGCCAGCGTTCTTGGAGTTTGAACAAAAACAAACCCCCAACCCCAAAGTATTCCACATGAATAAGGATGTGGATTATTTCATTCCCCTTTACATCCCAATTCTTTAACCTCTTCCTCCTTCCCTCTCCCAACCAAAAACCCAAGGGCATTTGATCTCAAGTTGAGAGCTGAATTCTTTTCCCAGCTTCTTAAATAATATGAAGTATGGAAATATATGCCTTTTCTGTTTTCCAGCTGAAAAGCAGCAGAATGTAAAGAAGGGTAGGATCAGAACAGGAATATATGCACACACATGCACACATGAGTTAAATGTTATGTTTTAATTGTGACTGTTACTATTTTAATTTCAGAGAAACATTATAATTTCTGAAATGTGTTTTAAGAATGAATTCGATTTATTGTGATTCCCGTCCCAGTATAGGTTGCTGGCTGCCTTCCAAATGTAGAATGCAGAATCCTTGCTCCAAGGATTTGTACCTTGTTTCAAATCTTCCCACCCATTCCTATTTTTTATACTACAGTGTTGCTTGAAGGCTGCAACCGAGATCAATGTCTCCACTCCTTTCTTTCTCCTTGTGCCCTGCACTGTACATGTGCATAGTGGGAGACTTGGTTGTTGATCCAGAGACCTCAACCTTGTATTTTCTTTGTTTGTCACAACTATTTGCTTTTTCCACATTATGGGTGGGAACTGAGACACAAGTTGTGGGTTTTTTCTTTCCCTTCAAGGTCACATAGAAAGTCTTCTGCAAGCGGCAGCAGATATCTCATAGTCTGATTATCTTAAAATCTTCCTTCGTGCCAGTTCTTTAAAATGAGATTACGGACAAGTGTAAGTTCAAGGTAGCTTTTTAAGTGTCCAGTTCTGCTTTTTCTGTAGCTTTTCTGATACTTGCATCATCCTCTTTAATGCTAAGACTATGGCAGTTTCATGTCTACCTTTAGTAGACAATATAAAGACAAATCTGGTTTTCCCAAGTCAGAGCACAATCCCTCCTTCATTTCTTACATCTTTTCTTTAGGAGGAGATTGAGTTCAGTTTGCCTTTTTTCCTTGGGTGAAATAACATCAGTTCGATGATAAATAGTGAAATAGTTTTTCTTCTTAATGCCAGCCCAGGAGCTTACCACACAAGAATTGGTTCCGTCTGAGTCAGTAGCCAAGTCTCTAATAGTGGGAATGGTGCTATTGCAAAGATGTAAAAGCAAAATTGAGATGTGTGGCTTTAATTATTTCAGAGAATTAGTATTATAGAGCCTTCCATGAGTGCTGTACCAAGGCAGGCTCTTCAGACTCTGCTGCTCAGCGGTGAATGACATAGTGCCTTATAAACCCATCTATTTCAGCTGAGGCAGAGAGAGCACAGATTGTTGCAGGTAGTATAGAGAGATACATTGCTTCAAAAGGCTTAGACTCTTTCCTCCCATCCCACCCGTCAGCTTGTTTCCAAATTTATGTGCATATCCCACTAGTTTGGATTCAGTTTATAGCTCTCTTAGAGATCATATAGTGCACCTTTTGCAGATGATGTTGACAAGGGCTTCTGTTCCCTCTGCTGAACAATCAGCTGAAACATCTGTGTCTGACCTGCATGAGGAATTGCAAATTACTTTTTCCGCACTAACACCCATAGAATCGCAGGGCTTATCTGCCTCTATTTGCTGCTAATTACTGGAGGAGTTTTATGGAAATCTTACTGTAAGTTAATTGTTCACAGTTTCGAACCCTTTAATGTCCTATTCACTGGAACTTAACACATAATCGCATATATTTCAGGGCTAGCAAAGTTGGTGTTTACCTTTTGGAAAGACGATGTTTTGGGCAGGTCTGTTCCCTTTTCTGGTTTTTAACATGATGGCCCTGAGCTTTCTTTGTCTCCCGTGCTATAAAATGTGCATCAGCTGGTAGCAGACAGCTTGGGATTCTTTCACGAAACCAGCTGTGATAATTGTCGTCCTCACTGTAAATTACCGCAGTGTACATGTGTGTATTTCACATCGAGACGACATACTTAAAATTGGAACATTAAGTGCACACGATACAGCTCAGCTGTCTCTTCCCCCGCACCTCCTCTCTTGACTGATGCAGGGGCTACTTTGAAGTCTACGAGATGACTGACATTTAGAAATTTGAGATTTTCATCTTTTTTAATAACATTTGAATCCTTCTATTTGTCATAGGTAGGAACTTTGATCTTGGTGTCATATGCAGGACTGATTTCCATAGGGGAAAATGTTCAAGGGAGGATCTGCAAGTCTTTAGTTGTTGCTTACTTTTGCTGCCCTGGGAACCCAATGTACAGCTAGACTAGTATTGAATTAGAATCACTGCTCCTAATTAACTATTTAAACCTCCTCCTCATCCCTCCTGTGTCCTGCCTGTTTTTCTCCTCCACAGCTTAGATCTTCTCCTTTTGATTTTGGGATGGGTTTCTTTTGTGGGTTTGTTTGGGTTTGTTTTTTTTAAGGACTAAATAATTTGGGCCAGAGGGCTACTACTTACTTAGATTCCTTTTCAGCAGTTGCCCTTTAGGTTTTTCAACAAGCATTAATTGTGTGGCAGAGTTCTTCATCTAGTAGTTATTACTGTAAATGCATTTACACAAACACATCTGCAGAAAACAGCTGATACATGCTATATATGTTCTGCTAACACATACGCACCCATATAAAACATGGGCTACAATTTTGCTTTGTTTTGAGTTCTTTGGGACTGCTTACCTGAGTAATATTACTCACGTATTTTTGTTTTTTTCAGGTTCAGGTCCTTACTGGGCAATTTGCACGGAAGAGAATACGTTACCTCTAGGCTTTTTGCAAAAGCTTAAAATGGTTTTCTATTCTCTTTGCCCGGTGCAGGGACAGCCTCCCAGGGGAAGCTGGGAATGTGGAAAGAATTGGCTTGTGGTTGCTGCCAGATCGGAGCCAGCCGAGTGGCCTCTGCCAGCAGTTCGCACAAAGTGGGTTGGCTGTTATCTGTGTTTTTTAGGAAGGCTTTGCAACATCTGGGAACAATTCCCTGAGTGGCTGCAGGGAATGTGCACTATTTCCTATTGGCTGGCAGTGATGTCATAGCCTTCCGTGAGTCTTGGCTTTTTTTTTTTCTTCCCTATTATCTGGGTGCCAACAGATAATACTTGTCCTGTTTGTACGTAAGCTTTTTAGACACTGTATTTGCAATTGCAATTAAAATTGTTGAGTAGAACCATTTAGTCTTCTACCATAGAAGGCAACACGGGAGCTTCAGGATTGTTAAATGATCTCCAGCAAAGTGCATTGCTGCCTTTCGGCACACAACTGAGGCAGTGAGTGAAAATCCACAGAAGCAGATTCTTATTGATCTCTTACATATAAAATGAACTGATTTCAGGACCTGTTTCTTCTCTTCACAGATGATATATACCCTCATTCATCTGCTGATAGACTGAATTAGCCCACAGGGAAAAACAAGAGAGCTGTGCGCGAAATCTGACCCAAAGTGAAGAGGATAATGCAATATTGTAACATAGCTCTTCTTCCATCATGTTCAGAGCTTAGAAAGAAGGGAGGCGGGATCACTGAAAACGTTCCTAAGCTTTAAGGTACCTGAATGAGTTATTAGAGAAGGATCTGAGTCCTGCTGTAGGAGAATGAAATTCCTCTAAGGGGCAGCTGGGGCGGACTGCTAGGATCTCTATGAGAAAGAGATGGGGAAGAAGCAAACAGGTTAACATGAAGGATGGGGGACTTGAAGGAAAAATGAAAGAATGGGCTGAAAGAATGAAGCTTCAAAGCTCTATGATCTTATGGTCTTCTCTTTGCTAAAGTAATGTTGGGTGGTTCTGGTCTGATTTGCACAAGAATTCTCAAATTAGATTTAATCCAAGTTTGAACTGAAAGATGCCGTCCTATTTCTACCTGATCAGCACCAGGTGGAGGAAAGGCCTGTAAGGAAATCTTACTTAGTCATGTGGCAGAAGCACTTGCTGTCGTTTGCAGAAGCACGGGTACACTCAGCCCGGGTCTCTGCATTGCTCTGCTGTACACAGGTGCCTGCTTTTAGCTGGGCTGAGGAATGTGTAAGCTCTCAGAAAAAGAGAGAGGCAGGTAATCCTGTGTTTAAAAAGAACTTGCTGCAAAATGTCAGTGAAACTGAATTTGTTTTCACAGCTAGCCTGCTATACTGTGCCATAAGCAACAACCTGAGATGCTTAACAGAATCTGGGAGTAATCGGAGATGTCATATTTCATGAAGATACAATATTTTCTCTAAAATGATAGGAGGCGGCAGATGATAAAGCCACAGATAGAATTGACAATTTTATTTTGAAACCCAGCCTGCATCTTTCTGACTCTGAACACTGAAGAAGGTCACCCTTTACCTGGCAGCCACAGTTTTCTTAAAGTTGTTCCTTTGAGCCTGTTACAGCTTCTGATTTCCAGGCTGGATAAGCTTGATCCTGTATTCTCTGAGTGTCTATGGTCCATGGTTGGAGCAAACCCCAAACAAACGTACTGTAGCTTTCAGCAGGAAAAAAGGGGGAAGCCTAACCTACCCAGTATAGACAATTTCTTGTTACTAAAATAAACAGCACATTCCTGATAGGCTTTTGCAGACCTTCTAGCAATGTGGAGTCCTGTTGCCTTTGACAGATTTCCTGGTGGAATAAAGGGCCTCATCAGTAAGTCCTTTTGTGCAGTTGGTCCTTTGGGAGCAGCCTTCGCGTGGATAATGGGCCATGTCTCTGAAGCTTTGACTTGGGATTTGAGATGTCTGTGACTTTATAGGAAATAATTACTTTCAACTTGTAGATGAATGTGGCTGTTCTGAACTTGCTGTCAAAAATACAAATGGCTCTTTTGGGGTATTCCTTTAGTTACTGTTATCAGTCCCTCACCTCTTCCTGAGCTGAAATACCAAGAGCTGCTGCCGCTCTCGGTAACAGTGAGAATTTAAATATTGTAGTTTTCATACTAGTAGACTAATAAATATTTAGCCAGATGAGAATACGAGAGCAGCGTACCAGTGTTCACTCTTTGCCCTTCCCAGACTGGTTCTTGTTGTCTGGTATCTTCAGCCATGAATGTTGAACAGAGTGATTCCTGGAGCTGGCTTCATGCCTACGTGAGGTTGTTAAGATGTCTGTTGAGCGCTGAGCGCTATAAAAGGCAGTCCTTGCCATAATGAAGTGAAAAGCATAAGCAAATGTGGGGTGGAGGAGAAAAAGGGAAATGAAGCTGCAGAGAGGTGAATCAATTGATCCTGTGACTCACTGAAGATCGGTGGCAGTAACGGGAAGGAAAGGAGGCTCTCCTGACACCGTGAGCATTCACTGTTTGGCTCTGACTGGGGAGCTTAAGTTTTGCTTGCATTTGAGATCCCAGCCGTCTTCCTACTAATTGCTCCGCCATCACTTGAATTTGCTTACGACATGCAGAATGGACCAGTGTGGTTTGCTTTTGTGCCTGTACTAGGGCTTCCGATTGGAAATGTAGTTGCTGAAGTGAGCAGTGTTGACACAGTGAACTGAACGCTTATTTCTACAAATGAGTTCCAAGATAACTGTTTCTTAGCAGGTGTCTAGCAATGCTGGGTAACCTTCTCTAGCACAGAAGGAAACATGCACTTTTTGTCAGTGTGAATAAGCTGCGTGTTTTGTTACCGCAGCGTGGAGTAGCTAACTTGCACGGTGCGCTGTTGTTTGCACTGTCATGAACTGGAAGTGGCTGTGTGGGAATCGCTGGGGATATCAGAAGAACATACGATTCTTGTCTGACGTGCCAGGGTTGATACGCTTTCTCCACTTCCTGGAAAGATTTAGTAGTGAGTGTTACGGTAGGACCTCGGTTGAAAAAACAAACAGCGTTCAGTATGATGGAATGGACTGAATCAACGGTTGCAATTAGTTCCACGCTTCTTTATTAACTTCCTCCATGTGCACCGCACAGAAGACATGCACGTGAAATGCAGTCCTTTGGGGTGGAACCCAGCAGCTGTTTTACAGCCCACAGGCACGCTCCTCAACAGCACACAGTACCAACACAGTGCGAGTGAAGGAATGGATTAAAATGCTACTGCCAGTCAAAACTGCAGGGGAAGCTTGATGGGTGAAATATAATTATCGGGGCTGGCTTCTGGCCAGGAAGCTGGGGTTAATACTAGTTTTCTCGCGGAAGCACAGCGAGAAGTCTATAATGTGACAGTCCAATAGTGCATTATCTTCGCCGTTCGAAGTGGTGTATTATTGGAGCATTTTATTACTGCCACAGCTTGTCAAACAAAAGGACACGATTTATCTTAAAGCGGATAGGATGCTTAATGATTTACAAAGTGTCGCTCATTGGAAGAAATGATGAACTCCTAGCTAGCACGGCAAAGCAAGGAGCAGCAATTCTGTGTGCCCACACGTGTAGCCAGGGCAGTGACATGTGAATTCTGTCAACAAGTGTACGCCCCCACAGAATTCTTCCTTTTCTGCTGTCACCGTCAAACCCTCCTCGAATTGCAAGCATTTTGCAAGGTGCCTGGAAGGAGGCAGGGCTGCTAACTTGCTATGAAGCTCCAGCTGAGTCCAGTATTCCATGGTGTTAGGTGTTATACCGCCTTTCTGATCCTTTTGATGTTTGGGAAAAATCAGCTTGACAGTGCAGTCTTAATAATCTTGCTGCATGTGCCGTCTTCTACTGCAGATTTTCTTTTCTAGCACCACGAATGTTTTTCTATTGCTGTTTTCTGGTGGTTTTGTTAATTTGGTCTGCAGCCATCCATTTATATTCTAGTGCTCTTGAACACAGAGGCCTGTAAGTGAAGAATGAAAGCTTTGGTGAAGGGTGAGTGCTCCACTTGTAACCAGACATAAATCCGGACAGTCTGTGTCTTGTTCTAACTACATAATTGCTTCAAGCATCTCTGAAGTCAGATCCTCTTGCAGGAGCTCCCAGGTCCTGGTTATGATAAGACTAAGATCGTGTTAAGCAACTTATTTAAACTGTTACAGTCTTGGGGTTTTATTTATTTATTTTTTATTATTCCTCAGGGCCAAAATTCACCCCAAAGGACCTGTCTAGATTACAGTAAGATACTTTGTGTGGAGATGCCTGAGCCAGGCTGCAACTAGCAGCACAGGCAGTGCAACATGGATCTCAACTTGGGAAGGTAAACGGGAGAAGTTCTGCACTGGCCACTGTGTTATCATGGCTGTTGTGTCTATGATTTACTACTTGAAATCTGAAAGACCTTTATCTGGGATTAACAAGCTGCTTGGAAACAGGAGATATTGCTGGTATCTTTTCTTGAGTTCAAATATATCTCGAGTTCACTGTATCTGGTAGTGAGCTGATTCCAGTTTAAAGTGGTATATTTCCTGAATGCAGCTGGAAGATTAGTGTGGGTAATTTCTGCAGCTCTCTTCCCTTTATAATGGTAATGGCCTAGTCTGAGGCTGTTTGTGACTCTAATCCCGCTGAAGGTCAATAAGAAGCGGGTACCCAATGCTTTATCCTTCAGGAAATCACAGCCCAGGGGCAGTATTCGCTCAGGAGTTGCGTTGCTACAGTGGATTTTGGTTCTGCTCAGCAGCACTCCCACGCTGATCTCCAACCCCAGTCAGTACGGTGGGCTTGCCTTCGTAATGGGTTCTGCGTTGCCAAGGCTTCTTCCTCCGGGAGCGGGAAATACTAAAGAACAAATATCCTGAAATATGGAAAGGATTTGACTTGTTGGCTCATCTCTCTTTTCGCATCAGGCTCATCTTTGAGACAGGTGTTGCCATCAGCAGAAAAGCTTAAAGAAGGAAGATGTTTTCCTGCTTTCAAATAACTCGGGCTAGGTGCTTGTTTGCGTAGCTTGATACAATTTGAAATGTGAAGGGTGAGGGGATGTGTCGATCTTGCCTACACTCGGGTTTTTTCTTCTCTTTTCTCTTTTCTCTTTTCTCTTTTCTCTTGTCTCTTGTCTCTTGTCTCTTTTCTCTTGTCTCTTGTCTCTTTTCTCTTTTCTCTTTTCTCTTTTCTCTTTTCTCTTTTCTCTTTTCTCTTTTCT
>VFFE01009019.1:661861-711478 GCA_008921705.1 Burhinus oedicnemus | reverse complement strand
TTTTTTCTTCTTTTTCTTCTTTTTCTCCCTTGGTCTGATTTTGCTAGTGAAAGCACTTGCACAGAGATTCCTCAGGGGATGAGGCAGGCTCAGAGACATTCTTGCGTCTCCATAATGCCAACACGCTTTCTAAACATCTCCCATTAACTTCCCCCCCTGAAAGAAAGAAACCTTAATTATCAACTTTTTAGGAAAGCCCATGTTATTTTTCCCTTCAGTGTTTCCTCTGTTGCTCTTGCTTTGGCGATAAGGGAGTTTGAATAATGCAGCTGACTCCATGGGGTGCTGGAGAACTGTTGTCTTCAGGCAGTTCCTTTTCGACAGTCTGCACGTCTTTGCCTTCTCGTATTTATGGTGTCTGCTCGTAGGAGCAATATACTGTATCCTGAACACTGTCCCCTCCTGTCCCCGTCCCTCTCCTTCTCCATCCCCTTCTTTAACAGCTAGCATCTATCTGATGATTATATTAGATATAAATTAGATATAAATTAACCAATTATAGTTGGAATCTCTTACATAGGGCTAGTTCTCCCACAGCTAAAAATAGAGGGAAGCTAAGACCTTGTTGCCTCTTTAGTGAAAGGTAATAATCTATATTGTTATTTGAGCATTTATTTAATTAAAGACCTGATATTGTTTAAAGAGACTTGGTGAAATGATTAGATGTCTCAGGGGATTGGTAATAGGATATAAACCTTTTCACCTCTAGGTCACTAGTTCAAGTCTAACTTCTGTTGGTGGCCAGAAAGGGGCGTGTGTGGTCAGTGGACCATTGAAATATATGAATCGGTTTTAGCTTCCTTTCTGATTGTGAGGGGTTTATTTTCCCTATTCTTGTAAAAACATTCCAAATATAGCAAGGAAAGTATGGAACTGGCTTAGGATGTGTAAAGTCTGAATTGGCTTTCAGGACTGCTCTGGACCTCCTGCGTGAGGCTGAGCAAGTGGCTTCATTGAGCCTTGCTGTGTTCTCAGCACAGCGGTGCTGGCAGCGCTGCTTCCCTGCCTTTTCCTTCATCCGGCTGTCCGAGCTGCAGGCAGTCCTTGGTGGGCTTTCTCTGCGTAGGATGCCCAACTTGATTTTTGTACAGTCATTTAAAATACTAACCAAGTCTTTCAGTTGGTGGAATTTTATTTTCATTTTGGGGAAAACCTCTCATGTTGGTCATCTGCCTTCCTGGTTTGAATAGTAGAGGACTAGAATCTCTTTCTCCGTTGTGCTTTTTAATAAAAAACAACTGTTTAATCTAGCAGATGAAGTTGAATTAGAACTGGAACTGCTAATTGGGAATCACCGCATTCTGTTTGCAGACATAAATTAAAAGGAACCTTGATCCAAGGTGCACATTGATTGTTTTTCTATAGTGCTGCTTTAACCAGTATATGATTCTTCTACCCGAAGATTTAAGTTGCATTTAGGCATGTTAATTATTTTAATCTCAGTTGTGCAAAATCAGTAGTATCCTGCCTTTCTGGGTTAGGAAACTGAGGCACAAATCCTGATTTTCTTATAAAAGATTTACTGAATCATTGTTAGAGAAGGGACCCGCTGTGGCTGGTTCCTGGGTATATGCTTCAGCCAGGAGCTTTTTCCAGCACTGGTAAGATTAAAAGAAAAAATAATGTGGAAAACAGTTTCACCTGGGCATACAAAAGGATCCTGTAACACTAAGCATCTCTGTCTTTTTTGTTTTTTTTTTAAAAATACAGAAAAGTAGATACTAGCCTGGTAGATAAGTGGATGGAATCAGATCTTAGTTAAATATAAGTTCCTCTGTCAATCAGTACATTACAATGAGCGACAAACCGGGAGGGTGGGATAGGAAGAGAGACTCGTTATTCTTTCTCTTGTCTATTTATCTGCTGATTAAAGATGTCACACTAGGCATACTCAACGGAGATGTTCTTTCTGCCCTGAATTTATTGGCAGTAAGATTGAGTATAGTAAGCCTCTTGTGTGCCACGACCATCCTTGTGATCCGTTATCCAGAAGCATCCCTATTAATGATTGAGGATGTTGATAGGAAATAGAAATAATACGCTCTGGCATTAGTTGTTATATGAAGAATTTACACCCTGCCTTGTAACGGCACTGGAATCTATAATAATTCCTAAATGCACCAGGCTGTACATAGATGCTTGGTGTTTGTAATGAGAAGATTGATTGTTGCTGTGTATCTTCAATTAACTATTTCCATGCGGGTGCTGTGTGTTGGGTGCTCTGCAGCCTTTCCTTCTACCCTGGTTGCCGGGCTGCCGGGCACCTTCAGCTTCTGGGAATGTAAATGTCAGTGTCAGAGGAGTTTTGAAGGTGATGGTTACGACAGCGTAGTTTTATCAAAGTTTTCAGGTCATTATGAATTACAGAAGAGTGCACACTGCATATCCTGGTTTTCATGGCGTGACTGGAAAATGACTTTTCCTATCTGCAGCTCTGCCTTAAGGGAATATTAAGAGACAAAATGGGCACAAGAGACACAGGTACGATGAACATCAGGAATTTGGTCCTCCTAAAGTTTATGGCTGTGGATCTTCGGTTCTAATTCAGACTCTTAACAGAGATGGTGGCAACTCTGAGATCTGGTGATTGGTCCCCACCAGACTGTGGATTTTCAGGGGTATAAGAAGTTATACCATGTTTAGTGTGTCATACTGTCGAGCTTCATCTTTTGCTCTTCATTTTTGTCATGGCAAAACCAGACTGAGAGCGCAGTCTTAGAGTGTGCGTATATTCTGCAAGGAATGCTGACAACTTGCGTGCTTAGGCAACTCAGAGAATGCTGTAATGCCAAGTCACAAGGAAAAGTGGACTCCCTGCCTGGTGTGCTTGTTTGTTCTGAGATGAGAAAAATTTTGTGGTGCTTGCAGGAATTTTGTGCCTACCCTCATTGATGATGTTTTCATGTTGAGATTGAATGTAACCTGATTTTATGAAAGTTTGGCACGGATCCATGCAACTAGACACTAAGCACTTCCTTTCCTCTAGTTTCCCTTAGACCTCACAGAATATTTAGCAAACCTGTACAAGTATCTGTAATTCTCTTCTTTCTCTTGACAGCTGGTCCTGGCTGAAAGCTCCCACTCTGACACAGGCTCCCAGTGCACCGAGAGCCACACAGACCTTCCGCCACCCATTGAGAGAACAGGCGGCATTGGAGACTCCCGGCCTCCATCATTCCAGTAAGACCAAGTTGTCTTTTTTTAATGTATTTTATGACAAAAAATGTAATTCCTGTCTGTTTCTTCCCCATGCTTCTCCCTGCTGCTGAAAGCCAGCTATTTATTATTATTGTTAGAAAAATAATATGCTTATTAGAACTGAGGAATTAGAAGGGGGATGGGAAGAAAAAAACCCTGTCATTGTTAGAATGAAATATATATCCTCTATATCTCATCTGGAAACCCACTGTGGAAGAGTTAAGTAGCGAGGCAGCCCAAAATGCTTTTCATAGGGTACGGATGATAACCTTTTATTACTGTGTTACGTATAATTATGTAGTATGCAGAGCCAGCAGGACACTGCTATCAAGAGCAAAAATTTACATGAGGAATAATGCCTCCTCCATGCACATACAGAGGCTAGCAGCTTGAACTGCAAATAGCCAGACTGGGAGTCATCTGGTTTAATGGTAGCCTTGTTATTTCCTGTTAACGTGTGCAGAGCCGGTGTATATCCTCAGAATGGCTTCATTTTGAAGGAAGCCCTCTGAATTTACACAAGGAGGATTTAAAGGAGGGCCTGGCTCTAGCTGTGATCTTAGTATGTGTTTAGAGAAGGAAACAGGGTCTTGATTTGCCTGGTGTCATGTGTTTCCATTGGGATATCTATTGCCTGGAAGAGCCCTTAGTGTTGTGTATGAGTCTTTTGCAGATAAATGCCTTCTAGAGGGGACAAAAAATCTTGGGAAATGCTAACCCTGCCTGATGCTGTGTGTCTTGCAAGGGATTTACTGCCCTCGTGCGTTCATGAATTGCTTTATGTTGACTGGGAGAGGCCTGTACGAGTGCCGTCACGTGGCCTGCAAATATAACTAGTTCTTTGTCTTCCTGACCCATACATACATGTAATAGCTGCAAGATCAAACTTTGCTTAAAAAAATAATTACTTTGTACGTTAGGCTCAAGTCTGTGTTTGCGGAACCACTCACTGCTAATAACTGTATGTACTCAGACCAGTGAAATTTAGGCTGTGCTCTGCTGGTGCACCTGCTGTCTTCCACAGTATTCTAAAATCCGGTCTGTATCTTCATGCCGTCAGCCCGCACAGTGCTGCAGGTGATGGTGTCTTCATACTGCAAAGCAAATGTGGGAATCCTCAAAGGGGTGAAGTAACTTACGCAAGTCAAGCTGAGTCAGGACTAGCAACACAGGAGGTCGTGCTTTCTGGCTTGTGTTCTCTTTCCTAGATAAACCACCTTCCTTCTCTCTCCCCCACCCCTTTTTTCTTTCTTCTTTTAAACTGCAGTAGAGGATCTGGCTTGTGGGGAGGTCTTCTGGACTAAAACTTGTTCTCCCTTAATGTCTTTTTTGGTTCTTCTCTTCACAGTTGAATGTCTTAACATTTTGCAGTGGTTTTTGCTGTTGTGTTTTATTTTTTCAATCCAGAAGAGACCCTAATAATGACCTAAGTTTATTTCCATAACACAGGGCAGAGTATCTCACTCAGTTATTCTGCATGAAGCCCTTAATTCTGTTTCACTATTAGAATTTCATTTTAAAACACACCGACTATAGGTTTAAAGATTCCAAGTGATAAAGAATCCACCATATTTTGAAATTATTCGTTTCTCTTGGATAAACTAAGTTGAGCTGCTCAAGTCTTTCATCATAAAGGATGGCTTCCAGAACTTGAATCACGACTGTAGTTCTCTTCCGATCACTTTCAATTCTCCAGCAACTTTTGAAAATTACGTTTCTTGGGATTTTGGGACGGTGATGCTGCAATAGTGTGTTCAGTGCCATTTCTGCATACTGTCTCCTTGAATAGTATTTCCCTTTACGAGATCAATAGTGCAACCCTGTAACTTTCCCAACTGTAACTTCAGTATTGCTGTATACTCATGTATCACCTGCCCTTCTGTAAGTATGACAGAGCTTCTTCTCAGCTTCCCTGAGATTTTTTAATGCCATTCAAACTCCAGAGACCTGTTATCTCCTGTCTTCCTTCTTCAGTGACGACTGGGGCCTTTTTTTATATAAGTAGCCCCAGCTGAGCTAAGTCCTGTATAATTGTACAAACAGAAATCTTGCTGGGCAACAAAGAATACAAGAAATAGATGGAGCAGACGGGTCAGCAAGCAATAACATCCAAGGGAATGAGGTCCTTATCAGAGGTGAAGTGATAATCTCAACTAGCTCTGCCTGACAGCGTTGATATTTTGCTTCATCATTGATTAAATCCAAAGAAAATTTACTTTTTCCCTCCCTGGTGAGGGTTCTGAAATTCATCTTGTATTTCATGCTCCACTTCTTCTGTTTAGCGGTTGCCAAATCCACGTTCATCTGAACAGGTGAGGCTGCTCCTGCTTTAGTGGTGGAGGTGGAGTGAGCTGGGAATAGTGACCTCTGAGCTACCTTTCTTACACAGCTCTTGGGTACGTGCACTGAAAATTACATCGAACTTAATTGGCTCAGCAAGGAGAGGGGAAACAAGCCAGCTGTGAGGTTCTTCTTGCACCCTTTCTTGGGGTGTAAACCACCTTTTGTAGGCGGGTTTAGCCTGGGAAGCAGTTTGGTAGTGGGCAGTCTCAGCAGCAGTCAGTAGATGGTGCTGCTGGGATGGCTGAGCTCCTCACAGGGTGACCTCAGGAAACTGTCACCCTCTCCCTTTTCAGTTGTACTGGACTGAAACAAGAAATGCAAACGTAACTTGTGACAACACTTGAATACGTACTTGCATTTTGGTACCTTCATTAGGGCTTAAAATGTGCAGTCAAATGTCATCTTGAATAACAACCTCGATTTCCTAATTTGTGTGCTGGGCATGTCGGTACATTTCATTGAAGCAAAGAAAGTGTGTGGGTGTGCAGAAGGCTTTTCAGCAACCCTCTTAAATGTAACACTATACAGATGTGCTTACACATAGACCAGTTCTGGGTCCAGCTTCCGCAGAAGCCCATGGGACCTGTTGGTTAGATCGTTGGTAATTTAATTCCCTGTGTAAAGTGTGCATGGCAGTGTACTCTGGCCTCATGGAATTCTAGGAGAAACACATTAATGACTCTGATGCTTTGGTGCAAGTGTAATGATGGCCATTATGCACTCTGTGTGCGTAAGTAGGACGTCAGGTGTAAATAACAGGTGCAAAGGGCACATGAGAATTGGGACTCCTTTTTAAATGGGTGGTATTTGTGGGACAGAGGGGAAGAGTATGACCAGTAACTTCTTAAGGGAGATCTTTCACAGCAGAGCATTAGCCCACGTCATATGATGCACTACTATATTTTCGGGAGCTTTAGCTCTGTTTCCACAACTTAGTCCATTAAAATGAGCTACGGCCTTTGTCAGCACTCCAAGAGGCTTTTCTCATTTCCTTCCATGTGGGCGCATCAAGGTAGCTTACTAAACATAAGAATAGCAGAGATACATAAAACAGGTTGAGTCTGAGGGGAAAATTAAATAGCTAAGCTAGTTTTGTTCAGTGGGGGGAGAAAGAGCATCTCCATCTCCCCCATTGCTCCAGCCAACTCTGCTTTAACAGGACTGATTTTTTATTTTTTTTCCTCAGCAGAGATCTGGAAACAGAGGGTTGCAAATAAACAGTCTTACATATAAAGCGTTCTGTATTATAGCCACTGCTCTTCGTTCACCAGCCTGTCTTGTCTGTTGGCATTAGAAGTGAAAGCCAGTCTGGTTTATATGAACTGAGAAATGGCCCTTCTTCAATGCTTGGAAGTTCAGGAGTATGGAGCTGTCATTGCTGTTTGTTTAGATTCATCCCAGAAAGCAGCCCTAAACCATGGGGACAAATTCTCTGCTGCCTCTTTGAAACCTTTGTTCTGGCTAATTGCAGTAATGAGAAAGTGACTCGCAGTAGAGCCCTCACAAAAGCAGAGTGGAAGAAATCTGGCCACTGAGACCGTCATCAAGATCTTTCTGCTTTTGCCCAAAGCTCACTTGCTCGTAACGATGCTTTACTGGGATTTACTAGATTAATACTGTGCTGGCGTACCTGTGTAGCTTTCAAACAGTTGAGAACATGAGGAAAGGACCTGAGGTCTATTTGTACATTTCACAGGCATGCGCTTAATTATTTTGTGCTTTGCTGTGACTTGCAAGACTTCAGCCTTCAAGGTCAGTGCTCTATATTGAAAGTGACCGCAGTGAGCTATAGCTTCTGCCCTTTGACTGTCAGCATGCCGCATATCTAGCTCGGGTTATTGTCAGGAAAACAAACCTGTTTGGGGGTGAACAAGCACTTAAGGAAGTGAGCTGAAACACTGGGTTTAGTTGAAAAAAAATATACATATATATTGGAGTATTGTAGAAAAGGCAACCCAATTCACAGGCTTGAGGATAAGCCCCTGATAGAGCATGTCATGACTGGTGGAGCTCATACTTGTATCTATTTCTTGGAACTGTCATCTTCAGAATGAGCATGGGAGGGTTTGAGAGATGTGTAGGAACTTGGGGTGTTTTGGAGGCTGAGATGAGTGTTAGGGTCAATAAGCTTTGTTCTTCCAAAAACCAGTGTTGTCTGTTCTTGTGTTAGGCAGGTATGCTGCAAATTTGTGATATTAAAGCTGTCATGATGGGGCTGTGCTGAAATCCAAATTCCTTTGCAAGTGTGTTAGCAGCTAAAACTGTCTTGTAGTTAGTTGTCATCTCAGCGCATCCTAAAATGATCCCTTTTCTTAGCGCATCGGTAGGCTTTTTTTCCTGCGGAAATTACATGCAACAGTCTTGTGGCAGCTTTTTCACTGTCAAGATGATACTACCTGTGCAAATAGCGCTGTGTCTCAGGGCATGGATAATGAGCTGTCTTTTCATCCTTAGGTAGTTTTGGGGTGAGCAGAGCCGTCTGGGGGAGCTTACAGTGCTGCAGCAAGACTGCAGCTAATCTGTGTAATAGTTCTCTGGTTTCTAAACCAACACGCTCATGACTGCAACTGCTTTTATCAAAAAGAAAAAAAGAGATGACTCCACTGTTTCTTCTTATTTGTTCTCCAACAGCCCAAATGCTGCCAGCAGCCGGGATGGCCTGGACAATGAAACAGGAACAGAGTCAGTTATTAGCCACCGGCGAGACAGACATCGACGGAGAAATAGAGAAGGGCATGAAGATGGTGAGTCCTATTTACTTTTTCCCCTCTTTCATTTAGAAAGAACAATTTTTCTGATGATCTTTTGGGGCAGCAACTACTTTTGCATGAATACTGCAGAAGAGAATTGTGTCTGCATTCTTGCGTGCTTTCAAGGACTTATTATTTTAATGGAATAATTTGATAATTGCTTTGAAACTCTTTGAAGCTCAGCATTTTCTAAGAGGTCTGGACAACCTGCAGTAAAGCGGCAGGGGATTCTTTTTGACGGTATACAGAACTTTCAGTAGTATTAGAAGATGATTAGCTTGGAGAGGAATAATGACACCCAATGCTGAGCTCCATACTGTCATGGCTAGGCTGCCTCCATTATTCAAGTTTGCCCATTTAAAGGTGGAACGTGTTATCTGTATGATGTGTTGGGAATTTGCAGTGTAGACTGTTTGAGAGTCTGAGTATTTTAACATTGCAAGATCTGAGCCAAAATCCTCTGAAAATAATATCTGTTGATTTCTCTAGGCTTGGATCAGCGGTAGTGTTTTATGCTGCTATTAGTACAGCACATTGGCTCTGAAGGTCTTTTTTTTATACATAAATACACCCAAAGTACACATATAAACTACAGAACTTCATCTCTTGCCTCTAGTCTGTACATCAAAGTAAGCTTGGTTTTTTCATTTGTTGCCAGACCAGAATTTCCAGGCTTAATTAAGAATTAATAGGTGCCACCCATCAAGTTTAAAATGGTCCAGAATATGGAATACTTGGGCCCAAGAGATGCCATCACAGGCTTTATTCACAGCTCCACCCACTGAAGTATTTGCCTCCAGTTAGAAGACCAGAAGTCATCTATGTACTGTGGGTTAGAAGCAGGTGTCTTTCTGTTCATTTAACCCTTCCAACTTGTAACTGACTCTGAGTGAATGAAAATTACTCAGCGGGTGGAGCAGAGAGCTGTCTTTGCACGATCCTGACTGCAGATTCCTTTGGGAAATCACAGAAAGAGGCAGAATCTTATAATAGTCTTGTGTTGAAAACTTGTTACAGGAAGAATGTTAAAAGGTGATTTGTTTTTAATATTAGTTGAAACTAGTGCCAGCGCATGTTTTGCCATGGACATCCCTGGCAAAAGAGCTGGTTGTTGAATGGCTGGTCAAGGACCATAGTCTAGATCGCTCATACGCTATTGTTTGAGCACAGGAGTTTCTGCCTTCTAGTGGTCTGAAACTGGTTCATACTTTTCCCTTTAGATAGAAATGGGGTAAAATTTCCTCCTTCTCCTGTCAGCCTGAGCTGTGCTTGGGCACGAACGTGTCACTCCGTAATGCAAACATCACCTGTTCTCAAAACCATTTAGGCCTCCTGCCTGAAGCAGGCTATATGTATGAACAAGAGGTGAGTTTTGTTGATGTGCATAAAGCAAGGACGACTGCTGTATCATTTGGGTCTCATTAAAGATATTGTTTAATGTCTGTAGTGTTTCTGTGGTCATAATATTTTCTTTGAAAAACCAAACTCACCAGCATGTTATTTTCAGTTGAGAGCATGTCTCCAAAATGCACGGTTCAGCACTGTATCCTGAACTGCCACTTAAAAAGGTTAAGAGAAGTGTCTTTTTTCTCCCTTATCCTGGGGAAGGATTTTAAGGCCTCTTCATGACAACAGTCACCCATTGGCAGAGTCATTCTTTTCTTGAGTCTTTGTTTTTTTCTGGAGCACAGCTGGATGTAAAATGGGGGAACCGTCGTAGGAAAAGGGGGACAAGGGTGGAGGAAGGGCAGCAAGGTTGTGACACCTGGTTCACAAGCTATTTCAGGGGTAGAGGCTGTGTGCTCGCTTGTCATTATGAAATAGTGGTAAATCCTCCTTTCCCTGCAGAAAGAAGGAAATGCAGTTAGAGTGTTTGATCTTGTCCTGTAGGGACTTGTTTAAATAATACCAAAATTACAGCTCTAGTAGTTCACAGAGACGCAGGATGAGGGATCTTCATCGGAGCACTGCGTTACTCAAAGGTTTGTTCCGTAGGTATTATGATGCAGAGCAGCCAACACATACGTACAGGACTGCCGGACTGCTGGCTCACCAAGCTGTACAATAACACGTCCCACGTAGTGTTTGTAACTCTTTGAGCTCATTATTGGTACAAAGTGAATTACAAGGAATTACCCACCCTAACAATGAGGATATGCCTGGATACTCTGCAAAGGGAAAGCAGTACTCGTTCCACAAGAAATAATGAACAGTGTATTACAGCCTTCATTTCAAATGAGTGAAATGAGAAAAAGGTGCCAATGAGTGGGAACTGCATAGATGTAGACACATTGAGCTAAAACCTGTACAGGTCAAGCAAGCTTTACTCCGCTGATCCCTGATCACTCTGGAATTGAGAGATTCAACAGCATGAGGTTCTCGTTCTGACTGGGGAAAACCCCAGGGCAGGGAAGAGAAGGGAAGTAAAACAAAGATCTGTAGGGAATGTAGATAAAGTGAAAATATCCCAAAGTAAATGTAAGTAGAAAAGCAGAATTCTAACTGTGAGCTGTGCAGAAAAATCTCCTGTCAGCCTGGTATTTAGGGACCACTACTGTTTCCGGAGAATGACACAAGCTTCCTTTTAAATTAGCCACTGGTTATCACTTCCATGCCCTCCAGCCCCCCACTGCACAGCTCCATCATGACTAGGTGAGATTTTCATCTTAATATCTCCCAAATGGATTTAAGTTTTATCTTTTTGAAAAATTAAAATAATACTTAGTAATGAGCTATGTAGGTACCACTAGTTGTAGGCAACCTTTTATTCCTTCTCATTAAGGGTTAGACCCATGAACCTATCTTTGCTGCTCGGTTATTCTACATAGCAGTGGAGTCCTTAAAGCATAATCTTCCCTGTCTTTCTTAAACCGCGGTTTTTAATTCATAAAAAGACCAGTTTAATGCTCAAATAAAAAAAGGGGTCTTCCATAGACCAATTATTGGGAGTAATGGTATGAGAAAGGGGTAAGAATGAGTTGGCAGGAAGCTGAAGGGTAAAGCATTTTTGTGTGTCTGCGCGAGGACAGTGTATCAATTAAAAAAATGTTTATTGCCGGTTTGTTTCCTCTGTGTTTTGCAGTGACAGCTATTCAAAATGCTCGCAGGGCAAAGTATTATATGGAGAGCTCAGAACAGGCAGATGCTTTACCCTGAATAGCTGATAGTGGAAATATCCCAGGACAAAAGCTGGCAGGGAAAACAGGCATGGGGAAAAGGGAGTTTTTCTCTCCAGCTACTGCTGATATTAGGAAAAAAAAAAAAAAAAGTATTAGAACTCCTTAAAGAGTTAAACATTTTCTTTGTCATTTCTGTCCCACTCTCCATTTTAATTTGCAGAATTTGTTCCCTGATTGTGTAACAGACCGGAAAACTTTGTCAGATAGTTCAGTCTGACAGCCTGTGCTTGAACTGCAACAGTTTTCTTACAGAGAGACACTCAGTTTTGATTTAAAGAGTCTAGGTGATGGTAAACTAACCAGATTCTCTGATGGATGATAATTAAGTGTGGTACCATGGGCGGATTGTTCACAAACGCTAGCCTGTATGCTTTACTTCATTGTTGCAGGGTTACTCATCCTAGAAAAACTATTTCTGCTGAATTGCTAATGGGCAATTATAGACATACGTACAGAGGCCATTATGAATATTGATGGCATACTGCAGCCGGAAGAGCTGCGACACACCTGGTGATCTGACAAAGTTTTCACACTTCTTTCCATTGAAAATGCAAAAGGATTTTGCAGCAAAGACCTGTGATTTACTAGACCAGGGATAGACTCCGATAACACCACTGGCTAGGGCATTTGCCAGCTTCTCCACCCATTTCCCTTAAATTATGCTCCAGAGGCAATGAATGGCTGTGGATGCTCCTGTGCTTGTATATTCTCTGATTTCAAAAATACACCCACAAAAAGAATGTGATGGGCTGAGGAACACAATGAAACTCCTTCATTGATCAACGCGCATTTGAAGGTGTGTGACATTTCAGATCCAAGCGCTAAGAAAACCATAAGGGAAACTGATCAGGAAAACTTAAAGCGCGTTTATCGTTTTCTTGGTGAAACATCTGCCAGAGATAGGGAGAAAAATGAGAAGGGATGTAGTTTCAAAAGAATTACCGCCCTAGGTCTTGCTATACTTGAGAGGAGGAACTTTGTTACTGGTTTTAATCTGTCCTACGCCAATGTTTAGAAGCCTTTCTCTGGTAGCGCTATGCGGCTGGTGACGTCAGGGAACAGAAGTGATGCAGCTGGACAAATTCTGCCTAGCATGAGTTTGCCTTTTGCACGGAGAATGGGAGGAAGGCTAGCCAGAGGGGCAGCTATCAATGCATCTGTAATTTCCTTCCGTACCTATTGCAGATGTCCAAACACACAACGTCAGCAGAGCCTGCTCCCAGCCTCATCACCCATGGAGTGCTCTTGGTTTTGCTGTGGGCCCTTTCCTCACTTAAGCACCTGCTTAACTTTAAGGAAGTATGCTTAAATCCAAGCGGTTTTGGTCAACCTCAATGATGTAGTTACAGTACGTGCTCAAATTCTGTGTTGAACTGAATGCCGAATAGGTGCGAGGGGAAGGTGGACTTTGCTCCTGGACCTAATTTCCAGCTGTGTGAGGTCTAGGGAAAGCTTTACACTTACGCCATTCCTCTGCTGGAGCTTTAGTTATTTGTGCAGCAGCCTGTTACCTGTAGAAGAGCACTTGTTTGTAGGGTCTCTAACTTTTCATCTTACTGTGTTCCTTTTCAGTAATTTTTAGTAGACCGTTCTCTGCTAATGGGAACCGTACCAGTGTATGGTGTCGTATATGCAAAGCACACGCTAATTCTCATCCCCAGATGCTCGGTAAAGCTGGGAAAACAATGAAGGATCAACAAGCAGAGATGTGATTTTTCTCCAGGGAATTGGCCAAGTTTAAATTTCCTGTATTATTCTCATGCTTGAAGCGTGAGGTTTCACACCAAGAGTGCAAGTGGAAAGAGGTTTCGCTCTGATGCTGGTGGTGTATTCCTAGTGAGGTTAATAAAGTGAACTAGCTGAGAAAGATGAGCCCTGTGTGTGTGTATATATATATTTTAAGGTATAATGGTGATTATATTGTGGAGGCTACATATGCAGAGTTTTTTGGGTTTTTTTTTGAGAGGCTTTGCATCCAAAGAGGTGTTTGTACGAGTTGGGGAATACGTCTTGTCCTGATCACCTTTCACACTAATTAGTAGCGGATCTATCCCTGGCATTAGCTTCATATAAAATTAGTCTGAAAGAGTTGAGCTGTCAGTATGTCAGAGCTCCACTTCTCTCTTAAAGGAACAAAAGTCCTCGTTGCTTTGGAAAGTTGACAGAGTCCTATTAAGTGAAAGTAGAGTGAGGATCTTAATTAGAAAGGTGGGAGGTCTGCCTGGCGCATGTTCCTGGGACCCCTTGCTGGCGAGAACAAAGCTCCCCCATCAGTTTCCCGAGGAGGAGTGGGAAAGGGGACTGTGGAAGCTCTAATTAGGGAGGTAATTAAGGGACAAGTTTTCTTTGGCAGTGAAGAATGTTTTATAGCTACTGCTGGGTTTCTGACAAGCCTGCAGATGTCAAGTGTCGACACCAGTGTTTCAACACTGCGTTTGCTGTGGGGTGAACTTAACTATTGTGCAGCCAGCTGAAAAACGCTGCATAATGACCTGTGCTTTGAGAAGCTCTTAATGTGGGCACGCTTGTAGATCCCCGAATGTTTGGGAAGAGGAGCTGTTGTAGATTTCCAGTCGTCGCTGCAGTCCGTGTATTCTTTACCATAGTTTGTGCCAAGGAATCCGAACAAAAAGGGCTGGGACTACAAAACAATTGCAATGGGGACTTCAACAGTGGTAGCTGAAAACACGGTTCTCAGCAATTGTTGCTCTTTAAAGACTCTGTCGTGTCTAAACAACTCTGAAGTGGCTGGTGAGCCCCCGAAGTTTGAAGTGACCGGATGGCCGTGCATGGGATAGCGGCGGTGTAGGACTGCGAGAGCAGGACCTTCGTTACGGGCTGTCATCTGTCCCGTGGCAATGGCTAGAAGCCTTTCTCTGGCAGCTGTAGAGCCGTGAGAGAGGCTGTTTTAGGGGTTCCAGAGAACTTCAAAGAGAAGTCGGGGTATAGGGATACAGGAGGCAGATGGGTACGAGCATACAGCAGGGGTGGCCAGTGCGATGCTCCTCATTCAGAGACCCTGACCCCTGCGCGCCACAGTGAGCTGCGCAGATGGGCTTGCGAGTCTCCGTTGCGAAAGCGGTAACCTATTTCCTGTTAATAAATGGTAAAGACTTTCTGCATTGGTGGGGATTGGAAGCTCCGTTGTTTTTTTCCCTTCGCTGGGAGCCTGGCCGTGACTTTTTCTGAGACACTCTCACCTTTGTTCTCTGCAGCGGCACGGAGCCCTCTTTACAGCTTCCTTCAGCAGATGCTGCTCTACTCTTTTCCGCTTTCAAGGCTGATTTGATTTAGTGCTTTGATGTGCTTTGGTCCCTCAGGCAGGGCCTACTCTGCTGTTGATAAAAGTCGAGGAGGACATATTTTAACCTCCTAGGCTATGCTTTATTCTCATCTCTGTGACACACTGCAAGGCTTTTGTCGGACTGTCCCAGTGAACTCGGTCGTCCTCTGATGAAGAAACAGGAGCAGGGGGTCAGCAGGGCAGAAAGTCCCTGGTTGTTAGTGGGACAGGCACTGAACCAGAGCCGAGAATGGTTCTTGTTTAGACTAAGGACTGGGATACCTGGGAGTACTTTATGAATAAATCCCTTATAATCACGGTTTGTGAAAGCGCTCACTCAATTATAGCAATGGTTCCCGACCCCCCCTCCCCCTCCAAACAACGTTGGCTAAACTAGAAAAACTTAGAAAAGGAAATTTTAATTGGGTAGAGAGATTACAAAAACTTTATGGATTTAAATGCGCACCTTAATTACCCAGGAAACCTTTGCTTTGAATTCAAGGCTACCTGGTGCTGTTTGGGGGGTAGAAAAGATTGTTAAAATTGAAGTGTATTTGCATACCGGGAAAGCCACTTTTGGCTATTGGAGCACCGTACAGGAGCTTTTCTATAAAAGAAGATCTAGTTCAAACAGGAAACGTGTGAGGTTGAACCCATTTTTTCTGTTTAAAATGTAACAGAGAAGATATAGCTGGAAAAAAGAAAGGGAAGAAATGTAAACAGGAGGCATCATCAGTATAGTGAGCTCTTCTGATCTAGTGTATAAACCGGGGGTGTTTTAGTTGGAATATGTAGAAATATGGATGTTGATCTCAACTATCAGGGCCTCTTCAGAGCTGCAAAATGAGACTAAAAGCCCTTCTCTTCACCTCACATCTGTTCACCCATTCCGGTTCCAGCTGAATCCAGCTGTGCACTGGCTTTTAGGGAAACAATGAGGTGAACCTTTTACGGTGCTCAAAGAACAACCCCCTTCCATTTTTGGTTTATATTGAATAATGTGAGAAGAGCCGTAAATCGAAGTTTTAATTTACGCAGGTAGGCCAACACACTGCTAATCAGAAGCCTTTAAAAAATATCTTTGTATAATAAATATATACTATTATTATAATAACATAATAATAGTATGTTTATATTTGATCAAATAAGTCACTACAGAAAAGTTAAGAGTTAAAGAGGAGAAGGGAGGGAAACTGCATTTAGATATGGATTTTTCCTTTGCTGGGGTTGCTCCTTTGCATCTCTGTCACGGGACTGAGTTTGGCTGCCTGGATGTGACATGCAGGAAAGAACATAGAAACCAACACCATGTTTCCAAAGACAGAGATTTAAGGTCCTTTTCCATTTCCTTCTGTAACTCTGTTAGCAGTGTTTCAGCTGTTGTTTTGGCTGTTTGGAACGGGCTTAAAGGTGCCGACAAATTTCTGCTGGTGTGGTGTTCCGATCCGAGGGCAGCGTTCCAGGTGCAGTCCCGCTGCAGGCAGCAAAACCACAGGTCAGATTGAGTCGGGGCAGACAGACGAAATATATACATTACTGCCATCATTCATCCATCTCAGTTCCTCCGTGCCTTTCACTTTCTCCTTACCTAATGCTTGTGAAGAATCTGAGGCCTGTGTAAAATGCCAGATAAATCTGTGTCTTGTCCTCTGAGCGGCGTGTGATGCCTCTGCTGCTGTAAGCTGATCTCCCCAGCAGCGCTTTGCATGGGAGAAATCTGCTTTCCTTCCCTATTAGAAGATGGGGACTGGAGGGGACAAAGTTTTTGTTTGCTTATTCTTTCTGGTGGGTCTCCTGAACCTACAAGACAACCCTAAAACACACGCTTTGTGTTTTCTTTGTATACCGGAAACATGGTGCTCTGCAACTCCAGATCCCCTGTCAGTAGGACTGTCCTTTTTATTTTGTTTATTTTTAAGGACAGCCTTGCTTCCACTAGACTAATTTGTCCCAGGTCATTCAAGGAGTAGATGTAGCTTGCCCACCCCCTGAAGGCATTCATTACCGGGGGAGGGTTTTGCTTCTGGGAGCGGTTTGCAGTCTGGGTGGAAGAACCCTAAGGTCGGTGCCCGCATGCAGCTGAGGTAAGGCAGGAGCCCGCAGTCTTTTCTGGCCCCGGTGGCCTCGTTTCATGGCAGTCCAGGAGGAAGAAGGGGGTCCCGGCGGAGTGGGTAGGGCTGTGCCGTGAGTATCGCCCGCAGCTCCCTGCGGTAGGGGCTGGAGAGGGGCCGCGCTGCCGGCGAGCGGCGGAAAACCGGTGGCTGAGGCTGCCCGGCGGCGGGAGAAATTGTTGTGATGGGGGAAGGATCCGGGTGTTTTCTGTGCGGCTGAAGATGACGGTAGGCTGGGGGAGAGACGAGGGGGAAAGAAGATTACTTCGATGCTAGAGACGGTGAACTTTTCCAGGAGCGAAGGTACCCTTTCAAAATGCTATTCCCTGTGAAGCATTAAAACTTCATAGAGACTTGTTAAAAACCACGGATTCATTCATAGCCAAGTAATCCATAGTACCGGGACAGCCCCTGCGTCGGATGGCAAAACCGACCTGCATGATGTTAGAGAACGTTTACTTTTTGGAGAGCTCAGGTCAAAATCTTGAACAAATATGGTATATGTGTTTTAAATTTAGCATTAGTGTTACTAATTCAGCATCTGCAGTAACACAGCATCTGTAGTAACACTGCACGAGAATGCTAAGATAATATTAAACCTCGCTGCCATTAATGACACTAAAAGCAAATATTCATTTATGCAAAGTATCATCATCTTGCATTTGTCCTGATTCCTTAGGCTTGTGAGGAACAACTGGCAGGAAGGGCTGATGAAAAACTGTCCGGGAAACAGGGAGTTGAAAAAGGCGTATGGCACAATTGTAATATCGCTTGGAAGGATCATTTTTGTCAAATGTCCTATCTTAACAAATTAATGCCATGTTTTATTTGTTCTGCGTTTGTCCTGAAGACCCAGTCAAAGAGCACGAAACTGTTTCTGGAGCGTTTGAATGGCTGAACCTTGGGAGCAGCAGAGCTATTGCAATCCTTATTAACTTGCACAGAAGCTGCAAATGTTCACAGTTACTGAAGTTTTTGTCCTTCTGTAAGAAGTTAAGGATTCAACAAACGCTGCTTCTGTGCCGCAGTACTGAAGTGCACACTAGTAATGCCAGGGCACGTGGTTTGAGAGCGTTTGAGGTACATGAAACAAATTTCTATCAGTTGTAAGTCAACATAGATCTCACTGAAATGAACAAAAACCTCTGCTTTGATACCGAGGTGTGGTCCGTCCCTGATTCTAAGTGAGGACCTTAAAATGCAAGTCTTGGCGAAGCTCAGCCAGATGTGAGCACGTATGCGTATGAGATCCAACATTTGTTTCTGTAGCATGGCTGTGGTTCGCCATCTGCCGAACTTTGGCTGATTTTGTGAAACTTGTCTGCGTTACTGTTTTTAATGATGATGCCCATATTTAGGCCTTGTGAACTTTTACAGCGTTGCTGCTTTAAGTGCTCTGTGTCCTGACAGAACAATCCGTCTGCCTTAGGCGTTCTCTAGAACAAGTGGAGTTGCTCCATCGTCGGCATTTATATCAGGTTAAAGCTGAGAAACATTTTGCTTTTGGTAGATACTAGCAGAATTCTATGGAAATAATGATGAGAAACACACATATATGTTTGGGGTTTTTTTATTCTTGGGTAAAAAATTCCTTCACCCTCTATCTCCAAAAAAGAGAAATTTCGTGAGAGGCTGGAAAACCGTATATTGAGATCTGAGACACGTTTCTGTAATACAATAAAATAGATAATTTAAAAGAAGCCTGAAATCGGTATAATCTCTAGTGGCCTGACTATATTCTAAAAGGTAATTATGCAAATTCCAAAGGTCTGTTTATGTGTGGGTTATTGGGATAAAGAGGCTATGTCATATTACAGGATCCCATTTAAAATGTGGCTAGAAAAAGATTTGAATTTTCAGAACTGATCCATGGCTCGTATCCTGCAGATGTGATTACAAAGTGTGTTGTGAAAATGGCAGAGTGGCAAATGGCAAAGTCAATGCAAATGATTTTTGTTCTATTTCCCCAGTCCTTCAAGATACACTGCTTACCAGCTGCGCTGCCTCTTGGGCACAGGCTTCCTTGGGATTATGTCATGGAGGAAGAGCATGCAAAAGTATATGTATTTTTCATAATCTTTGAGTCTTCAGGAATGGAATTTTCCAGTGTCCCAGCAGGAGCCCTGAACTGGCTCTTTTTTTCTCTCACACTGTGCGTGAAAAATAACTACTTGTGGGAAGCTCCGTGTACATCTGGATCTGGTTGTTGGACTTGGACAGTGTGATAGTCACAGTGCACGCTGGGGAGTTCCTTAAGTGGGCACAACGTGGGCAGGGAAATGGTTGCTCCCACGTTTTTGAAGTGTTTTGGTAGGAGCCAGCCACAGCAGGAGAGGCAACAGGAGCTCCACTCACAGCAGCGTTTCCCTCTGAGACCCGCTCCCAGTAGGAGATATTGTCACAAGTGGTGTCACCACCTGATGAGGCCATTGGAACCAGTCAGATGCTATCCAGAAGCACAGCCCCGCGTGTATCGCTGTAGGTATTAACATTCATTTCAACTGAAGTTTCTGAGCAGTCAGTGCCCGTATTTTGTGCAGGGAGATGAAGGTACTTGGTATAAAAATGAAATAACGCATGCTGGATCTAAAGGGTGTGTGACAGTTTGGGTGGTTATTACTGGGTTTGGAGAGTTTATGTCCGTACTAATGTATTGCAGCATTGACAACATCCTCGGCTGGATGTTCCCCAGTCTCTTGAATTTGGATCCTGCCATGTTGGAGCCATTGTTCTTGCGTGTTCCTTGGGATTTATAGGCTGCAGCACTGACTCTGTCCTTGAGTTCTTGGGCACAAACTGTTACCTTTGCACAGAAATGGGACTGTGCATCTCCGTTGCCTGAGGCCCTCAGGATTGGTGTTGGTACTGCAGACTCTCAAGTGAATTTTACGGCACAGTTTGCAGCATTGCAGCCACGTCAGTCCTCAAAGTTAATAGTGCGTCTCTCCAGGCACAGCCAGTCATTCGGACAAACCTCGTGTCCGGGCTATGGCGTTGTATCAGGCTGCCATTTCTTTAGTTAACACAGAAAATGTGCAGGCCGAGGGGAAAATACCTATGGATGCCATTTCCACACCTCGGCTTCCTCACTATTCCCGATTGTTCTCTTGATGCTGGAAAATCCTTAGTAAGCACTAAGCATCACTTGTCTTAAACTTTCTCTGTTACTTTAGTTGAAAAGCAAGTAAGTGAGAGTCCAGCGTTTTCGCTGCCAAGCGCAGGTGACGTAGCAGTGTAACAGAGGTACTACAGAGGTGCCGCTATTTCACAGAAAGGCGGGGTGCTAGAGAAAACACTCCGACGGCGTGTTTTTGCACGGCATGTTTGAGGCAGCCTTCAGCTGGTTAAAAGTTCTGTCTGGATTTAAAATTTTTCTCTGTGTGAAAATTCCCCCCTGAGAACTAAAAAGCATAGAGCGTTGACGCGGGCCATTAATTCTTCATAACGGTTGTGAACTGATCCAGTTTATGTATAGGATAAATTATTTGCCTGATAATGAATAAGGAAACTGTTTGAGAGTCAGTATTAGACATGGGATTAGCAGTCCTGTTCCATCTGATAGGAACACAAGTCTAGCTTCAAGTTTATAGTCTCTCAAACAAGAGCGAAGGTGTACTTTGGGGAAATTGAAACCATAGGATGTTCTGGGAAGCCAAAAGGTTTCAGCGCCTGTCAATAATTACACAGACTGCAAAATAATCCCAGAGTGGTTTATGTGCCTGCTGTGCTGTCGTCCTTCATGCATCTTAGGCCAAGAGGAGAGGAAAAGCATAAGGAATGCTTGTAAGAACAGTACAACAGAGTCAGAAAGCTTGTATTTGAGCCCAGCGCTAAGCTGTTAGAGCTGGGTGACAGCTGAGTTACTTTATTCTGTAGTGCCATAAATATAAAGGTAAATTTTGAAGGAAGCTTGCTTAGAGACAGCATGAGAACAGTCTTTTAGGATGCTAGGAGGAAGCAAATTCAGATTTGGGGTTATGAAGTTTGTTATTAGTAGCGAAGAAACGCGCAACAGCTGACCGTAGTGTCCAGTGGTTAGAGACATGAAAAACAAGTCGGCTGGGCTACAGACAGAGTTTTATCTGTCAAAAGTATTAGGCAAGTGACTCTGAATTGCAAAGTCAGTAAAATAGCAATCTGCTCGTAGAGTTTTTAAGGACAAAATTTTTCTGAATAAATAACCCCACAGTGGATGAGATGTGACCTTTGGAAATGTGTCCTGGTTCCATAGCAATCCTCACTGCCAGCTGTGCAAGGTCTGGTTGAGAGCTTGGAGACTGCAGTCTGTAGATATCTACCCTTAATGCTCCCTAACTGATGACATCCAGAATTCTCAGCAGAGAAGTGAACGCAGGGTGGAGTTTTAGAGTGGAAAAGGTCCACAAGAGTGAAAGCTTTTAGACCACCCACTTGGAATGAAATGAAGAATCTGCATTGTCTAATAATCCTGACCTGCGATGGGAGAGACAGGACTGGTGATTTCTAGCGGGCACTTGAGACAACCCACCTATTGATGAGCAGAGGCGCCCGCCCGCCCTCCCCAGCTGCGTAAACAGATGACTTCTGCAGAGAAAGATTACAAAGTCATGCTGGCAACTTTCTTTTTGAGCTGTATACTTAATAATAATAATCAAAGCCAAATGTAAATAAAGTATCTCTGATGAGAGAAGCATGCTGCCCGAAATTGCTTCCTCTTTATACCGGTTAAATATGGTTAAAATCCAGGTCGTTGTTTTCTGTAATCTGCCACCCGCCCAGTCAGAGCTGGGAAAGCTTCTTTGGAGAGGGGCTTGTTTTTAATATCGGGGCTCTGGTTAATGTCAGCTTCTCCAAATGAAATCAACATTATCACCCAACATTGATGTGATTACTTTTATAAGTTGCAAGTGATGAACAGCAGAGGAAGGCAGGAAGAACGAGCACAGTAATAGAAAAGAGGGATTTTTCAAGTAGAGAAATGGCAGTGTTCTCCATGGCTGATGTTTCGACTTCCACCCCTTCTACCTTTTATACTGCTTCTCTATGAAAAATAGAAATTTAAAACTCAGAAGGGGCAAAGATAGTAGATTTGTTGTAAACCGTGTGCCAGCTAGTAAATTTCTGAGATTTGCCATGGCTTCCTATTGAAATCGGAAGGGAAACAACCGTGGAAGCAAGACCATCGAGGAACCATCATCCAACTGGAAGTTGCTTGGGACTGTGTTGGATTTGCATTTAGTGAGAGTCTCTGTCCATTATAACTCAGAATCGTGAATGCTCTGCCACAAACCCTTGTACGTATGTCACCGCCTTTTCTTGGTTGCTTTTCCCTCTTCAGGAAAACCGTGCAGAGCTTGTAAGGGTGGTAGCATTGCACGCGTTCCAGTAGTCCGACATACCGCTCTGCAGGTGATGATACCCTCACAAGCCAACAACTGCTCCTGAAATTAGGCTTAAAGTGAAGTGTGTTTAGAAGGAAGACAAGGGGTTCATGTGATCAGAGAGTTGAAAGTTATCTGGCTGCTAGATAGTGGTGCCAAAGTCAACTGGTAGCTGTTCCCCTACTGTTCCCAGTGAATGGACATTTGGGTTATGCGATCTGTTGGAATAGGAGACTTTAATTCGCTCCACAGTTTCTGATGTTTCACTGTGTAGAAGCAAAAAAATAAATGGACAAGGTGGCTGGACTTGATTTTATACTTAAGCTGAGACTGAAGAGATTGAGTTGAATTTGTCCGATGGTGTGTTTGCATCCGGGTTTCCAGATCTAGTGAAATATTTTGAACTCTAGGCTACGCTATATAAAGACTTAGAAAACAACTTTGTAGCCCAAGAAAAGGAGGAATTGTAATTGTTCAAGTCTGTGAGGTTCTCCTTAGTCTTAAAAGACAGACCTCTGACTGTCTAAAGCCTATTAATTTGCTAAAAAGTGCTGATCTCTCAGCTTTAGAATGTGGATGTCTTTTCCCTTCTTCCCTCCCCCTCGTTTTTGTTATGAGTGAAAGCAACTTTGAAAGAAAAATTGTTTTTTTTTTAAAGCCTGGATGAGTAGGGACTCAGGGGACTCTGTAGAATGGGTTACTTGACCTTGCCTCTCAAAGGTCAAAGTTGCCTGTTCCCGATGAGAAGAAACAATGCAATATGTCTGTACCTCCTCAGTGACGATGCCATATTCACTGTCTGCTTGAGATACTCCCTCTAAGCTGTTAGTGCCAGTTTGGAAGGAGTAAAATTTGGCCAGCCTCTGTCTTTCTTTTCATCTGTATACATCTGGCATGTGCAAGCATAATTGGCTGCTCCTTAGATTTTAGTTTAGAGGCAGAGCTAGGAGACTGTTCGAGTGTGGATGTGGGACTCCTGAAGGTACTTTATTTTCAGCTAATCATCTGTGGCACTGAAAGAAGCACATTAATAGTCGATTTCCAGATTATATGAGACTGTAGAGTTTGAGGAAACTGATGAATGCTCATTTATTCAGACAGAACTGAAAGTTCAGGCCTTTAAATGCTTTTTTCCCCACTGTGTGTATGAAGAGTTGTCATTCTGAAGTCTTGAGTTGCTGTTGACAAGTTGATGAATAGTTTATTCAGCGAGATCTAGTTACCACCCAATACTGGGAGCGCATTCTGGTAGTTGTGATGACCAAATTATGGGAGAGGATTTCTGCACTGTAGAAAGTGCAGTCTAAAAAGCTCTGGCAAATGCCGTTCTGTCTCCATTTCACACGTGGGGAAGGGAGAGATGGAAATGCGAGGAGTGAGGAGCTCTGGAGGCAGAGCCTGAAATTGAAGCCTGATGAGCTTCATTTTTTTACCACCACACAGCCTTTGACTCTGAGGTGGTTCCTAGAGGACAGCAATCAGGCCCTGATGCATCGTTACTGGTACGTTCTAGTTTCAAAAGAGGATTCAAAGCTTGAATAAATGGCATCATCTCGGCTGCCCTTCAGCGTATGGCGGGGTGAAAACCAAGTGTCAGTTCTGAGAAAGGTGATGAAGGGTTGGTACTGTTGAGCTTCTCTTCAAACCAAGGCTCAGTGCCATCGCAGGAGGGAAGGCGCTTCGGTTTTGCTCTGGGACTTGAAAGAAGGTTGGGTCTACTGGGGTAGCCAGCTTAAGTGTTTTCAAAACCATTTTTTGTGCCTGTAGATGTGCCGGGAAGCTGGGTGGTCAAACGGGACATGGAAGTGACAGAGCAGGAGAATTTGTTACAGCCTTATGCTTCAATTATTTCGCGTTGCAGAAATGAATGGTTTAGATATATGCATAAAAAATTGAGATGAGATCTTATATATGGCTATTACCTTTTACTGAATCTCTTCAAACCCTTTATGGACATAAGTAATTCGGCCCACCTTCCTCAGGCAGGAAGAAAACAAATCAGTCTTATTTTTTTATTTCACTGCTGAGCAATTTGAAACGGAGGAGTGAAGGCTAGCCACGCTGGACTTCGCAGCTCTTGGTTTTTCAAACTATGTTACTTTAATAATTAGCAAGAACTGTCAATTAACTTTCAACGTGTACAGTTGCACAGCATCATGTATAATTCCTACGGCAGGCATTCCTCCTTCAGGAGGGTTTTCTATTCTGTAACTGAAGAGCAGATCACTTGGACCTGGGAGGGAGTTGGGAGTTTGGAGCGTGTGTTTTAAAATATCAGTCTGTCTTTGAGACCTGTTCTGTTGCTTTCTTGACCAGGTGCCTTATCAAGCTGAGCCTTTCTTGTTTCAGGGAAAGGAACATTCTTGGCAAAAGAGAGCACTTACAGGTTATGGGTCTTCTAATGAGAGGTCCTTGAAAGGACACAGGCAGAGGAGTTTGCTTTGGAGAGGAAAATCCATGAAATAGCTCTAGAAAAAGATGAATCACTGCTGCCTACAAGTAAATGGCATTCTTTCTGAGGGCATTATCTACAGGAATGTTTGTGTGTCTGACAATATTCGCACAGCTAGGGATTAGTAATAAATGGCTCTGAAGCATCTTACACACGTGGAATGGTCAAGACAATGTGACTTTGATATAGCTGTGCTGCCCAGACAAGGTGGTGTAGGTATGGGGACAGGAACGCGTAGCACAGGTTGAGGGAAAGGTGGTTTTATGGATATGGAATTCATCAAGGAATGGTGTTTGACGTTTTCTGTGCTGCTAGGCCTAGCCATACCAAACTCAAATTGTGTCATCTGCTGCTTTTCCAAGATCTTCACATGTACTGTCCTATTGACATCTACTTCTCATGGCCATTCTAACTGATGTTCTGATACCATTATAGTACTTCTTCATGCCTGCTACTTCTGCCTCTGTCCCTTTATGGCTTGCCCATGAACTTAGCCATAGGCAAATGAAAAAGTTAGGAAAAAGGTAGGTAGGCAGGCGGCCCGGCCAAGGCAGTAGGCTTTCCAGCTGTTGAATGAAACCAGGTTCTGCAAAGAGCTTGGTTTCGGCATAAGGATCCTCCTGCAGAGTTGTCTGCAGCTGTCAGCATGAATGTCGTGCTGCTCACCCTGCCACTTCTTCCTTGCTCCTCTTCTTTCCCTGGTAATACTCCATTTATTTTGTTTTCACAGTCCCTCGGATCAATGGCCATCCAAAACTGGACAGACACCGTGAGCACCCTCCTGGTTATGACAGCTCTTCTACCATGATGAGTAGTGAGCTGGAATCCAGCAGCTTCATTGACTCTGATGACGATGACAACACGAGCAGGTAGGACATCGGCATAGTCACTGAGCTGGTAAATACTGGTTGCATCAGTTTCCCAACCGCTTGACTGTATTTCTGGGCTCTCCTGAAACATGCTGACTGGTGAGATGAGAAGATTTATATCTTTTTTTTTTTTTTTCCCCCCAATTTTTTTTTCAATTTTCCTTTTTTTTCCTGCTGCATGTGATTTGAGCACTGATAATTTGTCAGTAACATCGTGTTGTATATAATCACTGCTCTGAGAAACAAACGAAGTTATTGAGGTCACTATCCAAACTGCTTATAGCCACTGTTCCAATTAAAATAAAAATTCTGTTCCTGTTCTTTCCTTTTAACAGCAAGAATGATCACATTTTAAGATCAAAGCAATGTGCAACTGTCTACCTATTTATAAAGTAATGGTGTGAACATTGTAGCAAAATACCTTCAGCACAGATTCCTAATAAGTATGCACTTCACTAAAGCCGAATTGTAAAGGAATTCCTATGTAATTGCATGCTCTGAGACCTGTGAGCAGTACAGGAATTCATCAAAGTTAATGCTATTGCAAAGGCAGGCTGTGATGCCACACATTTATGACTTCTTAATTATTTTTTTCTTTTTGTACAGAGAGAATGTGAATTATTCCTTGCTTTTTGCAAAACAAGCTCTCCATTTCACGACATCCTTGTTAATCGCTAAAGATATTTTTGTTGTTCCGTAAAAGGTTTATAAACCAATACATTTCTCTGATCCAACATACCTATTTTTAAAGATGTAAAATCAATCAAAACTAATATTCTTCCCTTTCCTGGCTGCGGTGACAGCATTCTCTGATCACTGTCTCTAGAGCTGATGCTCATCTAAACGAGCTATTAAAACCCATTACAGATTTCTATTAATTGTCAGAGAACAAGAAGCTTACAGATCTCTGGTGGTTCGTAGAGATCTGTACCTAAAACAAATAAGATGCAACATGATATTTTTAAATTCTAGGTAGAATACTTAAACATTTGCTATGTTTACAAACAGATTATTAGCTTATTGAACTCAGTGGATCTATTTGGTCTTGCAGTTAGTCATAGCTTAAAAACTGGTTGAAGAACAACAGTTCCTTCAAATTCTGTTCAAAGGCTGGGTGTTTCCAAAAGGTTGAAAGGGTAACTAAATGAACATTTAAGATTCGGTCCTGAATTAGTTTCAAGAACTTATTTTGCAGTTCCAGTGAAGTTGCCAACACCTGAAGATACAGAAAATGAGCCTTCTGGATGCTTTGTACTTCACCTGGATATTGGTGTGCACAAAGGGTTGGCAAGATCAGTAGTCAACCTGAATGTGCTCTGAGCCTTCCTAAAGCCTTTAGGGCTTCTACCCCTCCTTCCCTCCCTAAAAAATCAAGCCCACAAAAACAACCCTGCAGCTGATTTTGTTTCTTGTAAATAAATTAATCATTTCCATGGCAGCAAGATATGCAGTAGGGCAGGATTAGCACAGTCAGGGTGGCCACTGAAGCACATTATACTAGACCCAGCTAAATCTTTCTCTATTAATAAAGTGAAACTTCCTGCGTCTGACCTGAGAAGAAGGAGACTCTTCGAAGCTGCTGCGCAGGCCTTTTCCTTTCCAGGCTAGGGCAGAAGCTTTTGGCACGGAGGATAGCTGCCAGGCCAGCTAGTCAGGAAGAACAACTAAATGGAATGCTCCAAGGTATGCTGTTGTGTTACGGTGATGATGTTCTCGACCAGATGAGGGATTGTGCTGGCAGGGAGAAGTTTTCTTTAGAGGCAAACACAGCCAAAGAGAAAATCGAGCATGCTCCAGATCTGCTGGAGACAGCGGCCTGGGGAAAAAGAGGTTGAAGGGGGTAAGTTTGTTTAATAACAGCTGATGAACTCTGGTGTCAGAACCTGCAGTGTGAAGGAGATTGTACGCGGAGAAGGTCACCGAGAGAAGAAATCAGAAGGATGTTACTGTCTTGGAAGTGAAGCGGTTGTAAGGTTGAAGATGCTTTTCTAACAGTGTGTGTTTGACATTAGATTATTTTATTTTTAGCTTGGGGAAGTGCAGCAGAGTTGGTTGATTTCCAGTCCAAGGAAGTTCTGTTGCACTTAGAGAGAAAGAATAATTTTTTCTTTCAGTGGATTAATTTGTTCACAGATATTACAGGACAGTACAGAACTTTTCAAGTAGTGTGAGTGCAAAAATTTAATTCCTTTGTTTTCAAAGTATGATATTATTGAACATTAGTGTTATTGGCAGGTATTAGGCGGTATTTTGAGTGCAGATTGATGTAGGGAGTTCATGGTGAACTTTACAGTAAGAGTCTTATTTCTGCCTTCTGTTAAGCAGATAAAGGTCTAGCAGATGTGACATCTGGAGCTGTAGGATTATTGTCAGCAACTTGCAATTAGTATTCCCAGTTTTATGTAACTAAAGTAATTAATTGACAAAAAAATTGATTACGTTTATTTTTCATTTAAGAAATGAACATTACTTTTTTTTAAACTATATGCATAACATTTCTTTAGCAAACTGTTACCCTTTTTCCTTCCTTTGGGGAATGTAAATTTTACAAATTATTATTATTCTTTTTAAAAATCTCTTCTGTGGGATTTTTTAGCCATTCTGCTACAAGTGCAGTCAGGGTTTTGGCCAGCAGCTAGTGCAGGAAATTGGTAGTTATGATTCCAGATTTGTTATTCATCTTTGCACTTTATTTTTCCCAAAAGCTCCAACATATCATCTTGTTTTGCTCATCAAATTGTAATAATAACTTACACATTTCTGGGGATACATCAGAGATTAAATATTACTCCTCATTAGAATACGTTTGAGCTGCTATTTAGCATCCAGATACTCCTAGAATACGAGATGCGCACTGTTTAGGAATGATTCAGCAAGGATACATTAAGGCTGTGGATTTAAAAGAAATTACAAGAAGTGATGATGAGCTACGTGAAAATAGATATGGGCTTGACTGCTTTTTAAGAAATTGCAGAGACCGTGAAACCTGATGTTCCCGAATAGGCTTTCACACAATGTGGGACTCTTGCCGAAACAAGCTGTCTTGCCTTCTACTTACACGTAGGCTTCTTAAGACAACTTACGTCATTGTCCAGCTTCCCCCAAGAAGGGATGAAAAAACTTCTTTGAGTTGGGCGAGCTCTCCATTTATGGTTTCTCTGGTGTAATAAGTTAACATTTTCTAATGTTTATCTGTCCAGAAGCCAATGTATAAGCACACAAAAATGTTTCTGCACTGCCTTCTGATCATCAGTTTTGTGCAACTAATGTGAGAGGCTGCTTTAGCTCAAGTGGTTGCTTCTCTGAAATACTGTCTGTCCTCTTGAACTAAACTTGAACTGTGGCTTTTCGAAGGAACTGATTTCCATTCTTCCAGTCTAGTGCCGAGTAGAATGAAAAAAATATTGCAGAATAGAAGAAGTTCACTTCTCACGTATTATCATCTGGTAACAGAAGTTCAGAGATTTGCCAATAAACTCTGGTTTTTTTGGTTTAATTTAAAAAAAAAATACAAAATGTTCACTGCTTACAGAGGAATTTAAATTTTTGGTAATATATTGAAAATGAATGAATTTTCCAAAGTAGTCTCACCCCCAAGTTGCCAAGGTAAATAGGGAGGGCAAAAGTGAAGAAGGAACAAGGTGCTGGTTTTAGCATAAGCTGATTGTTCACACCTTCATGACCTCAGATGTGCTCTGTCTGCCTTTCTGCGGTGTACTTAGGCTTTTTGTCTTTTTTTCCGGTCTATCTTTTTGGACTCATCCCTGATGTATCTCTCTAAAGATAGCAATGAAAGTATTTTTGTGTCCTGTATTTGATGGTAGATTAAAATATCTCTTCTAAGGACTCAGAGGCAGAGAGCAATTCTGTTTTCTAGCTATACTCAGTGCTGGCAAAAGGTATTTTTGTCCAGTCTAATTTTAGAAAATCAGACTAAAAGCTGGAAATAATTGTTCTTTGTTTTTCTGAGCACCATGTTGGTGTGCACTGGAGCAGGAGGAAGAAATTGGCGGTCGACCTTGGCAGTCAGCAGATCTTATGTGCTGTGGGTGATCAGGAAAAATAATGTCAGAGGAAGTATACTAACGTACATTGGAAGGAACTTTTAAGTTGCTTATTTCTTAGGCTGTACAGAGCCGTGAAATAGCACCAGATTACTGCCAAGACTGCTTGAGGCAAAGAAATTCAGTGAACTGTGTGCTGAAACTCTACTGTTCCTATCCCTCGTTTCCATAACTTGCTATCCAGATAAAATGCCCGTTGTCTGGAAGGTGGAGGAAGAACTTTGCTACTGGGTGAATTCCCATCGTGATCTCCTGCTGCACGCAGGTGTGGCTTTCAGTATAGTTTTTTATCTCCATTTTCTTTCTCTGCTATATGAACATTGCTAACTTAGAATTGTTTTTTACAGTTGGCAATGTTAGCCGGAGGCATTACCCCTTTCAGGGACATAGTAATGGGAAAATGAAGAAATGAAATGACGTGTATGAATTTAATGAATTCTCTTTATCCACAGCAACCATTAGAGGATGCTGTTCTAAAAAAAGTTTGTGACAGGAAGTACTGTGTACTCCTTAAGTGATGCGCACTGGGATAAAGCCATAAAATACAGTATGGCAGTAGGAGAAATACGTGTGTAAACAATGAAAATCAATTTCTTGGATGCTGTGAATGACTCTGAAGTGTGATTATAGTAGCCAAAAGGACAGGTAAAATTTTAAGGTGGTGTCCTTTCTGTTGTGGGCTACCTCAGCTGTCTCCAAAACTAGCAGAAAGCCTTGCCTCGTCACGCGAGAGAGCAGGGCTTTCACACCCCGGTGTTCTGTCGGCAGCAGGGAATAGAGCCTGTGAGCAGAGGCTTTGTTTGCAGATTGCAGCGCTGAAGTCATACTCTAATCAGTGGGAGAAGGGCACTCACATCTCTCTCGTAGCTTTGAAGGTATCTCGTTGCTCGACTTGTGTTCGTGCAGAAAAGCTCCCCCCATCTTTTGCCCCTTTTCATTTTGGTGCCTTTCTCAAAGAGCAGGCAGGTTCACCGTGGTGAGAGCGACATGCCTTGCCTTTCTTCAGATTCTCCTAAACTGTCGTGTGCTGGAAAGTTTTAGCTGAATCCTCCTAATGAGACGTTCCGGGAGAGAAGAGGAGGAGGATGAAATCGGAGAGGAAATAGGAAGAGGGAGAATATTGGTAGTAAAATGTAAGAGGAGATTTTTGTGTCAATCTTTGGCAGTGCTTTCAAAAAGAGTGGTGAATGTTGAATAAGTCCAATTTTGGGAGCCCTGCCTCTGAGAGACCTCTTTATTTTTCCTGTTGCAAAGGTAAAGCCGCAGAAAACCAGGTGCTGTGAGCTGTTTCCACAGATCGAGAATTATCAAATTTTTGATCTCTTTTGAAAATACCACCTCTTGGCTCTTTAAATGAATTTGCCTTTCTGGGAGGGGAACAAGGAGTGTGTGAGGTTAACATGCCTGAAATAGTTTTGTGAACTCAAAGAGAACGTGAAGAGATTCACACCCTCCGAGCAGTTCCCTCGTCTGTAATATTCAGCTCAGCGTGCTTGACTAAAACACACCTACTTTAGGCAAGATGGGTTTCCCAGTGTGGCGGGTTGTAATCTACTGACGGCAAGCTCCTTTTTGAAGTTGCTTGAGGTATTCCAGCATTCCTGCATGTGGCTAGAACTTTGAAGATGGGGACACGGAGACTGGGGGAAAAGACTGGCCCTCTTTTCTTTGTGACAGTGCCAGTTCAGTTACTTGTGTTGTGTAGGGTTGTTGGGGTTTTTTTTAATCTCGGTAAATGATGGAGCATTACTTTTTCTTTTTTTGCCATTCTTAACATTATAAATAGAGGAGAGAGGTCTCTGTGGTGTTGCACTGGTATCTCTGAAATCTAGGCTTTGTTCCAGGCTTCTGAAATTAATTTGGGCAAATCCATGTATGTCTTTCTGTGTCTCGGTCCATTATCTGTAAAATGAGAATGATAAACAATCCTAACTCTTAGGATCATCTTAAGGATTTATAGGTAGAATGTGGCATATTTAGGTTCTACAAATTTGAAGAGCCTGAAAAAAACCCCACAACAAAATAAACATAGCAGAATATGTAAAGGTAAATCGTATTCACTATTCCTCTGTCACTATTTGGTAGTAGCTATTATCAATTGCTACTTTATTTAATTGAATTCAGGCCCCAACATTAAGTTCCTGTTGACAGGGTAGATAGCAGCAGAAGAAAATCACAGCACCATGATAAGACGCACAAAAATGGACATTAAGAGATTCTCCAGGTTGTCTATTGTTCTCTCAGAGCAGAGATTAATATAATTGTTTAACGTACGGCTGTTCTTATAGTGTGCCTTTTTCTTTGATGGGCCTGGAGTCAGGACCACCTTTAAAGCCGTGGAAGATGACTACCTCTGACCTTTGGGTGGTTAAATCAGGGTGGTATGTGCCTGTTGAGATGTGGGTTGCATTCAGTCTTGCTCCCAGAAGAAAGCAAATCAATAAATTATACTCTCTAATCCGTGCTGTAGTTCAGCTGGTGCCTTCTCTGGGCTGCTAGGCAGAGGCTGAGGTACAGCACACGCTGGGACTGAGCAGCAATTCGGCAACGAGCAGAGCAATACGTTGTAAGCTAGCTGATGGTGTCTGTGTGCTTTACTCCCTCCTGCATTTGTAGGAATCAGCCTGGTTTTTTGGCAGGGTGCAGAGAAATGCAAATGGCTCAGCTTTACAGAGTTGACATTTGCTCTCAATTTCCCTCAGGTTGAGTAGCTCCACTGAGCAAAGTACTTCATCCCGACTCATACGGAAGCATAAACGCAGGAGGAGGAAACAAAGGATGCGGCAGATTGACAGGGTAAGGTTGGCATCATTTTCCAAGGAGGTGAACCGTGATTTTGAGCGTGATTCGAAAGGGATGCAGAACAGATCTGTGCCCTGTTGAATTCATTGCAAAGGCTCCCTTTGGCTCCAGTCTACCCTGGACTAAATCTCTAACATTTGCAGTTCTGCAGCGCTAGAGTCAAGACCCTTTTTCTCCTCTCCTTTTCTCCTTTTACTGTTAGGTGACCGCATTTCTCGTTGTCTCTTTCAAGACCGGGAGAACCTCCATTGTACTGCTGGCTGATGTGGGCAACGGGTGTCTGTGGTCTTAGACCTCCGCTGTGTAAATTGCTGAGGCTTGTGTTGTGCTGAGAGGAGGAGTCCGCCTTTGTAGGACGTGGCAAATCTTTCCCCTTGCCCTTTTCTGGGCTAGTCCTATGGCAGCAGAATGAGGATGGTCCAAATGACACACCTCTTGAAGTAACTGTTTCCCGCTCCTATAAATATCAGTCTTCACAGATTAAAGAATGAGTACGCATACGTTTTATCACAAGAACTGGAGTAGCGTTTTAGAAGATATTTGATGAGCACATTTGTGTTTAATTTTGGAGGGAGGGGAGTGTCTTTGTCTTCTCACTGCCTGAAGGATCGTGTGCTGTTCGCTCCTCTCCTTAGGGAGGAGCCGTGGATGTAATAATTCACACTCCACTGGGCACTTTAGTATTTAAATGTCTACCTGTCTGTCTTGTAGTCGGGAAGCAGAAATGCTTCAATGTGAAGTCCAGTTGAGAAACCTCAATACAGGAACCTGCTCTGGTGTTTTGTAAACAAATCTTTGGAGAAAGTGCAGATTGCGTTCAGATTTTTTTTTCCTTACAGATTCTAAACGAGGAATAATTTTGAGGAGGCCACAGTGGTTTCTGGATGCCTTCCAAACAGAAACCTATTAATCAGTTCCCGATGAATTAATCCTCAATAGTTATTTTTACTGTCTTATTCTGAGCCATTTAAAACCTTGAGAATTCTCTGTTGTATTTTGCAGTCGTCTTCGTTCAGCAGCATCACTGATTCTACTATGTCCCTAAATATCATCACTGTCACACTCAACATGGGTAAGAGGATAAGCAATGTTTTTTATGATGAATTTCAAGTGAGAGAGATGTGTTTTGTCATGGTGTAGTAGCCTTTGGAGCCAGTAGAATGTTCCTTGATTTGAAAGGATGCCAACTGAACCAAAGGGAATGGCAGCTGAGAGCTGCTGCTCTGCTGACTGTGCCTGGGTTCCTAGTCCAGTACTGGATAGTTGTGAGCCATTTGCACAAGCAGATCAATATTTTTCCCGAGAAGCCCAGGGAAGGAGCTGGAACTCCAGGATATGGGGCTCTGCTCTTATTTCTAGGAATGGGAAGGGGTCAGACATTGTTAGGAGCAAGAGTAGAAGGACACTGGAGGTTTGCATTTCTGCTGCTCATGCGTTTCATTGTTGAGCCAGATAGAAATGCGCAGAACTGCTAATTCAGCACCTTTCAGGAGCACCAAATTCTTCCTGCCACTCTGACGTGTAGAAACAACATTGCCTAATGCTGATCGGGTGCCTAATTTCTAGGTGCAGACATGTCTTTTCAATGTCGTTTCTCTTGCTGATTTTATTGAATGTAACTTTTCAGTGTCCTGTATGAAAAATTAATGTCTTTAGCAGCGTCTCCCTGCTGCCTTTCCCTGAAGGTGCCAGGCAGACATACCCCAGTAGGGTAACCTGGGAGAATTGTAAGTCAAACGTGGCCCATGATGTGTTGAGGGAACTGGATTTTCAAGACTGAAGTAGCCTGGTGTTAGCTCTTCGCTGTCATTCCAATCACTTTGTTTGCTTTTTTCCCCCCTACCCTCCACTTTCTATCTGTATAGAAAAGTATAACTTCCTGGGAATCAGCATTGTAGGACAGAGCAATGACCGGGGTGATGGTGGCATATACATTGGCTCTATTATGAAAGGAGGGGCTGTGGCAGCAGATGGCCGAATTGAACCAGGAGACATGCTTCTGCAGGTTGGTCCGTGTCCAAAAATACGTGCCGCTGGCTTGTACATTGGTGCTCAGCTCAGTCATCCCACCAGATCCATGGACTTAGTAATCAGTTAACAGAATTCGTTTGTACTCGGAGAAATGCGTCACAAAGACCATTGTCGCTTAAATCTATAATTCTTTCCAAACTTTGCTGGATAGTTGATGTGCTCTGAGAAACAATATTTCTGCAGCTGCTCAAAGGAGTGGAAACAGTTACAAGGCAAATAAATTTGGAAACAAATAATTAAAATGTCTTTAACTTTCTTGTTGCAAAGCCTGACCTCTGCTTTTTGCAATGTTTCAGGTGAATGATGTCAATTTTGAGAACATGAGCAACGATGATGCAGTACGGGTTTTACGGGAAATAGTCTCCAAACCAGGGTGAGCATATTACAAAATCTTGCTACTTATTCTCTATATGCAGTTATTGGTATTGGGCAAACCTCTGAGAAATCAACATTTTGATCTCAGTAAGCAGCCAGTGTGACTGCTGATCTCAGCTCTGAACTTCTCAGTGCAAGTGATGAATAGGTGAGACTGGTTCCGATGTACCAGCCAAAACCAACACAAACTAGGAGTTGCCTGGTTTCAGTAGCGCTATTTGTTTATACGAGGAGCGTTTTAATATCTCAAGAGCTGATCATTCGACAGATTTCACCAATAGTGCTCATGATCCAGAAACCAGAAGCATCCTGATACTGGTTTGTACTGAAAATACTTCAACAAGCGTCTCAAAAGCACTCTCAGAATGTACGTGACAACCGGTGGATAGGAATAAGTTGGTTTCAGAGAGTTCATTGTAGCAGTTACAGCTTCTGTAGGGAAAGTTAAGAGTCACCCTTACCTGTTTTCTTTCTTCCTAGACCTATCAGCCTAACAGTAGCCAAATGCTGGGACCCTACTCCCAGGAGTTATTTCACCATCCCCAGGGGTGAGTACGTATCTGTGCTCTTTGCTGGGTTCCTGTGGAGCCCTCAAGGTCTGGAAGATTTTCAGCTATTTTGGCATCTAACAGATTTCCGTTCCCTATAAATTTGATACTTTTAAGTTTGGTTGTATTGTTTGTTGACTTTTTGTTTTGGGAGGCAAGGGTTTAAGGTACTCTTTCTGAGACTCCAGTGCCCACTGAATTCATGGGAGTTTTTCTTTTGATTGACATGGCTTTGGATCAAGCTCTTAACCTTTTGGTGGGTATATCCTTGTGATTTTAACCTTTCAATTGATAGAAAGTTTGGAGGATAACTGTACTTAAGTGTTAAAAAGCCTCATTTTGTCACATGTACACTTCTTAGAAAGAATTTAAACTGGATATTTTTTAAATTTGAGGCAAACAACATTGTTTGATATACATAAAGCCTCTTGATAATGATCTAGTTTTAAAACTTCTGGCTTACTAAACCTTTCAAGCTATAAAAGGCCTGTGCTCATGTGACAAACACAGCTGCCTCCTACTGGTGAGTGCTCTGCTTATGATACTGAAACCAGCATGTTACCAGTCCTTCTAAGAAGACGGGGATAGCATTTTCCATTGAAATTAGTGCAATAGACTTGTGCAGACTATGGGAGCTCACTCGGTGAAGTCGTTAGGAAAACCAGCACAATCAAAAGAAAAACTCCACAAATCGCATATTTCAGATTTGCTACAAGGAGAGCTTGTGTATCAATTTGTCCTGTGTTCAGCGGAGGTGCATGCATTATTATCCAAGGCAAACCGCGGTGTATCTGTTGTAGGCTAAACTGGTTGCAATAGTGTGTGGGATATTTTGTGGAAATACCTAACGTAGGCAGAGCTCTTTTACATAATTTCTGGTTTTGAGGCAACGGAACAACAGCCACTATGATTCAGAAGAAAAGAAGTAATCCAGATCATGGGGAAAATTACGTTTTATTCCCAGCTTTGAAAATTACTTGCTATGTGGCTCTTCTTAAGGTCTGAGTGTAATTTTCAGTCTTCACTGACAGCAGTCTCTTCAAATGGTCTTTATATATCGTCTGTTTATTTTGCAAGACTATTCCAGTCCTAAAGAGTTTCATTATAGCTGCTGAAAACACTGAGAGGGGAATTCCGTGATGCCTCATCTCTGCAAATACAAAGCTCTAGAGCTCCTGTTCTGATTCACCCTCTGTCTGAGTGGTTATTTTGGATCCAAGACCCTTAGAAGTAGGGAGAGGTCTTGTCATCGGCTGGGGCAAAGCATTGGTGGTACTTCACGTCATAGCAAAATGGGAATCTCTATCTCACTTTATAGAACAATAGTGAAATATTATTACTGGACTGGGAGCTTCTTTCCCACAAGTGGAAATATTTCACTCCTCCTGCGATCACAGGAACAGGAGTGTGACGGTTATATCCTATTAGGCTGGTGTGGCAATTGCTAGAGGAAACCAGCTACTGCTGGCATGCTGCTTTTTGTTCCCTTGTGCTGACACTATCAGAACGGCAAGAAAAGTGCTGGTTTTCCCCCCCCAAAATTCCTTCTTACTCTAGGTCTTAGTGTTTACTGCAAGTCTGATTCCCTTTGTCTTTTTTTCCCTTTCTGGTTGTTTTGCAGCTGAACCAGTGAGGCCAATTGACCCTGCAGCGTGGATCTCTCATACCACAGCCATGACGGGAGCGTACCCCCGTTACGGTATGAGCCCCTCCATGAGCATCACCACATCTACCAGCTCCTCACTAACAAGCTCAATTCCCGATTCGGAAAGTAAGTCACACTGCGGCCAGCACAGGGCAGGCGTCTTCTGCTCGGGGCCAGCAGTGCAGAGCTGTGCGCAAAACCGACCCCAGCCACAAGCACGATGAAAACGACAGCCGCCACAGAACTCTTGAATGCTTTCTTAAATTTGTAATTCGTATGGGGAGCATAAAATCTTTTTTCCAAAGGTCAGAAGTTAACGCAGTGGTGTTTTGCCAGGGTTCCCATTCAGGAAGAGGTGGCTTCTGGTCCCTTTTAAAGTTAGAAGGCAGGCCTCCAGCTTTATCCCCTCAGATGAATGGGAGAGCTTCCTCCTTGCATTTGACTGTTTTTTAATAAATTTAAATAATTTACTTCAGATAGATGTCACTGAATAATAATGTTAGTGTATCATTTAGGAAATCTTCCACCGTTATTCGCATAGCCTTCTTTTATACTTTTTTATACTTTTAGAATTCATTGCACAAGGAAGAAACAAATGTAATATCCCATGTGAAATTATAGAGTTCAGCCTTTTTTCCTGGTTTGTCTGTCTGACAGTTTCTAAACTAGTCATATCCATGTAACCAACAAGTTGGGCCTTATCTTGGAAATTTTTGTTTAAAGAATATAAACTCTTCCTTTCTTTTACTCTTGCTTTGCTTTCTGATGTCAGCGTGGGATAAAAGCTAGCGTTTGGTTTGAAATACACGGCAGTAAGACAAGACAAATAAACGAGGAGCGTGTGTCTCCGAGAACACTGCCCACTGAAGTCCTAGTTCAGGAAAGTGTTTCTATTTAAAACAGCACTTCTGTTTACTTGACGTGAAAGTTTTGAGGCACTGTACACCTCATTAGTATGTGTTTGTTTCCTGTAATATTAATATGGAAGACTTTCTCTAGAGGTGCAACCTTTCTGTCGGATTTGTTCATCTGTAGCGAGGAGATTTATTGTATTTGTTTATATACGCATAGAAATCTTGAAGTGGCTTTAAAGTTCTGAGGAGATTATCTCATTTGTGGAACAGTGCTACCTCAGTACGCGTTCATTGAAAGCCCGGTAAATACTTACATGTTTAACAAGGGATGCTTAAGTGTCTGCCAGATCCAGAGTCTAAATTTAGGACTGAGTAACTTTTTTTCATTTTGTAAGATTTTTGCAGAGAGAAAGGGAGGATATCATTTAGAAAAAACAACAACACAAACAAGAAAAACAACACTTTGAGGATTTTAAAGACCAACGCGGTGTTGGTGATCAGTGACAGAATCTTCCCTGGACAAATGCATGGCCGAAGCGTGAAAGTTGCGTTTGCAGGGACCAGTTAAGTCCTATCAGGCTACGTAGGTGTCTGCCTCTTTGTCTTCTACCCTCTCTCAGATTTTATAAGCACATAGCTCCTGGAATTACACCTCACCTTGAACTGAAAGGGCAGGTATTCTTTTTGTAGGTGTAGTAGCTCTCTGGAGCAGCCTCTTTAGGTAGTCGGCAGCACCACCGAAGGGGAAATACATCCGCAGCAGAAAGCAAGTGAACCACTTACCTGATGACCACTTTATCTTGAGATGTGTTTTCAGCCTTACAGGTACTAAAGGTTGCTGGAATCAAATGTATTTGCTGATTGCTGTCAAACAAGAGTCTGTTACTCTGCATTCCTCTTCAAGTATTCATGTATCGTGTGCCTTGATATACAGTGATGTGATTGGGAAGTGTGGAACGCAGACGCCTGCTCGATCATACTTTTAAAATAAAGGTTATTTGGGAGCAGAACCACATTTCTGGAGACAGCTTCTCATTTCTATGCCAGTGACTTACAATGTTTCCCCTCCTGAATGCAAGAAAATGGGGAGTACCCTTGGCCTTTATTGTGACCTTCTGCTTAACGCTCCTTCCTTCAGTTCAGTCCTGTTACCCTCCGAAGACGGCAGGCAGCACCTCAAGGCCCTAAGGACAGAGAGGACCTGTCCTGTGAACCTCTTTGGCAGGAAAGACAAAGTTGGGGAGGAACAGAGGAGGAGAGAGAGAGAGGCGAGGAGAGACTGCGCATTGACATCTCAAAGAACGAAGGGCTTCATGCAAAGTGGGGCTTTCTAACTTTTCATGTTCCGGTGCAAGATTCTCTATTTCAGTTCCTCCGAGGCTAGAGTCACTGGTATTTGCAGCAAATATAATAATATCTGTTCTACAGTACCTGACTGTGAAAGTGGAAGCAGTGAATTAACAGAGTCATCTTAGACAAGTCTGTTTCATGGTTCCTTGTTTTAAGTATTGTGAACATCTGCTGGTTTACTGTTTGTGGAGCAAAGCCAGGATGATGTAAATGGACTGAATAACTCCTTTCCTCCGGACTAGCGTTCCTTTGCTCTCTAGCCTCTGGATCAAAAGTGAAGCTCTGATATCAGAAACATTTGCACAGCCACCATCACATCAGTGCTAGTGATTAAAGTAGCTGAGATTTTGGGACCATACAAATCACCACCACACTGTAGGAATTATTCTGTGTTAGCTCTTTATTTTCTCAGGTGCATTTCTTCAAAAACAGGACTATGCAAACCATGGCAGACCGAGGTGTTTCATAGTACTTATTGCTTAAAAAAGTATCTCGTTCTCCAGCAGTGTTGTGGCTGATGCAGGAGAATGTTCTCTCACACTGGTTTGTGAGTGTTGGTCTCGCTGCCTCAGTCAGGGCAAACTCTGCTCCTCGTTTACTCTGCTAAAGGGAGATTTTTCCAGCCCCTGTTCTGCCACTTACAGGACCCCTTTCTGCAAAGCAGTCCCGTTCCATGAGATTAACTTCCAGCGCTTCCATGTTTCTTGAAGGTCTTGCTGTTTCAAAATGCAGTCTGCTGCCATTGTTGGAAAGGTCTCTTTTTCTCTTGCGTGGACTTCAGAGGAGTTTGAATTGGGACTTCAAACTATTTCTGCTTGATAGTATTCAGCCTGAGGTACTGCGTAATTTCCCTGGGCCTTTTTGTTTGGGCAGATGTGTACTTCCTTACCCAGGGAAGCATACGAGCCAGTGGTAGTATTACATATGGTAGGACTTTGCTTTCCTGGAGCATACACCTCTTTTATTACTAGGATGTGCTAATGGGAAAAAAATGCCACTGAAAACCAATAGCCAAAGCCCTGAGAAAAGAGCTTTGCGGCAGGTCTGGTTCCCCAGAAAGGAGTTACTGTCTGTGCTGGTCCTCAGCCTTGCACGTACCTGTACAGGTGGTCAGGTCGTCAGACCCACAGTTGACTGAGTTCAGATCAAAGTGGGTGCATTTTAGATGCATCTGAGAATTTTTCATATTTGTATAGCAACTAGCAGACGTAGAAAATATTGATGATCATTTGGCCAGTGTTGTTCTTTAAATGCAGATTGCAGATCTCCAAGAAAATACAATTTATTGCTCCCCACATACTTTACTTGAATATTGGTTTGTTGTGTTTTGTTTTCTTTTTTTTCCCCCAAACAAACATGTTGCTTTTTGCCACTAACCAAACTAACTTAAAGCAAAAGCAAAATTTTAGCGTTTATTCAAACTGTAAGTATTGAAACCGCATGCATAGATGGTCTGGGATATTTTCATGCATATTAGCGGTGCATGTGTTGAAAGAAGCACTTTCAGTTTTCATTGTTTCATGCTTGTTGTACCTTTTATCAAAATGTTGGGTTGCTGGAAAAGGACAAAATTGGTTCCCTTGTGCTTTCGAAAGGTGGGTGATACGGGGAGCTGGGAGAAGGGAGGGGAGGAGGGTTTCTGAATTCCTGATGGAGAAGGGTCTGAACTACAAACACAGGACACACATGCTCGATGTGAATTTTCTAGGGCTGAGAAGATGGGAGCAGGAAGGAGGATGGGGTGCTGTATCCAAAGAACATAGTCGCCTTATGTAGAGACAGGATGACTGAGTTCTGCACAGAACACAACGAGGCTGGTAGGCTCTTGGACCCAGATTCACCCCACTGGGCTTTCAATATCAAATGCCACTTTGCCTCTATGTATGGTAGAGGAGGAGTTGCTAAAGGAACTAGACTCCTCCGGTAGGCACCTCACTTCAGCAGGGTCAATCTCAGCCCTGTCGTTCTGGTTTTGTTATAAAAAATTACCAGGAAAGTGTGAAGCTTCTGGTGAGCCAGCCCTGCCCGTAAGATTGTGTGAGATATGAATGGAGCAGTGACGGCTGCCGAAGCATTTGGGAACAGCGTTTTTTTAAGTGTCTGCAAGAAAGATGCAGGGTGAAGTAATGCTGGGTTAAGTGACTGGTAACTTGTAAGGCTGCCATCATTTGGTTTTTTAAGGAAACCACTAGCTTTTATCCTGATGATGGAAGCTTGCTTTTCTAATTTCAATTCTCCCCAATTATGCTGATGTCCAAAACTTAAAAAAATCACAAATGGTCATTGACTGAGACACGGACATCATCTTTGTCCATGCAGATGGGTATTATTCCTGACAATTAAAGCAAATATTAAAGAACAAGCCAAAAAAACTTGTCCTACAGAGTTTTTCATACAGTGCACTGAACCATTGGATGGGTAGGGGCTGTTCGTGGCAAATTGGAAATGAAAAGCAATGGCCATAGAACTCCTTGGGTTTCCTTTTCTGCAAATCTCAGTGCAGCGTGGATTGAAAGAGTGCAGTGCTGATCCGTAGCTGGTTTGAGAAGTCAAGACACGTAGGGACTCAGCATCTCAGGGACTAAACTGGTTGCACTGACCACAATCTCTGGAGAATTGGTACAAATGCGATAATTTATGCCATCGATGAGGGTGCATTGGGGAACCTTTGTGTCTTTTTTTTTGCATCTGTTGGTAAAGCCGTGGCTTGAAACGTTTCATCCAAATTGGGAGCTGAGAAGTTCTTTTCAGACTTGGTTCGTTTCAAAGAAGCATGTAACCTTTCTTCCTTCAGAATTAGAAGAATCTCCCTTAACTGTGAAGAGTGACATGGCTACTATTGTCAAGGTTATGCAGCTACCAGACTCGGGCCTTGAAATTCGGGACAGGATGTGGTTAAAAATTACCATCTCCAATGCAGTGATAGGTAAGCAGATCAAAGCAATGCTGGGGAAAACAAACAAACAAACAAACGGGCTTTTTGGAAATAGGCTGAAGAAACTACCTTTATATGAACTATTTTTTTTTCCCTGTCTATGACCTCTTACATTCCCTTGACTTGGTATTTGTGAACAACTGTAAGGGAGACGGGAAATAACTAATAGGTCTTGTTTGAGCCTGGACGGCCAGAAATACTGCACATTTCTCATGGCCACACACAGCCGGTGCTTAACCCTTACTTTTTGTATCTCAGGTTTTCCACGTGGCTCTAGCAATCTGCTCAAGTTCAGCAGAGCAACAATCCTTGTAATTCCAGTTCCAGACAGCCACACAACCTTAATAAAGCATCTTAATTACATTTAAATTTACCACAACTAGTCTACTTTTGATTCTGACTGTCCTGTGACCTGAACCATGCTAGGTGTTCGAGGCCAGGTTGGACGGGGCTTTGAGCAACCTGGTCTATGGGAGGTGTCCCTGCCCAGGGCAGGGGGTTGGAACTAGATGGTCTTTAAGGTCCCTTCCAACCTAAACCATTCTGTGATTCTATGATTTAGTCAATCTAGGTTGTAGTTACTTTTTGCTGAGAAAGTGATTGGAACCCACCAGGTCTTTTGACAACGTAAATCTGCCTCTTGAGGAAGATGACCCTCCCAATCGCTTCTGTTCTGTACATCCCCCATCATTTTCCTTACTGCAACTCAGAAAGGTTTAAACAGTGTAACTATAAAATTTTCTGTGTGCATATTTGGTGTCACTGTTAATGTAGTGTCCAATGGGATGCAAGGGAATTCTTTGCTTTCTTTATTGGTGTTTGGTTAGCAGTTAGGCTGAGTCGTGAAAATAACATTTTAAGCTTTTTGCAGCAAGATTGCTATATAGTCATATTTGCGTCCAGTACCTGGCACAGTGTACTAGTGGGCTGTGTGATAATGTGAAGATTAAAAACCCAAGATCAGTTTGGCTCAGATGATCCTGTGTCTCCTCTTCCTGTTCTCATTTTAGGAGCAGATGTGGTTGACTGGCTTTACACACACGTGGAAGGCTTCAAAGACCGACGGGAGGCTAGAAAATATGCCAGCAGCATGTTAAAACACGGCTACCTCAGGCACACTGTGAACAAAATCACCTTCTCAGAACAGTGCTATTATGTCTTTGGAGACCTCTGTGGCAGTAAGTTCCCCATCCATGAAGGGCAAAGCTGTGTGTGTTTTGTCACTTCTGTGCTCTCAGGATGCACAGAGGAGACACCTATAGGATTTCACAAGCGGGTGTTTCGGAACAGGCCGTTATTCGGAAGTTGCATGAAAACTGGTTGACGCTTCTGTTAGACCAAGCAATTAGACCGCTTGGAAGAGAGGGATGAACTCATCAAATAGGCCATTGCACTGAGGCTCGGGAAAGCAGGATTTATTTCTGGTGATGCCACAGACTTCCTGCTTGTCAGTCACACTCCGTTTCCGATCTGTTAAAATGGGGATGATTCCTCCTTGATTTACGGAAATGCTGCAAAGGTACCTTGATGCTCAGTGGTAAATACTGATGTCTGCCTTCCTGTGTGTGATATTTTGGGTGAACTTTGGAGGCTGAGACCCTCTAATCCCTTGCCATGCTAAGTGTCAGCCATTATTAATACGCAGGAGTTAGCCGCTAGGTAAGAACACAGTCTTCACCTTTTCTCTCTTTTCCAGATATGGCTGCACTGAACCTTAACAATGGTTCTAGCGGAGCCTCGGATCAGGATACCCTTGCTCCACTTCCACATCCTGCTGCTCCCTGGCCATTAGGCCAAGGATACTCATATCAGTATCCTCTGCCCCCTCCGTGTTTTCCACCAGCGTACCAAGACCCAGGCTTTAGCTATGGTAGTGGCAGTGCAGGGAGCCAGCAAAGCGAAGGTAAGATGGTTAAGCTGGTATTTATTTCTCCAGTTGTCATTATCCCTAACCATTTGCTTGAATTCCTTTGTGCTGTCTGTGCTCCTGTCTTGTGGTTTTGTATGCTACCTGCATGAATTTGGTGCAACCGCACGTAATCACAACTCTTTGTGTGTGTGATGGAGTGGGTTAGCCTTTCAGCTCTGTATTGAAACTGCCAGCGATGTTTTAACTGAGTCAGTAGCACAGAAGAGAATAGATGCTGTTTAGAGTTATGCTATAGTTCTGTACCCCGTGCAAAATGCCAGCAGGGGACTAGAGCCAAGCTGTTTGTCATGTCCACGGTGGCACGAGCATCCGTACTTTTCTTACCCAACAGCGCCACATGGTAAACTACTGCTTAGATAATGCTGATCAGGCCAACGTTAACGACTCAATTGTCCACCCTGTTAATACAGATAAACTTGCCCCCCTTTTTAGAGGTCAGAGCCATTGCCAACAGTGGGGCTGCAGTTGCCTGATATTGCTAGAAATTAGGCCATTTCCTTGCTGATGGAACAGGGAGTAAAACCAGGGTCCTCTTGGCTTTCACTTCAATGCTCGGTACAAAAGGAAAATCACTCTCTTTGCTTGTGTGAGACAAGCGGGAGGTGGCCAGCCAGATGGTTTACAGGGCTGAAACACTGCTCACAGGGAGGAGAGTCTCTTGTAATATATGACAGGGAAAAATAGATAATACTGCATGGATTAAAAACCTGACCTCCTCCTTTCCTGCCCTAGGATAATTTTTGTGGTTCATTTTTTGAACCTTAGTAAATAAAATTTATGTAATTTTTTGGCTGTACAGATTCTTTTTTTTTTTTTAATTATTTTTAAAATCACTTCCTGAGTGAGTTTTGCTTTTGGAAATGCTGCCAGTAAAGAAAGGGTGAGGATTCTCTGTGTTTTTGTGGTGAACATCCAGTAACTTGGATGTAACTTCTTCCTGTTTAGTGCCACCAGTTAGATTTTGCAAAATTGCACAAAAGAATTTCATAACAGGTACTTGCTCATAAGATTTTAGCACTATTGCTTCCCGCCTTATCTCAAAACAAGAAGTATCAGTGAGGAAGCTCACAGTGGTACCCAGAGGTTTTAGAACTGCAAGCTGATTATGCTGGAAAGAATGTGATTTATTTTTTTTTGGCAGCTTGTTCTGCGGGCAGTAGAATATTAGATCTCTGCTGCTGGAATAGGAAAGGTATGGTATTTTATCCATGCGACCTGTGTTACTGGCTAAAGACAGCCTTGTGAAAGGCGCCAAGGTGTTTAATTTCGAAGGGTTTCAACGCTCTCCTTGTTCTTTTGGAAACTACACTTCTGTGTTGTTTCTTGTTTTGTAACTGTTATTCCCTTGTTTTGTTCTGAGCAAGCATTAGACTGAAGGATTCATAGAGGAATGGCTGACTCTAGGGGATTGGTAAGCTTCAAATGCCTCCATAATAATAATGAATTCACAGCATGATCATTTAGAATCTTGTGACCCAAATGTTTAGCTGTATTTTTTCTTCTCTTTTTTTTTTTCTTTTTTTTCTTTCTTTTTAATTGTCTTGGACGCTCAACCTGTCTCAACGCACAGTAGTCCAATAGCGTGGCATTGGCGTATCAACCTGTCTGGCCCCTGTGTGACTGTGCTGCAGCAGCTACAGAGGGGAATGGCATCAGATCCCTCACTGTCAGCTCAGATGGGAAAATCCTATCACCAGTCTCTTCACTGCTCTTCATAAGAGAAAGAAATAAATAATCCCCACTCCTAATTTATTAGCCTGATGTCATCCACGTGCATTGGATTTATCTACCAGTGCCCTTCCACTGCTGATTTAGTGAAAGACACTTGAGCACTGTCCAGACGTCTCAGGCAGGTACTAGGAGTGCTGGGACACAAGGGTGCACTGCTCACTCTCAACGTAGAGTGCTAGAATTGGGTTTCTTGTGAAGTCTCTCTTTTATGTGCGATATTAGATCGTAACCGAATTCATCTGGTGAACAAGAGCACTGCTCCAGAGCCCAGTGAATGTCACATGGTTTTTGAGATGAATGCAGTGTATTTGCTGAAGATTACAGACAAAAGCCTAAGATTTGGGTCAGGAGACAGACTGAGACTGTGTTCTGGCAAGCAACAGATGGGGAGGAAGATCTCACAAAGTTTTAAGATGTTGCACTTCTGTTCAAGGCTCTGTTCCGATTTAAGTTCCTGCTTATTTCATCTGAGCCACATCATCTGTCCCTGCTTGTGGTACCCAAGACTTAAGTTATTTTTAACGGCTTGGGCAGGTTTGCTGTAGGGAATGGCACTGGTGTGCAGCTCCTCTGCAAAACATCATCTCTGTTACCATAGTGTTTAGATCAAAGACACGTCCCTGTTCTGGTAGGTGCGTGCTGTACACATGGATAGTGAGAGATCATGGTTACAGTCTGAAGAGATGAAAGAAGTAGGAAGGATGGATTTGTTCAAGCTCACAGGATGTCAGTTGTTGAGACAGGAACAACAGAAGGGTCTTCAGAGCCTCTGGTATGCTGTCTCTGGAGGCTCTCCTGCCCCTCTCCGGGAGGATTCATGTGGAAACTTCTGTTTCCATGAAATGAAGTATTGAGGCAGCTGGAGTCTCTACGGCTTTAGTGGGTGGAAGTTTGGTGTCCAGCAGGAACAGAGAGTGAAGGCTGATAATATGTTGTGGCAATGCTGAGTGCAGCTTGTCTAGGCACTTGAAATGCAGATTCTTTAAATCCATTTTATGACACTTAGGTTTAAAGTTGGCCTTAGATGAAAACAAACACAGCTGTGGTTGTGTCAAGTTAGCAGCATTTCAAACCTCAGCTTTAGGTTGGGCTGCATGTCTGCAGGCCAGGCCGGTCCCTAGCTGCCAAGAAGGTGACGCTCTTGTTAGATTGCATTTAAACACAAGGCTTAGAGGGACTTTGTGATTGTTTGTTCTGTGGCAGGATTTAAAGGCAGGTCAGGGAGAGAGTGAACATCAGCCTGGCCAGAGGAGAACAGCTATGCTGCTGATTATTCTTAGATAGACTGCTGTAATGGTAGACGGTTTCTCTATTTGATTTCTACCATGTAATCAGCTTGGAGCGCAGCTGCAGAAAGCCAGGTTCTTCTGAGATAAGAAGTCTGCATTAACCGCTTGACCTCTTGGAGTCTTGGCAGATCAGCTAGAGCTGCTGCTCCAGATATACTGAAGTCTGGAGTAGCAACGTGATGGATTGCCACATGGGGGTCTCAGTCCTACTGACTGTGGAAGACAGTCTCAGGATCGGTAATACATGCTTTCAGGACAGCTTGCTTTCTCCCCTGCGTGATCTTTACTCAGCCACAAGCTATGGAACTGGCAGTGAATCCTTGTGTACGGGGAGCTTGCATCGAGGAGTAACGACTTTGGGTAAGGTTTGCAGGGTTTGGGTAGTGGCAAAGAATGCATTATGAGATAAAGGCTGAGGCATATTACCTGTGGAAGGGTTAAAAGAAAATGTCGATTTGCTTCCACTGTGAACAATGTGCCACACTGGAGAACTTACAGAGATGCTTCTTGGAGATAATATCTGTGTCGTTCTTTGGAGCAAAGGGTGTAGCAGTCAACCTGCTAACAAGTAGTTTCTCCTCTCTTACTTTCTTTACAAGATTGCTATGAAACATTTGAAATGACAGCTCCGAGAGCACCTTAGCTCTTCAAAGGCTCACCTTAGTGAATCTTTGTAGCAGTTGGTGGAGGCAGCTGAACCCAGGTTAACATCTCTGTTTACAGCTGGAAGACAACTGAGGCACAAAAGCAGGACAGTGTTTTTCCCAGAGCAGAGAAGAGCTGATAGGGGTTGCAATCGGCAAATACCACTTGAGCGTCCCAGGCTCAGAATACTAACTTCAAGTCCAGTGATTTTGTATTTTGTGTTTTCCGTCTATCCCCAGCTTTTCTTGCACTCTGCGGGGGAATCTAGCCTTTCCACTATGCACACCAGGGCAGTCTAGTTTTCCTGTCTCTTCTATTTGCCTGCTGTAAACATCAGCTGGAGCAGGCAGAAGGTGATGATCATCTGTAGTTTAAGAAAGGAGCAGTGCAGAATCATTCTGTTTTTCCTGTTTCAGGGACCTCAGTGGCTCATTCAGACTCAAAAGCCGGTCTCCTGTTCCGCTGGCTGGGGATTCTTTTTGGGGAGACAATCTTGCACTAGGATGGCGTGAACTTAATGAGATATTCTGTGGGTTGGTTTGTTGTTCTTTTAAAAAGAATAATTGTCTTGGAAATGTCTCCTGACATCATCCTAGCCTATCTCTCATGGTAACAGTGCACGAACTTCAACTTTCATGTAAAATCAGTTCTGAGGTTTAGTGAAGCTTGTATGTAGCAACAACTCAGCTTACACACCAGCACCAATCCTTTGTTTTTCCGAGTTGATGGCCTCTGCTGGGAACATCCTGCACGTTACTGTTTCATCATAGAGCAGTTCAACAAATAACTGGGGTTTTTTTTGAAGAATTCTCCAACAACAGAACACGGTAGTGATGAATTTTAAAAGAATCTGCCTACTGAAGCCAGCAAAAGGACATCTGTTAACCTTGGGTGATTTGGCCCTGGGAACGAGTATGCCCAGTGTGACCAAGGGTGATAGAGAAGGCAAATGAGTTTCTTTTTGAAAAGTTCTTGCCGGTAGAAGGTAGCAAAGAGGGAGACCGTTTCGATTAGATTGAACTCGTTTGCTTGAGGCAAAGCCCAAATGCCTGCTTCTTCCTTCCGTTTCTGCTCCTCCCCTCTCTCCGGTCAGTGGGGCGGCAGCGGAGCAGATGGCTTTCAGCCAGTAAAGGCTTTCAGCCCGTAGCTCGAGGCTAGCTGCTGCTTTCACTGTGCAAGCTCTAAGGTGTCTACGTGTACCTGTGCATGGCACAACCTCGTCAGCTTTGTTCTACCGATTGTCATCCCATAAGCCTCCAACAGCACGTTCAGGCCTGGTTTTGTCATCACTGTTGCCATTGCAATGGTCATACCCGGATCTGTGGGTTTTGGTAGGAGCTGATGTGGGAGACAGCAGCGGACGTGAGCTAATGCTGCTTTTCTCTGTGTCCTTTTCGCTCGTGGGCTTTAGGAAGCAAAAGCAGCGGCTCGAACCGAAGCAACAGCGAGAACAGCAGGAGAGCTCTTGGCAGAGAGAAGGACCGCAAGTCGGCTGGCAGCGGCAGCGAGTCCGACCACACTGCCCGCAGCGGGGGCGGCGCCAGTGTCCTGCGTCGGGAGAGACCCGTCAGCCAGCTCAGCCACCGGAGTCACGTCTCTGCCACCCACAGCGAGAGAAGCCACCACAGCCATCATTCTTACGGGCCTCCAGGAGTTCCACCCCTCTACAATCTCCCCAAGATGGGCTCCAAAGTCTACGGGACGAGCGGACCCCCTGGAGGGCCCCCTGTGAGGGAACTGAGCTCTGTTCCTCCGGAGCTGACGGGGAGCCGGCAGTCCTTCCAGAAGGCTATGGGCAACCCTTGTGAATTCTTTGTCGACATCATGTGAGAGGAGGAAGTGCCTTCAGACTCTGCTTGGGGAAGGGCTGGGG
>VFFE01009019.1:625737-661841 GCA_008921705.1 Burhinus oedicnemus | reverse complement strand
TTTTTTTTTTTTTTTTTTTTTTTTTTTTTTTTCCCCCCCACCACACTGATGTTTTGTCCTCTCGACAGGAGAAGATTGTTCAGGAGCTAGTGATAGGCAGCTGGGGGTTCTGTGATTTAATGGCACTTCAGAAGTGCTTACAGTTCAAAGCATGACAGGAACGCTGTAAATGTTCACCGCGAAACCGGAGCACAGATGATTGAAGTGCAGAGGCCTGACTCTTCCCTGCAGGTTAATGACATCTGACTGGAAACACAAGACCCTGCCATTCATCAGAAGTGCTGTAGCTTTCAGCTGATGACTAATACATTGGTGCAGAAGTTGTGCTTTCCCCTTAGATTGCCCTACATCTTAATTATCGAGCTTCTCCCTCTTACAGCTTGGCAGGAGTAGGTACACAGGAAGGGCTGAAGAAAGTTTGTGGAAGTAAGAGACAGCTGGAGGATACGTCCTGTTACAAAGACATGAGCTGGAACAAGTTTTCCTGCCTGCAGACCCAGGAGATGAATCTGCTGGTAGAACCCAGCTGTTTCATGTGCATATTCCCTTTTTCTGGACTCTGCGCACAAACTCCAGCAGAGACAAGCTAGGATCATTAAGACACCACTTTGCAGACTAACTGGTAAGCCGTAAACCACGGTGTATTTGTCATGCAACACAAGGACACCCAGCCTCCCTGTAAGGTCTGAGTGGTTCACATAGAAAGAGCAAGCACAGCCTGATGAGGCAGATTCCCTCTTCCTAGCTGGTAGAGATCAAGCAGCAAAGGGAGAGACAAAGTCCTAGTTATTATGGAGGCACGCATTATAAATGGCGCAGTTCTGCAGCAGATTTATATAAAAGCCTGTGAGAAGGTCTTGCAGAGTTTTCCATATTCTCCCTTTCATATTTGTCTACCTAAGAGGCAAAATGGTCTGGACAGCGTTTTCCCGGGTAGCTGAATATTAAATGATCAGAATTTTGGACATGCTTTTGCAGCCTTTTACTGCAGGACCTGATGGACTCCAGCTGACCTTGTATGAATTGTCTGCAGGTGACTGGAGCTGGTTGAACAATTTAATCAGCTATTTATCCCTTCCTCCCTCTTCCCACACTTCCCTTTTCCTCTAAAGGAAAGGAAAAATCAGTCTATCATGGCTCTAGCTCTGCTGCAAGAAAGAGAAGTAGTAGAGGTAAATTTGATTTTTTCCCTTCTCTATTTCTGGAATGATGATCAGAAATTACTTAATGCTTCTCTGCTATGAAATCACAGCACTGGAGTGAGGAGTACTGCTGAGATTCTCAGGTGCAACAATATGCTCATGAAGACTTGCTGCAGTTTCCAGAAACAAGGACTTCTAATCTTCAGGTCAGATTTTAGCTCTCTTTAATCACACTGAGGAGCCCTTTTGTCAAATGTTTCACATTTTGCCGCAAGTGCGCCAGGAGAATTTCATATGCAGGGAGCCACGGAAATCTAGGACAGCTAGCTTTGCAGTGTACCAAAAAGCTCTTTTTTTAAGAATGAAAAATATTCCCTGGTTTAGATTAATTTGCAAATTCTTTAATTGAGCTGAATTGATGAGTTAACTTCCAATATCATGTAGTGGATAGATGGAAAGACTTTATTGTGGGGAATAAAAGAGCATTATAGTTGCTTGTCAAAGTGGATGGGGAAAAGAAAAGATCTTAGTGATGTGACTTGATATTTACTTGCTACTGTTTGGTAGTAATGTGGTAATTTGGTAGTAATGTCATTTTTTCATTTTCATCTTTCATGGTTTGCCACTTCACGCTGACACAATTTTTTGCAAAAGGAGTGTAGAATAAAGATTGGTTAAAGGATAAAAAAAATTACTCTGAACAGCCTTTACTAAAATATTTCTGTTTTCACTTTGAGAAAGTACTTGTCTTGGCTAGTTGCTTAATTTCAGTAACATGAAATCAGTTTTTAAAAATTGCGTTAGAGTCCGATTGTACTTTTACCAGGTTTATGAAAGGATAAGTATGATGGCGTTGGTTAAAAAGTGTTGGATCAAGTTGTATCCTTTGCTTTTGAACTGAAGGAGAGATACTCTCATCGTTCCTCCATGATGCAGCAGGATAAAAGGTAAATCTTTCTACTGTATTGCATCTGCACGGGTAGGAAAAGTAACAGGTAGCTGCCACTTCTCTTGACATGAAGAGGCACTAAGTGGCTAATATTTAATAATAACTATCGGCTGGTTGTTCGTAGTGCAGTATATACCTAATTAGCCACCTCATATTACACTAGTACACATGGCAACCTTTGTGGTATATAAGCGGACACTGTCGATTGTTACTGTGATGCTGCGTAGGCTGTGTAGTGCAAGATACTGTCTGCCTTTCCTTGCTTGGTCTCTGCCACAAGTGTCTGTTCTGGGCTGGCTGGTTTCTCTCCAGCCTTTTGGAAGTACAGAGGTGCGTAATAAAAAGTACAGAAGTGTAATAAATGTGTATTCACATTTATTACGAAAAATATAATGTAGAACACAGTGTTAGAATAAGGACCAAAAGTGCCAGACATCCTCATTAGCTCTGAAAATATTTAAGACAAAAAGGAAATTGTGCTGCTGGGACTCTTAGGCAGGGATACGGATCCTGCAGTCATGAAGGTGAGGAAAGCAGACCCTGTTCATCAGCTTGTATCACCTGGGTGCGCAGCTGCATCGGATTAGCTCGAGTAAGTCACAGTAAACACTTGGAAACACCTAGAAAATCCAGACGAGTAAAGCAAAGCAACAGCAGCTTCTGTACAGCAGTGTTGTGAGGCTGACAACTGCTTTGTGGTCCCTAAACGTGCCCATGGTGAAGCATAGCAGCATTATCTCACCACCGTCTGTGTTCTGAAAGTAACTGGCAGAAGACACATACCGGTAGTAGCAGCAACTTAGCTTCTCTTGTCCTGGATTGTAGTCCTGTGATTATGTGGACCCAAGAGTCTCAAATGGCAAAAGGAGAAATAAAATACAGAGGAGGGAGTGGGCCCTGACCCTCAGATTGCTCGGGGTCTGCAGTTCTAAGCTGCTTTTTCAAAGACTTCAAGATTTGTGGTGACCTGTAGAGCTGCAGAGTCAGTTTTGTCGTGCTCTGTGTGCTGCAGCGTTGGTTTTACAATGCCTTGAAGTTGGCAGGGAGGACAGAGGAATCTCCACACCTGCAAGAACAGACAGGAATAACACGTGTAGCTGAACTAGTCCTACTGGCCTATAAAAAATGTTTTGGTACAAACATGTTCTCCCAGCAGGAGGAGGGGTAAGGCTTTCCGTAGGTTTCTCATGTTTAGAAAGCTGTTATACACTGTGCATGGAGCAGTAGGCCTAAAAATGCTCCAGTTTACGTGATGCTGGCAGATCCATATGCACTTGCATTTATTACTTGTCCTGTGTCCAGATACTGAAGTTGTCTGTAGCTTTGGCGCTGTCATGTTCCTGAGGAGCAAGCGCCGGGAAGGTGATGGGGAACTCTTGCCGCTTTGAGCCTCTGCGCTCATAGGTGATGATTTTTGCATGCACAAAAATAGGTTTGTGAAATTCTTGATGTACAATACTCCCTAGTGGCAAAGCGCTTGCAGGATTTACAGAGGGTTAGACCCATACGTTTCACCGAACCTCCACGCTCAGCATTTTAGAGGATCATTGTTTGTTCAGTAACTTAGTGTTAACCTTCATATTCGTAATATAAACTAGATATTAACTGGTTATAGTTAGGAAGCACCTTTTGTGAGGGAGCTAATTGTGTTTTTCTTGCATGAGTATTTCTTTGTCGTGCCTTCTGAAACTATCACTGTTACCTGTTTAGGAAATCGGGTGCTTAATGGGGCAAACCAGTAGCCTTTCTGGGTACGAGAATTCTCCTGCTGCTCAGCCAACAGGGGCCATGCTACGTGTATGAATACAGGTTAGAGGTATTTCTTATTCCTCAAAGTGTTTGATTTATTTTGTCCCCTTTGCAGAATGTCTCACCGGGTAAGAAATGTTTCTCTCTGGTGATCTTTGCATGTTATTTGAGATGGGAGGAACTTTCTGCTACGACTTTGGATAGTGTGATTTGCACACCGTTCATTTCCGTGCGTCTTGTCCTCATTTCCATGTCCTTTGCAAACGCATGTTAATGAAACACAAATGAGTGAATTGAAATTTGAATGGGTAATACGCTCTATATATCTGCCTTTACATATCAGAATGGTTTCTATGGATTTTGTGACAAAGTAGTCAAGAAAATTCAAAAAGAAATTTTTTCCATAGGAAACATTACGTCATAGAAATTTAAATATTGACTTTGGAAGGTTCAGCTTTTTGTTTCACAACAAGGATATCAGAACTGAATTTCATATTGTGAAAGAAGTATGAAATTATGATAAATATTTCCATTATGAGGTCTAAATTTTTACAGTATAATTTATCTAAAAAACCCCTCAGTTTTACTGAGATTCTGGCTTGAATAACTACAGTTATTCTGACTTGGAATGAAACTGTGAAATCTCTCAAGAAATACAAGTTCTTGCTTGTGTTGTGTTTCAGTACTCAATGATAGATAAGGACCGGTTCTCAGTTAATATGCTGCAGCAGAGTACTGGCGATACCATGAACGAGAAGAGCAGTGGTTGTCATCAGAAGCTTTGCTTAGCCTCTCAATCTTTTATTTCATTTAAGAGTCAAAACACTCAGCCCTTCTTGGATCTGAAAACAGTTGTTTTCTTGTACTGCGATTTGTGTATGACCTATCAATTTCTTCATGTACTCTTCCCCTGCGTTCCTAACTTCATGTATACCTTTCCAGGCATCCTTTAAACTTCAATCAAAAATGAGCAAAACTTACTCAGTGCCATACCGAGAAGTCGGAGCCCCTCTGGTTAAATAGAAGAGAGGGCAGCGCAGAGCATCAGTATGTTCCGTCACAGAATCTTATTTACAGGGACGATGGGGAAGGGTTGTCTTAAGGATCCTGGTGGCCATTAGAACCGTACAGTTTCACAGCCTAGACGGTGAAAAGTTTACATTGACTGTAACCCTCAAAAAAGAGACCCAGAGCTGTGGTCATTGAGTCCACTTTTAATAAAGCAAGTGCACGAACACACGTAGATGTGCATCGACCTCAATTACAGAGCAGGACCTTTGGGTCTCCCTGCCTATTACCTCCCCTTCCTCAGCTCTTTCCTGTATCTGACAGGAGGAGACCTGCACGGGAGCTGTGTTTTCTGATGTTGCTTGCCAGGAGAAGGTCTTTATAGAGGATCCTGTGTAGGTCGGTACTCGGTATCATGAGTTAATCACAAGGATTTCTATTTGTGATCTATAATCTCACACCCTTTCAGATGATTCCCTTCTGTTTTTCTAGTTATTATTTCTGTGCTGTTGAATATATTTGAAAGTTCTTATAAGGCCTGGGAAAGGATTCCCGGATATACCTCTGGAGTGGTTATCTAGTTGATAAGAAGTGGAAATTACTAGCAGTCTTTACAGGAAAGTGGCCTGGGTGAGGCTTCAAGCTCAAATTGCCAGACCTGAGAGATTCACATAAAGTACCGTAGGTTGCTCGCTCAACTGAACCTGCTTTTGGCTCCTTGTGGGTGATGAAACAGGGGGTTAGCTGCAGAGAAGATGCATAAGGACATTCTGCTTTAGCTCATTGAGTAGAGCCCTGTGCTTTTGCAGTTTAAACATTCTGGTCCTGATGTTCAGCCTACTGGATAAGGCTGTGTTTTAAATGGGGATTGTATCTGGGACCATAGCTTACAGAGTCAGCATAAACAGAATTATCTCACTAAAATACAGCCAGCTTCTATTGAGGAGCAGGTGGGATGGATCTGGTTTATTGTCTGTTTATTGAGAGTCCTCCTCTGGTTCCTCTTTGATAGAATTGTGGAAGTAGTCCACTGTGTTCAGGCCAGGCTTAAGCAAGATGATGTAGCATTTAGGGATATAGTATGTCCCCAGGATACCCAGACTGGTTGTCAGAATGGTACCAATCTGAGTAACAGACCTGAGGACTGTCTTCAGCGTGGCAAAAATAGCAATGAAGAAGATCCAGATGATGAAGTAGATTAGGATGGCAAATGTGATCCCCCTGGCAATATTGTACTTCTTACCAGAAGTCCGTACCATGAACGTGCCCAGGAAGCAGACACAGGCTAAGCAGCCGTTGTAGCCGTGCATCAGGGCAAAGGCGATCCAGGACTCGGTGTTACACACGAGCAGAACTTCAGTGGGCAGTGACTTGTAATCAGCCACCACATAGTCAGGGCCCAGGTGAAGATAGCAGAAACAGAACAAGCACTGGGTGAGGAGGCAGAAGGCAACGAGGAGCCAGGCCCTCCGCTGGGTCACCCAGCGCAAGAAGGTGGGGGCGCAGCGAGGGAACTCTGTCACAAGGGTGATCTCAAGGGACTTGATGAAAAAGGTAGAGAAACAACCGTTGAGGCACAGGGCATAGACTATCTGCTGGATCATACAAAGGTTGTTACTGGGCTTCCCTATATAGAGACAGCAGCTGAGACACAGCAGGATGAGTGTGAACAAGGCAAAGAGGTTCAGTTTGCCTCCGGAAGCCTGCACAAGGGGAGTCTCAAGGTACTTTAAAAAGAGCGCTGCTGTCAAACAAATCAGGAATATGGTGATGGACATCAACATTAGCAAGGCAATGGTGAGGGGCTCGTTCCAAAAGAGGTATCTCTCGCTGCGGTCGTAACATTGTGTGCTCCGGACAGGGGACCACTGATGCTCTAGGCAGGGAGTGCAGGTGGAACTGTCTGCAAAGTAGCAGTGAGAAGTTGATGAGCACCTTGCAGTGGAGTGCTGCAGACAGTCCTTGAGGAAGGATCGCAGTCGTGAATTAGGTAGCTGGTTTGGGTGCTGCCTTGTCTACCTCCCCCCCTTCCTAAGTGTATTGGATTTCCAAAGCTTGGGGTAGTTCATTCTTTTTGTTTTTCCCCCTCCACTTCTGCACCTTCCCCCCAAAAGTATCCACATATTTATTGGCTCTGTTTCCCTTCCCCAGGAAGGATCACTGGCTTCCAAAAGATCCCAGAATTTCATCATATGCCTCTCTTCTACCTATGACCCCAGAATTTCATCATACCCCTCTCTCCTGTCTCTTGAGATAAAACATACGCATTATTCTTATGCATGCTCTTCGGGATCGACAGAGGAAGGTCCCCCACGGAAGATCTGTAGAGCAAGACTGAGCAGCGCACAGCAGAACAAAAGGGATGTTCTGCCCTGGCAGTGCTGCATGGAGGAAGAGCTCACAACTGGTTGTTAGCAGCTCTGTGAACCTGTGTGACCTCAACTAGTAGATAGACGTAAGAGAGACAGTTAAAGCCAGTGAACTTCTCAGACCTCACCTTTAGTGCTCCAGAAGGTGTTTTCTGGACAATCTGTACAGTCATAGCAGCAGAGGTGGAATCCTTTTATTCGCTTGAATTGTCCTGGTTTACAATGTCTGAAGCACGCTGATGTAGGCTCCTAGACAAAAGGAAGAATGAATGTCAGCAGGCACTTTCAGGAGAAGCACCGTATCACCAAACAAATTAGAAGAAATCGGCTGTGCTGGGATCCAACCTGTGTCTGAGTCATAAACAGTGCTGGGAATACCTTTTTTGGGATTTGTGCAATGGACGTGGATTACATGTCTGCAGAGGAGCAAGACCTGGGTCCCACGCAAATCTTGTAGGAGCAGCATGCAGACTAATAGCTCCTGGTGAAGCACCAAAAAAGTTTACTTCATTTTGTGATTGGTTATGCTTTTGCTGCTGTCTTTACCTTTTGATCTGCAGTGTGAAACTGAATCTGGGACTTATTGATGTACAAGGACTCTTCATAGTCGCCAACAGGCAGATAAGTAAGGGTGCCGTTTTTCCAGGACCAGTATATAAGCTTGTAGCCAGTGTTTGTGCCGTGGGATTGATCAAACCTGAAACTTTGGCCGTTCACCTTGAACGGGAGGGTATTCATGAAGTGCAGCAGCTGAGGAGAAAAATGGAAATTGACAGTCAGTATTGGTACGGTTGATGTTCATGCTTGGAGGATGATAATGCGGCAAGCTAATTTCTGGCTGAAATCAGTTGTCCCTTACGTGGGCTAAGATTGCAGCTATCGGCCTTCTGGCTGTATTATCAGCTGCTCTGTTGTGCCAAGCCCAACTAGCAGGAGCTGGAACATAGCCCTAGAGAGGAGAATGCAGCCCTAGCCAGCAGTAGAGAAGGTGCAGTGTGCTGGTGTAGGGCTTGACTGGCTGAGGGAATTGCCAAGGTTGTATCGCTACCAGGGCAGGGGCAGGAGCACGGTGCGGTGGTACCCCCCTCCCTGCCTGACTGTGTGCAGCTCTGATGCGTAGGTTGGATCAAAAATTGCTCTTTGTCCCCCTGACCTTTACTCACCTGCCAAGATCTGACGGATGCTTTGGGACACGCTTGGTGGGTGCACCCCAGCGCTCTGTGCAGTGCGTAAGCCACACTGTAGACTGCCACGTACACGGGTTGTATTTGCGAGCGGCTTAGCACGGACGAGACGTCATGCAGCGAGATGTGGTCGCACTCTTTGCAATGTGTGTCCAGCACGGCAGGGCTCATGAGGTGGTTGAGTTCTCTAGACTCCTGGCAAAATTTATCCTGCTGAATAGAGGTAAAGAGGTCGGCAACATATTTCTGGAAGCCACGGACTCTGCCTGCTTTCATAATAAAGCCTAAGACTGTCCCAATGCTCTGAATATTTGGGATGGAGGCAGCTATGTCGGAAAAAATCCAGGCTTCAGTGCCAATCCAGACTTTCTCACTCAGTCCCATCCTGATGCTGACTTCCAGCAGGGCCTGGGCTGGCTGTCTAAAGGCAAAAAGGACAATGATGTTGACTTTGGTATTGTTAATTAACTTAATGGTATCTTCCAGTTGGCTTTGGGCTTTAGGGTCTGTAAGGTCTGTAGGAATCAGCCCCTCGAATGCGATGCAGATACTGTGATTTCCAGCTGTGCTTAAGAAGAGCCCCTGGGCTCCTCGGCCATATTCATCATCAGTTCCAATGGTGGCAATCCAGTTCCATCCAAAGTTGTTCAGTAGCAGGACCACAGCTTCCACCAAGTTCTTATCACTGGGAACGGTACGGTAGAAGGATGGGTACAACTCTGTGTTGCTGAGCTTCTCACTGCTGGCTCCATAGCTGACCTGCAAATTAGAGGATAAGAGAGAAAGCGAGGCAAAGAGTAAAGTTGAAGGAAGGGTCACAGTCCAGATCACTCTCCACCTTCTTCGCTTAGTCTCATTTTCAAAAATGCTGGGTCAGGATAGTGGGAAAGAAGAACTCTTCTAAAGGAATAGGTCCATTGTGGCTTCATTTACCAAAAGAACCCTAAACTGGCCCCTGTCACTTGGCTCCTGTAGCACTGTCCCACAGGGCTATCTCCTTCCACTGCCATTTGTGTCCATCATCACAGCACCAGCCCTTATCGTTAATGACAATGATAATTAGCTACTTTCTACAAAGGGTGGCACACCCAAGATTCAGTAATATCTTAGCTCAGGGCTACATTTCCCTGGCCATTATAGCGCGCTCTATTGCGGTAACTGAGTATTTACAGGTGTATTTTCATGGGATGCTCCCGGTTTACGCTGGGAGCTCTGTATTCCCATTTTACATGGATCACAGAGCGGCCTGAGTTATCCCTCTTCTTTCTGGGAAGTTAGACACTGGAGTGTGTTCCAGGAGGGAAGTTTCATGACCTACCCAAGATCAATTGGGAAATCTGTGGCAGAGGAAAGACTGGAATCTGTGCTTTAACGGCCCTGGTTCAGAGACCTAGAGCACAGACAGCGTTGTCTATCCAAACCTTTCCCACACCAAAAAGGAGAATTCTTGCTTCTCCAGAGAGTTTCTTTACCTGTGGGATCAAGAAGAAGCTGAATAGCTTGGCCGTTACCAGGCAGAGATCTGACTTATACGGTCCAATCACTGCAGTCACACGAGGCTGGTAGTCGCTGTAGTTGCACAGCACTCCGATGCCCGTTGTGCCATTTCGGGTCAGAAATAGCAAGCTGGGCTGTAAGGCCACCACTGGCTCAAAGCAGGTGTCGTACATGTCATAGCCCAGCTTTACTCCCGGCAGAAGTGAAGTGGAATTGTTGATCTGATCGATAGCAAACTTCATCCCGAGAGCCCACATTAGCCCGTCCACAAATAACCTGCAATAAGAGGAGACAGGGAATTGCATGGTCTGTCGGTGCTGTTACAGTGGTGATCGGCTTATTCCGCGTTCTTTGACATTTTGGCATCCTGTCTGTTGCCAAGCCAGATATACGTGGTGCTGTCAGCAGAGCATCCCGGTACCCACAACCTTTGTAAATTTTGTACTGTGAGCAGAGAGGCTCTGAGCACCTTCCAAATCTAATTAATCTTGTCGTCAGCAAATAGATTCTGTGTGCTTCACAGGAGAAGACACAGAGGTATAGAGAGTATGTTTAGCTCTGAGGGTCCAGACTTGGACGACCTCCTGCTCTTGGCTTTGTGTACTTCAGCCACGAAGCCCGTGGTTCCCAAAGTGCTGGGCATGCTCATTGAGGAGAGATGTCCTTCTTCCTGGGATTTTCCTCCGCTGTACAGCTCAGTGCACTGGGCATATTCCCTGCCTCGTGGCCTGCGAAGATGGAAAGATTTTGAACTGTGCTTTCCTGTGCTTTGTTGCTGCCAAAGAAGCAGATAAGACACTAGCGTGTCTTTGCATTCTCCTCACAAAGAGCTGTCAGTAGCTTCTAACATGGTGGTGTGAGCCACCGTGGTGTAACCGAGTAGGAAATACTGATTACGCACTGGCAAGCCAGGCGATTTCGTGTCCTGCTGTGCCTTGTGCACAGTACTGAGTGTCCTTTTACCTCAGAAAAGGCAATAGCACCATCGCGACACGTGTCATCTGCCAGTGGAGTGCGGTGCATGCTTCTCGTTCCATCTGGAAGCAAAAGCAGCATCTACACCTTTGTGTAAGTGTTAGATTCCAAACGCTAAGGAAGCCAGTGCCACTAAAAGCTTTCATCAACATGGGGTTGGCTGCATCTGAAGTTTGACTGCATAGTAGCATCAAGAAAAGGCAAAACCGTTTTCCATTTCAGGATCAGAAATGGAAGGCGCGGTACACCAGCGCCTTAGAGCCGATCTTTGTTTCCAGCTGCCCTTTAGTGTTCGCCTGTGAGACCATCGGTTGCTAGCAGAAGGACTACTTTCTTTTCCTTTCTCTTCCCAGCCCAAGAGACCGAACTTCACACGTACTAATGAAGCTAACATTCCTCTTACCTCTCGCACACCACTAAGGTGGGCTCGGATCGTGCCGTCAGGTTTACGGTGTCCATTCCAAACGGGAACAAGCCTCCTATGATATAATCCCCAGGCCTTCTGAACTGAGCCGACAGGCACGTGGGTTTGAGGGCTGCTGCATAACCAAAACTCAAGCACAGCAGCAGGTCAGGAACCATCATTTGTCGGTTTTGGGGAAGGTGTTTCAAAGAAATCTCCAAGCGAATGTGGGAGAGGGAACAGGAGGCAGGGGATCCAGTCTCATCAGTTCCTGGGAAGTCTCTTTAAATACAACTTGGAGAGATGAAAATAACAGGGCACAATTTGCTTAGCAAAATGCATTAAACATGTAATTCTATGCTTAGTGGGCAATAGTCAAATATGCAGCAATACCCTCCAAGTGTGCTTGGTTGCAAACCACTGGTCTAATCCTGCTTTCCTTTACTCGGCGAGTGGCCTTTGCTCAAGCAGGGTGACTTACCGAACTCATTGTCACAGCTCTGGAAATTGGGCTTCCTGTAGGAGGGGTGGTAAACTCGGGTGACCCACCCCAATTTGGACACGTGTGCTTTGCATTAACCTCAACCAAACAAGAAACAACCTCTTTAACGGAATGCGTTTGTAGAAACGGTCCCTGTTTACAGTTTTCACGAGTAACTGGATTTGTGACCTGTCTAATGCTGGGAGCAGATCTCGCCCAGTGCGGGTTGCTCATCCGAAGCATCGCCAAGGAGAACGTGCCTTGATAGGAGCGGGATCCAACAAGCTGAAGTGTGCCTGCTGGAGAATGGTGCCTGTTACCGTCATACAACCATCGCCCATACGGAGGATGAGGAGGGAAAAAATTCACTTACTCGCCAGCATTGCTCCCTGCTGTTATCCGAGATTCTCCCTGGCTGTCTCCGATCCAAGCATTCCCTTGTGTGCTCCCTACTTAGAAGCGGCCTGCACTGAAAGAATGTCATAGGTCATTTTTAAATGAACTTCAGAATAATATGTTGAGTTGCCTGAACTAAAGGGTAGTGGTAAGAGGCTTACACAGCAGTAATTTTTATTAATTTTTTTTAATTCAAGGTCACCTCATCATGGAGATAAGCAAATCTTCCTCAGTGCATCACAAGAACGTGTCTGGAGCAGGCCATTCCGAGATTGCAAGGTTGGTGAGCTATTACTCAGCTATACTGCTGTTTTTAGGAAGTTGTCATTGGCTGATCTAAATTTTTCTTACACTGAGCTATGATGTTAACTTCAGTTTAAAACCTTCGGTTTAGGTACAAGTTCCACAGCAGAGTAATTTAGGTTGCGTCGTGGTTTGTATTTTTTCTGTCAGGTTTGAATTTTAGAAAACAGGATAGCTGTGAATTGGAAAGTTCAGTTTCCTGCATTTTATTGGCTTATCATGTATTTATACCGTATCATAAAAACTGTTTATACTGCCGAAGTGGTATGCCACTTTTTCTACAAGGGTAGGATATTTTTCCCTGTATGAAGAGAAGAGGGTACACTGCAGAAAGCTACGTATATGAGTACTTCGGGCAAGTGCCAGTTGTAGATTTCTATAGCTACGTTACACAGGTATGTTTATCCTGACATCCTTTTAAGGATATCTTCCCCTTAATGGAATATTTAAATGTTAGCTTTAACTATGTAACTTATTTTAACAAATTCTAAATACAAATTCAACTGCACAGGGCAGGGGGAGCTGTTTGAATGGTGTAGAAGTCACACAAAGGCAATTATTTACTCTCGTCCATACTTTCACATGAAATCAAGTATGCTTACTGTGGCATAGGAGATAGCTTACGTGATGGACTTTTGTGCAAAATATTCGAACTCCCTCTAGTGAATCTGTGTGTTGTTGCAGCTTTCAAGTACACCAGTCACTGTAGGTGAAGGTTTTACTCTTCTGAATTTGGCCTCATTAGTGAAAGCTGCCACACTCTGAACTTGGCCAAAGCCGAGTGCAGGACCTTAGTTTTACTCAGTGGTAGCCAACGGGGGCTGTTAAAAAGGCTCCCATCGTTCGGAGACAGAGCAGGACACCAGGAAAATAGAATTATCATTAGGCAATACCTTGTTTAAATGAGAGCATGCAGACTGACAGAAAGCTGTATTTTACTTGAAGCGTACTTTGCACAAAATGATTGGTTATAAACTTACAAAGTTGGGGTTTTTTTTCCCCCTGCTGAGAAATTTTGATTCTTTATTGGCAAAAATCAAGTTCATTTTCAACATTAATGTTTATCTCATAAGAGGAATAGTTGAGAATGAATGTGATAAGGGAGAAAAATAAATTTTCCCATGTGGTCATACTACCATTTCTGCATTAAACTCCCAAGAGAGCTAAAACATTTTTTCAATTGACACACAACATTACTCGACATAGTTTAAGGCATTTCGTACACTACACAGATGAAATACCAGCTATGTCTGTATCGGACAGCAGAGGTATTCTGTAGCTTGTAACATGGAACTGCTCCGTTTTAATATATGGCTTTATCCTATGGAACTAAGTAATCATTTTAAAGTGGCCTTGGCAGAAAGGGAATGATATTTGTGTTTTCACAGCATAGGAACTAAAGCTCCATTTAGGTTGGTCAAGGAAATTAACCTTTGCTGTCTTCAGGCAAAAGATACTGTTGCCAGATGTGACTAATCAGAATGGGAGCTCAGCACACAGCATGTAACTTCATTTGGGCTACTCTGGAGAGCTGGGGGCTCATCTGATCACCAGGTAGATGAAACGGACTCTGCTAGTGAAGGGCAAGATATGAACAGATAACACTGTAAGTCATGTTCCTTCCAACAGCACAGACAAAGAAAGCATTCCTATAAAGGATACTCTTCAGAAGCATTTTATTCACATCATTTAATGTCCAGTTCGTTTAATGTCCATGAGGTAATAGTGATTTCCTGAATCATTCAGTGTTACGTTAGGCCAAAATGCCTTCTATCCGAGATACAATCAGGACACGTTACAGCCTGTGGGATTCTCCCTCCTCCCCCAAATAGTCACATCATCCTGAACTAACAATAGAGCATTTTCAGCTTTCAAAAAGCTAAGTAAACTCCATTTTGCATACTTTGGGGTGTGTGTGTGTATATACATACATACACCGGCTATTATATACAGTGATTTGCAATAGAAGCCATAAGCCTCACAAAGTAATGACTCACAGTACAAGTTCAGATTTCTCCCCAAACAGAGAAGTAATTTTTGTAGGCATTTGACACATTCATTAAAAAAAAAACCAAATCATGAGAACACAATTTAGAAGCATGGCTGGAAAACAGATAAGGTGCAGTCTCCAGCCGATATATAGTATTGTGCAGTACATACCAAAAACTGTTCCGCATCCCCAGATGCATAAAGCATAGATTATCGGACAGGGGAAACTACACAGAAGGAAGGTCCTGTTTAATGGATCCGTGCACAAAGGAAGAACGGTCTCATACAGTAATGACACACATCACCATTTCCCTCTTTAATTCTTTGGGGACACAGAACTAGCAGCAGTAATCAAGTGAGTCTGTAAGCACAAGGAAAAGAGCTTGCTTTCAGACACCCATTAAAGGTTAAAGCATAGCAGAGGGCAAACCCCCCCAGATCTATTCAAGGGAACAGCTCGTAAATGAAAGTGGAAAAGTGAGTGTTAACGTGTTCAGACACCACATCTGGAAGTTGTGCTGTCACATGAGGTCCTAACTATTGGTGTAAACATACAGAAGCTGAAGTTGCAGAGTTTGGCTTAAAAAAGAAAACAAAACCCCCCACTCCCAGTCTAGCTGGAGAGTTGAAGGTGAATCCAGGAAGAGAAATCCCTTAAGCACGCTAATAGTGGCTTTTTTTTTTTCCTTACTGTAGAGCAGAGTCTCTGCACATACAGATAAATATACATACGTATAAAAAAAAATTGGTGCATTTTTTCTCTTATAAAGTGAGACACCCTGAATAGCTTTGCAACTTGTCAGCTCCGTATTGGAAAAGGAAAGACAGAGTCACCACGGACAGAGAACCGGACCCTTGTGCGTCTGTGAAAACACGCGGTTTTCACCTGGTTCATCCGGCTTCTGTCAGAATGTGGTGTGGCTCTTTAACATCCCTCCCCTCAAGGAAGGTCAAGCAGCTTATGTTGGGCAAAGAGCTCCTGGGTGATGCCGTAGACGTCGCAGATATAGGGCAAGGCCTCACCCAGCATAGCCACAGCCTCCTCGGCCGTGCCCACGTTCATGATTTCGAGGAAGGCGTTCCGGGACGGCAACGCGCAGAAGGCCACCGTGGCAGCCTTACGAACCACCCAGGGGTGGTAGGTAGCCAGGGAAGCGTTGTAGGAGTCCGTGCAGATGACGGAGGTGCTGGAGTCCTCCCGGCCGGTCCTCAGCCCCTCCAGGAAGAGCTGCAGCCAGCGCAGGGCCCGGTGCAGGCGCAGGACGGTGCGGCAGCCGGAGTCGGGGTGCCCCGATCGCTTCTGGAGATCCACCAGCCCGCTGGCCAGCTCGTACTCCACCATGGACTGCAGCGACACGTACTTCTCCTGCTGCTCGCCGCGACAGTAGTTCTCCATGATCTGTACCTTAGCCACCGCGTCCTTGGAGACGAAAGAGAAGATGGCGCCCAGGCTGTGCAGGAACCTGAGAGGGTAAGACAGGCTGGGCGTTAGCGGCCGGCCGGCGGGCGCGGACCGCGGGCCGGCCGCCGCGGGCACTCACCGGATGAGCCCCCGCCAGCCGCTGAGGTAGGGGCCCAGCAGCACCTCCCGCCGCTCCGTCACGCACGTCTGGAAGGCGGCGAGGACCTCCCGCAGGCTGAAGGCAGCCGCCGCGCCCGCCATCGCCCCCGCTGCGGGGCCGCCGCCTGACGTCACCCCGCAGCCCCACCAATCCCCGCCGGGCGGGGCGGCCGCGCCTGCGCGGTGGCGGCCAGCGGCGGGCCGGGCGGTGAGGCGGCGCGGCGGGGCCGGGCGGGCGTTGGTAGGCCCGCCGTGAGGCGGCGGGGCCGGGCGGGCGTTGGCAGGGCCGCGGTGAGGCGGGGGGACTTCTGGCGGGGTCGGGGGGTTCCGCTGCGGGGGAGCCCTGAGGGCCGAGGGCTGTCGGGAGCGGCGGGGCCGGCCCCTGCTGCGCCTCAGGCAGGTTTTACCTCAGGAAGGCAGCGGGGCTGGGAACGGCGAGGTTGTGCTTGGAGATCTGTAGGTGGTGTGAATAAATACCGCGGAGCGGGAGCTCTTTCCTCTCCCCGCCTCTTCCCACCACGGCTGCAGAGTGGTCTGTTTTTGCTGGTTCATAGTGGCGATGGTGCTTATCGAAGCCTGATTTTCCAGGAGTTGTTAATCTTTCATGCGTTGATCTGGCTTGTCTTTTCTTACTGTCTTCCCTCTAGGAAGAAGTTGGGCCTCTGCTTAAGTCTTCTGCCCGATACTGAAAAATAATTGAAATGGCAGCTGTAAAACCGGCTAAGTCTTTTCTTCTTTTTGAGGCCCCCATTAGACTGTTTCTGAAGTAATTTGCCATGCAGTTTGAGATTTAGAGTTTGTCAAAATGCCTGAAATAAAAGTCACTCCTTTGGGTAAGTCCAATCTAAAATCGTCCTGAAATAGAAATACTGAAAAACTTTGGAATTTAGAATTCAAAGTAATATGTGTTCGATTGCTGGAGACGTATGTGCCTTTCCGTGCCACAAAAACTGCTCATAGTGGTATACTGCAGCATGTGTTACAGCTGCGCAGCATCCTAACCTGGTTCTTGTCAGTGTGTCATTGTCCTCCTTTTGTCTTTCAAGCAAATAAGGCTCAAACAGTCTGACAAGTCTGTTTTGATTACAGGATTCATTAATACATACTGGTGAAGGCATTGTAGTATTGGGTAGTATAGCTAGAGCATTAGTTTGCTAACAGTGCTAAAGATCCACAGGAAGCAAATTTTTCTCTTGGGGTGTTTTTTTATTTTTGTGGGTCGTACAGAAACTGTTGAGATGCGTTTATGTACGGAGAGGGCAGAGGATGTGCCAAGCAGGAGAACTGCTTTGTCCTGATGGATAGTTTTCTGGCTTGGAATGGACTTAATTAGAGTTTAATAAAGGTCTGTGCTTTTGCTGAGAGGCAGAGTGCTTGGGGGGTTGTAGAGCCCTGGGAACTTTGGGTTCCGTGGTAATCCTTTCTAGATAAGAGATTATTTCGCTCTTATTTGAAACTGTGTAGCTGCGATTGCACAGCAGCGGGCAGAGAGCAAATGTGCCCTGAACTGCTTATGGGTTTGGATGCAGTGCTGTATTTACTGCACTTTTGCAACTGCAGCTGGAAGGCCCTCTCGTAAGCTCAGGGAATGTGGTAAATCAGTTCACATTTGCTTACCCATCTAAGTGATCTGCTTGCTTGGAAGAAAGGATGTAGCCTTTTCCTGCATCAGAAAAGGGCTAGGAAGTTTGTACGGACCTTTAAATGCTTCTCTTTGGAAGTGACTGTAAATATTCCCAGAGATGTCTTACTTGTCTGTCTTTGCTTGGGTCCAGGAGCTGGCCAGGATGTGGGGCGCAGCTGTATCCTTGTGTCCATTGCCGGGAAGAACGTAATGCTTGACTGTGGGATGCACATGGGCTACAACGACGATGTGAGTATGGTGGAGAAGCCTGAATGTTGTGTAGAGATGCCTGGCCTTTCCCAGCAGGGCTCCTGGTTCATTGATCCAGTCTGTTCCCTTTTATTTGAACGTTGATTGACTCATATGTCATAGGAATAATATTAGCTAGGTGTGCATTACTGGGCACACGTATCAGCTGCTGCTGCAGCTGGATTATGGCAGAAAATGAACTGCTGTTGCCCCTTCAAAATCTTGCCTTCCTGTGCAAGAGGTACGTCCCCTCGAGTATTCCTGGTCTACAAAGTGCCACCATCCAGCTGTCCTTTCGCTGGGTTTTGCATTCTGAAAAAACATTAAGCAAGCTGTGAATGCTCCATTCCAGGTGGTTTTGGTCTTTCCGTATTTCATGTGGGCAGGTATGTTCTGTGCTTTAAAGCATTAATCCCATCTTCAGCTAGACTGCTCTTGACATGATGCTTGGTTTTGGGCAGTTAATTACGTGTGGGATCTGCACCAGGCATCTCTGATGGTTTGGAGAGAGAGCTAGGAAATACTCCTGATGTTTGGTTACCTGATGCTAGTAGGAAAGGAATAACGGCAAAAATGTTCTGTAAGACAGAAAGAGTTAAAGCGTGACACAGAGCAAATGTGCTATTACAGAAAAGATTGAGGCTTTCTGCCTTAATGCCTGTGGGTGAGCTAAAACGCACTGGTCGCCTGTTTTACTGTGAAGATAAACTTGCCTGTAATTTATTTATTTGCAAGTCAGTTTTCCTGTCTGCCCTCTGGCAGCCCTCCCATCCTTTTTCTCTTTGACTCTTCCTGCGTATAAATGCTGAGGGTGTTGCCTGCAGCTCTCACTGTATTGTGGGCACTAGTGCCGTCTGCTGCCTTACTGGAGTTTTGCTTCGAAGTGGATTACAGCATATTTCCAGTGTTTCAGGTCATTCACGCCATTGTTTGGTTGGATTAGCAATGTAGTATTAACTGGCTTTGTTTCGTAATGGATAGCCTGTTTTTTCATGTCTTTGCAGAGACGCTTTCCTGATTTTTCTTACATCACTCAGAATGGAAGGCTGACTGACTTTCTAGACTGCGTGATCATCAGGTGAGGAAGCTTCCTTCCTTGTCAGAGCTCACATGAGAAACAGGAAAGCTTTGTGTACTGTCCCTAGCAGCCCGAACATGTTGTAAGTCCATCATTCATATTTTGGCTAGTTTCTCTATGTCACGCAGTGCTTTAAAAATCTGAAGCAAGATCTGAGAACTAGGCAAGCTAAATTCCTGTGCACCGTCTCCTTTAGCCTTTGTGTCTTTTTGCAGCCACTTTCATTTGGACCATTGTGGAGCTTTACCGTATTTCAGTGAAATGGTCGGTTATGATGGGCCCATTTACATGACACATCCTACCAAGGCCATCTGTCCCATCCTCCTGGAGGACTATAGGAAAATAACTGTAGATAAGAAAGGGGAAACTAACTTCTTCACTTCCCAAATGATTAAAGACTGTATGAAAAAAGTGGTTGCTGTGCATCTTCACCAGACAGTTCAGGTAAGTGATCATTTCTGCATACTCTTGGCTCAGACCAACTGGATTGGTGTAGAAGACAGAGCAATTTTAGTTGTTTAAAACGTGTGCATTAATGCAGCATTCGCCTGTTCGTGCAGGTGGATGAGGAGCTGGAGATCAAGGCGTACTATGCAGGCCATGTGCTAGGAGCAGCCATGTTCCAGATTAAGGTTGGATGCGAGTCAGTTGTGTACACTGTGAGTACGCACAACAATACTTATAGATGCCTGCATCTCCTTTTAATGGCCTGTCCCATTACCTTGAGAATATTAATGCATTTCTCTTCTTCCATCAGGGTGATTATAACATGACACCAGACAGACATTTAGGGTAAGTAGGAAGCTGAGTCTTTATGAATTGTATACGTTTCTGACAGGAAGATTTTAGCACAGCTTTTGTTAATGCTAGAGGCTTATCAGCATTGATTCTTTGTTAGGAGAGTGGAACACTTAATGATGTCTTAGCTGGAAAGATAAATGTATTTTGAATTATGAGAATGAACAGATTTACATTGATTCTTCCAGATAGACCTTAATGTAATCTTCTTCTGTATAGTCATATTAATCTATTTTTAAGGCTACATAATAATTGGACTTAGATGTTTCAAATGTTTTATTGTCACGGTATCTTCTAAATGTAGTTAATTTCTAAGAGAGTGCCAATCACAAACTTCAACGTTCATTTTTATTTTTACTGGCACGTATGAGAGATTTATAATACTCATGCTGTTTAGAATAATATTTTAAGGCATTTAGAACAAATAATAGACTGGAGAAGAATTGCTTTTCAAAATCTGTAGCCTCTATTCTGAGCTGGATTAATTTAAAGAAAGCATGGTCTGCAAAGAGAGAGGAGTCCTGATGCTGCCAGAGAACTCCTAGGTGACTTTGGGCAAGCTGATGCACATCTGTGTACCTGTTTTCCCATCTGCACATGGAGACAGTGACATTCTCCACCCATCTTTGAGACCCGCAGATCGAGTATGCCAGATACCGCCTCTTAATTTGATTGGATATTTTAAAATTCCTTTTGTTTTAGTGCTGCCTGGATTGATAAGTGTCGCCCAGATTTATTAATAAGTGAATCCACCTATGCCACAACTATCAGAGATTCCAAACGCTGCAGAGAAAGAGACTTCTTGAAGAAAGTTCACGAGACTGTAGAAAGAGGAGGGAAGGTACGGTGTTTTGATAATCTAAGTGATGTGGTTTTTCCTCTGTGAAGGTCTTGTTGGCTGTGTAGTGCTGTGTAACTATTAATTAACTCAGGCACTTATGTATGACCACTACATGAAACTGAAGGCATTTTTATATTCCTCCATCTGTACAATGCCAAGAAGAAAACCAAACTATGAGTTAATGAGACTAGCTTACACTCTGCACACAGGGAGGAGAAATTAACTTGGTTTGCATCTTGTATACTGAAGCATCCTCTTCTTAGTCTGAGTCTGAGACTGACGGTTCGATTACTGCTTTTAAACTTGGTCAGAAATGATTTCCAGTGTAGCCAGGTCAGTCTGCTCAGTATCCTACTTCCTCCTGTAGCACTGTGCTGTCTGTCACCATAAAACCCCTCCAAGTGCGTGGCAGACGTGCTTACCGTGCAGTAAACGGTGCTTCAGTACCTTGTTTGTGGCTGTCACTTACCTGGCTGTTTTGCTCGGGTAAGCGTGTTCCAGTCCAGCGTGACTTGATGTGAACAACTTCAGCTAGCCACAAAGCACATGGAACATACAACGGTAACATGGCCATTAGTTGTATCAGCCCGTTATTGCTTTAGAATTTCAGTCAGTCTTTTCTGTTTCTTAGAACTAGCCCCTGTCTTTGCTAATATAAATTCTTTTTTGAGATTCTTTTTCATTAGAACCACGTTTAGAGCACACCTAGGAAAAGACATAAAAAGAGACATTTTAGCCCCTCAGAAAATGGAACTAGAAGTGGAAATTTGGAACAGAGGGACATTTTACTGATTTCAGTGTAACTAAGGATCTGGTTCTAGGTTCCTAGGACTTGGTTCATTTAACTTGATTAAATGGGAAGTTAGCCTGGCTGTTGATTGTACGTGTAGAACTTGAACTGCATTTTCGTTAAAAGTTCTAGTTTGTCACTTGTGACCTCAAGCCCTGTATTTTATTCACTGTTCTTGTCTTAGTAGGGGGAAAACATTAGGCTTGCTTGCGGAAAAGAGAGTGAGTCCCTTGGTAGTGGATGTGGTTTGCTAAACAGTTCCATTAAGGAGTGGATGATGGCTTTCCCGCTGAATCTGGAAAACAAATGAGTAGTGGTAAACTCTGCTGCCAAGTGACAGCACCTAACTGAAGAAAACATTGGAAATCGAAATAGCTGTATGTTCTTTCCTCCAGTGTTGCCTTAATTTGGGAGGGGAGGGAGGTTGTAATTACCCAGCACAGACAAAGCAATAAAGGACAGAAACACTCATCTTAGTGTCCGTTTCCACAAATAATGCCAGAATTGTTGCTCTCAACAACTTGTTATCGTATTGTCCAGGAGGGAACAGAACTGAATATATTCACAAGCACCGTGTCCTGCCAGAGACTTTACTCAGTGTGTACAAACTGAAGTCTTAGCTAAGCGGATAGGTGCTTGTCAAATATCAGTTCCTTTCATTGCAAGAACATACTTCTGTGGAAAGAAAGCTCAGCGAAAGGATATCAGAAAGCAAGGGGGAACTGAGGGACTTGTTCAGAAATCATAACGCTGCAGGGCCGTTTACATGCTGTTTCACAGACTGTAAATCATACCTCAATTGCAGGTTCTTATCCCAGTTTTTGCCCTTGGACGTGCCCAGGAGCTTTGCATTTTATTGGAAACTTTCTGGTGAGTGCAGTCTCTTCTGTGCACGTACCACCTCCTTTTTGTCCTCCTCATGTTGTGGTCCTGGCAGGTTTCTATGATTCTTTCACGTCTGTTTAGTACAAGTGTTCTTATTAGTGTTCCTCTGCATGTCGGCCCATGCTAGCAGTTGTGGAATTACTTCTGCGATGTATTTCCCAGCATTCCTGACTCTAAGCAATAAACTAACCATTTTCTTACCCAGAGTCATTTTTTACTCCACTCCTCCACTCAGGATCAACTGTCCTTTAAAAAATTTGATTGCATCTTTGCCACATTGTAAAACTGTTTTCATGGGGGGGGCAGGGGGGAGGAGGGATGAACGAATATTAAACTTACATATAAGCATTGTGTGGAAATGGTTTTCATAATACCAAATGATACTACTTTTAATGATTTCCCATAGCAGAATGATTAATATTTTTAATGGAAGGAGGTTGTCAGTAGTGGGTGAGAAGGAGAATTGGACTAAAGCCTACTTTGTAGCAAGTTAATGCATAATGATGTAGCATTGTCATAATACTGATTTATAGCTCATTGAGAGTAGAGTATACACAAAAAAATCTTTAGAGACTACGTAGGTTTATGGAGTTTAAGTGTGGATAGCCAGGATCGTAATTTGGCCTTCACCAGTCTCTGGAACGCTTTTCTTTACAGGGAAAGAATGAACTTGAAGGCTCCAATTTATTTTTCCACGGGACTGACAGAGAAGGCCAATCATTATTACAAGCTCTTCATCACCTGGACTAATCAGAAAATTCGGAAAACATTTGTGCAGCGGAACATGTTTGAATTCAAACACATCAAAGCATTTGATCGGGCCTTTGCAGACAATCCGGGGCCTATGGTAGGTGGGCATTAACAAGGTAATAGCGCAGATGTGTAGTGTCAGGGAGCTATTTTTCCACCACTCTGTTCCTGGCTAAGGCAAACAGGCAGTCTGCAAAAACTGAGCGTCCTCTACCCCATTAATATCAGCATCCCATCTGAAACCTTCTGTGGCCAGGCTATCTGAATGCTTTTATCTGTATAACTATTAAAGATCTTTCTAGCTTTATTTCAGTAAAGGTAAAATGCCCAGAGAAAATACAAAAAAAGGAGTGCATGTTCATATAATCTCCACTTCTGGACCTGAATCAAACCATAATTTTTACAGTGTATTCTTTTGACTTAAGTCAGGAGACGGATCCTTTATGACACAATCGCTTATTGCTGGCTTTATTTCTGACTGGTTTATTAGGCAGTAGCTGAAAGACGAATCTGTCGCGCGTGACAAGTAGCATTATAAACCCATTCAAAGTTTTTATCAGACCCTATGGATGCTCACAAGAATTTCCTAGAACAGCAATTCAATTTACTTGAAAATTAGTCAAGGTGGGAAAAATAAAATAGCAAAAATTCCCATTCGAGATTTGATGTGGTAAGCGTGCTGTGATGTGCGTTAGTCTATCCACAGTTTTAGGATATTTATGTAAGTAATGGGAAAAAACCTGTTTTCTGTGGTGATTCTTGGTACATCTTTGAATTCTAGGTTGTGTTTGCAACCCCTGGTATGCTTCATGCAGGACAGTCGCTTCAGATCTTCAGGAAATGGGCGGGGAATGAAAAGAACATGGTAAGAAATTCTGTTTCCTTGAGTGCTGTCTTGTGTTCATGCGATAGTGGTACTGATACGGTCGTAAGAACGAAGGTTGCAGGAAAGCGTTTCCTGAGCACGCAGGGTGAAATGACACGAGTCCTCTGCTGAACCAAGCCAGGGCAGAGCTCTTTCAAGCTCTGAATTTTCTTTGCTGTGTGTGGCAGGGCAAGCAGAGGTACATGTCTCAGACAGGAGGTTGTGGGAGATTTTATTGTCAAAATTGCTTTCATTAATTTGAAGCTGCTTCAAAGATATATGTAACTAGCATTAATTAATTCTTATTTAGTGGTGTGTAGATTTCAGCAGTTTGCTTTGTAATTTCATTTTTGTGCGTTTCTGTTCACAAGTGGCAGAACAAAGCAAGCAGCTTTCCAGTGAAGGATGGTAGTATGTAAGACAAGAACGCAAATTTATATCAGCGTTATGCATTTGTGGCTATTTTTATGTTAACGACAGCTATGCTATGCACAGGCCATGTGCAGAGTTTGTAGATTTTTCTGGTTTCCTTCTCAGGTCATCATGCCCGGCTACTGTGTGCAGGGAACTGTGGGCCATAAGATTCTGAGCGGACAGCGCAAGCTGGAAATGGAAGGAAGACAAATAGTAAGTTTTATTTTCAAGAGGGAGGATTATCTGGGGAAGCTCTTTGGAACTTTAGGTGGTAGTTACAGACTATGTACGTGTAATGGGAATATGGCGCGTGCAACACTGGCGATACCCAAGTAACATTTTCTTAGGCTTGGAGTAGGGTTTTTCCCCGCCTTCGCATGGCAACAGTGTGTCTTTTTCTGCCATAAGACTTTGTCAGAGGCATATTCATAATGTTTAATAACTAGTCACTGTTAGTCGGGTGAGTAAAAATGATACATTTTTTATGCAGATGGGGATATTAAAAAACTGATACCAACTGTTCTTACGTATTGATTTGTTTTGGCAAATGTGCGACAAGTATTGCGCTCTGAAATTGGGCAGTTTGATCCCGTAAGTTACTGAAAGCTTTTCTGTACATGCCATTAATTTCAGAGAGTTCGGTTAGTTGGAAGAGGCTTAGCTGACAAGTAAAATAACTGAAAAGAGAATTGGTTCTGTTTTACCTCAAACCAGGAAATTCGTATTCAGTCTCTGCTGATAAGCAGCTTGCTCTCCAACCTCATTTTCCAATTCAGGTGTTCTGCTTCCTTCTTTAAACTAAACACAGAGAAGTCTGGGTCTGTTTGTGTGTGATACAGAGTACAGAAGCTGTCGTGAGCCAAAGCAGTTCCTGATTTAACAAAGCCTGCGCTTTCTGCTCCCCCCCAGTTGGAAGTAAAGATGCAGGTGGAGTACATGTCCTTCAGTGCCCATGCGGATGCCAAGGGAATAATGCAGCTGATTCGCCAGGCTGAGCCACGAAATGTTCTCCTGGTCCACGGTGAAGCAAAGAAAATGGAGTTTCTGAAGCAGAAAATAGAGCAGGAATTTCGTACGTATAGTGTTGATACTGAAGAGGGCATGGTGGCAGAAGGAAGGCACTGACATTCACATACTTAAATCCACTGGACCTCAGGACAGAGTTAGGCACACACTGTAATTTACAGAACTGGTCACCCTCCAGAGACTAGTATCCGTAACATTCTTACTTAACGTGTTAAGCCCATTTAATTTTAATACCTGTTTGGACTTGAAGTAAAAGTTGTTTTGTTACGTTTGTATTGTTGTGGTTCAGCACTTATTTAGACTTCTAAAAGAAGCCAAGGCAGGGCGGGGTACACCTGAAATTGTAAGTAAGTTAGTTACTTCAGTTGCTAACAGGGAATGAGCTCCAGAAAAAATTAATTCCTTGGAAAGAGCTGATTCAAATGATGAGTGGAGAAAGCATAGGATTCACAGTGGCTGGTTACTTACTGTCCGCAGATTTCTTTGCATTAATTTGTTGTCGATATCAGAGCGCAGGCAGTTTTCTTGCAGGCAGTTTTCTTGTTACCGCTCACAAGGAGCTAAGGAGAGCTGGGCTAGTAGGTATTGCCCCACTGGGGTTCTGGTAAGGCTGTTAGCCTCAAGACTCAGCAGCAGTTCTACTTCTTGGCCTCTTTTGCATCCCTGGTGTTAAGTTTCAGCAGATTGCTCTTAAACTTCACTTCCTGTCCTGAAAAGCTGCAATAGGCTTCTGCCGAAATCCCGGCACCATCTACTCTAGGGATGCTGGCACGCTGCTTGGGGGTGAAATGGCAGTCTGGGGTGGGAGTGCTGCTGCAGCAGTCCTGCTGACAGCCGGTGTTTACATTGCAGATGTCAGCTGTTACATGCCTGCAAACGGAGAGACCACCACAATATTCACCAACCCCAGCATTCCAGTGGACATATCCCTGGGACTCCTGAAGAGAGAAACGGCAATAGGTGACACATTTTCAACCAAGAATGTCATCTTTTGGGCCCTGCCACCATGGTGTATACGACTTGCGTTAGGTGGAAACGCTGGTGCAGGGCCATTTACAGCAATGGTGACTTACAGCAGTGCTTCCTGTAAAAGAACAGGTTTTAGGAGCGTTTAGTGGTTGAGAGGGCTTCCTGTGAAAGGGAGTGGCTACTGTGCTGTGAATGTATATTCAGTAATGTGTAAAAACAAACACGCTACCTTGTTTGCTACTCATTGCTTATTCACTATGAAAACAAAGTCTAGCTAGCTCTGTGAAAACTGGAATTTCTTTTATAAACTCAATTTAAGAAAAAAAAATCTAAAACCTCTCACATCAGGAAGTGATATGGGAAGAGAGGTAGTTGTTCTGTATTACTAAGCATGGTTGCTTATGTGTCTAGAGCACTGATAATGGTTTAAGCACCATGCACTTTAACAGATGGGAGAACAAAGATGTAAAATCTTAGTCTCTGAACCTCAGCAGGGACTCAGAAATGCAATAGCAGTTGTCTTGTTTGAAAAGTTAAGCACATCATCGTTAACCATGTATTTCTCTTCCATTGGGCTTGGTTTAGGTCTCTTACCAGACGTCAAGAAGCCAAAGCTAATGCACGGCACATTAATTATGAAAGATAATGTAAGTAAAAAAGTTCTTATGTTGTCCTCTGAACATGTTTTTATAATTCATAAGTGCAGTCTGGGCTAACAAGGAACTAAAGTAAAGGTTAAGCAGTCCTAGTTTCTTGGAAAGAGCCCAGTAACACTACGCCTGGGAAGATTAATCTGTAAGACAGACTCTGCAGCTTGTCAGTTGTCTTGACTGACAGCCTGCACTAGTGCCACAACTTCAGAATTAGCGTCTTGCTATTCATGAGTAGGGTGTTGGGGAGGTTGAATTTTTACTGGTCAGTCTCACCGAATGCTCACAGATGAAATCACAGGAAACTGATAAATTTGAAGAGCTGCTTCTGTTCAAAGTCTGGTTTTTGCCCTGGCCCCCTGCAGCCTACTGGAGGTAGCTATAGACATTCTGAGGAGGCTATGGCTTTCAGCCTGTGAATCCAAGGTGTTTCTGAGGCCCTGTGCCTGCAAAAATCTAGAGAGTCGAGCAGCCTGTTGTTGGTAGACCTCAGCTTGCTGGACAAAGATGGAAAGGTACCAAGGGAGGAGTTCTTACTCTGTCACCTCGTGGTTATTTAAACAAATCATTCCCCCTCATAAAGAGGTTAAGCCAACTTCCATTCAGAGAGCAACTTTAATTTGGGGAAAGAATGAATTGGTATGATTATTTAGGTGGACATTTTGCCACCGTCTTACCTCTACCTTTGCTGTCCATCATACACTCGTGCCCAGCTGCTGCTGCTTGCAGTAGCAACTGAAACGTGCTGAGATGTTTGGGACTGAGAAGGAATGATCTTACCTGCTGGCGTTTTGCAGTGATGAACACATACCTGTGTGCAGCTCTGACCACAGAGGAGAAATAAAACTTCCGAAAGCACAAAGTAGTAGCTTATAATAGATTTGTACTTTTCCTCTGCAGAGCTTCCGTCTGGTTTCTCCCGAGCAGGCTTTGAAGGAGCTGGGCCTTGCAGAACATCAGTTGCGTTTCACCTGCCGTGTTCACATTCAGGATCCGCGGAAAGAACACGAGACGGTGCTTCGCGTATATAACCATCTCAAAGGGTAAGCGTTTGCTTTTTTTCCCCCTAGGGATGGACTTGAGCTTATCATTCTTCATATGGGTAGTACAAGTGCCCGCTCCTTTCTGCCCGTCCACACCAGCCCCAGAGAGTTATTAAGAGGGAATTCTCTGCAGCCCAGAAGACACAACAACTGCTCCAGATGTCAGCCTGTGTAGCTAACCTGACCACAGCACTGGTTACACTGCAGCAGCAGAGGCTGGTAGTCAGCCTACAAGCTCCTGGTCTTTGCCAGCCTAGAGCTGTCCACCCAGAGTCTTTGTTCCTGTTGGTTTGCTGCTGTCGCTGCTGCTTCCAGCTGAAGTTAGTACAATTGTTCGGAGCGAGACCGTCAAGCCAAGGGTCGAGACACCTCTTAAAGCTATTCAAAAGCTAGCAGCAGATGAACCGGAAAAGCTGTTTTCTTCCTACAGGCAGCTGGTTGATTCTGTGAGTAGTCTTTTGCTCAGATGAACAGGGTTCACACTGGAGCTATAGCTAGCATGAAAGCCAGAGGAGGAAATCCCATGGGATTAACACAAGCACCAAAATAAGCAAACGATGAATGAGCCCCATTCTCCCTTGGGCAGCGGGTGCTGGCTCAGACACTCGGCTAAACGCAGTAACAACGTGCTGGTGTTGGGGATTCAAAGATAGAGGGGGTGACCCACCCTTCAGCTCGTATGCCTGTCCCATCCAAAATAAATCATCTATCTTCTCTCTTACCAGGGTCCTGAAAGATTATTCGGTGCAGCATCTCCCGGATGGTTCTATAACAGTGGAGTCCATTCTTATCCAAGCCACAGCGCACTCGGAGGATCAGGGAACCAAAGTTCTGCTCGTATCCTGGACTTACCAGGTAGGAATTACTTGAACACATACTTGTCAAGCAACTCTGATCTTAGCTCCTTGCAGTCCGAAACTGCCCTGCAACGCGAGTTTGCTGTTGTAAGGGTGAGTCTTCACCACTCTGGTTCTGAAGTAGTTTGAGCGGAAGAAGATGAGGTGAGTCACTGCCATTTTCTTTCCTATTTTAGGTTTAGTACAGATCATTTTACAGGAGCTCTACTGAGTCAGTTTTCTCTGGGACCACTGAACTCAAGGCAACAACTGATCTGGAGTATTTACACTTAATACAATTACGGTTAATTACAATTATGTCTGTGTTTTGAGGACCCTATAATATCCAGCTTCTGAGCTCTCAGCTGTATCACTACTGCCGTACAGCCTGTGGAAGTATTTTTATGCTGTATTTCTCAGGTGTAAAACTTTAAACAACAAGCAGAAAGCAAAATTGTGGTAAGATTAGACAAAGTGATTATGTTTTCTTCCTTTCAAAAGCATACTTCCTGTGGCTGTATTTTTAAGTGCTTTCTTTACAGCAAGGAAATGCCTTCTTGAGCGCAAAGCAAAGAAATCAATGGTTCTTTACTCTTTGCTTTCAAAAAAACCTGCCCTTTTCCTCAAGAGAGAGACCTTAGGTCCAGACACCTACTTTGACAAATGGGAGTGTGTGTTACACTGATATTTTGAAAGCACACCCAGCAATGCATTTGTGCAAACTGGATTGCTTTCCATTTTTGAACACTGTTGACATTAGATTTTGATAGGTCCAAGAATTATTTAAACCTGTTTCTAGATACCAGAGTAAATTTATTGCCCCAAATGGGAAAGTCAAGTAGAAGATTGCTTTCATCCCGTTTCTCCTCTCTAGGACGAAGAACTGGGCAGCTATCTCACGTCCCTTCTGAAAAAAGGGCTGCCCCAGAGTACAGCGTGAGCAACAGAGCAGCAGGCGCAGTGGTGTTTCAGAGAGATTTAGATTTTATTTTGTTTACATTGTCACTGTCTTTTTCTGGTTTTAATAAAAGAATTTGCAGTGTTTGTCCACTTACTGCAGTGACAGCGTACACTGTTCAGCAGTACTGTGATCTGCCCCATGGGCAACCTCTCCGGGAGTCACTACAGCCTGTTTTTAAAGAGTCCCAAGGAACAAGCTTTGAGTTGCTTACACAATAAGGTCAAAGATATTCAGCATTCTTCCCCGCCGGCAGCTTGTTCCCCTTAAAACCTCGGTAGTGCCGAGTGAAACAAAGAGCTTTTAAAGCTTCACAATTAAAACGCAAAGTGTAAGTATCACAGGCACAAGAGTATAAAGCCCTAAACATGCTATTTACCCAGCGACGTAACTTTTTTACTATCCGTACTTCCCTCACTGACAGCAGACAAGGCTGTGAGAAACCTGCACTCCTAGATGGAGTCTCCAATAAAAATTTTTCTTCCTCTGTCCAGAACATAAAAATTGTGCCTAGCTGGAAAGAATAGTTCCTCTAGCGCTGGGAAGTTTTTCCATAGCCTATAAATGGGACAAAAATAGCAGTATCTCATGAAAGGTAAAAGATGAATTTATCCTACTACTCCCCTCAGAGGCTCTCATCATCTCCGTTTTACAAGTGCAAGGATTTGCACTTTTCTTTCCAAGCCCAGTCGAGCAGAGGAACACAGGAATCATTATTTTCAATATTCTAGAAAAGTCTGAGCAGGTTTTCCGATGATATTTTAAAAATCCCTGCAAGTTCAGAGCAAAATACAGACCAGGAGAGGTCAGTGGCTGACCCAGCATAGGACTAGGTGGCCATTCAACATGATTCGAACTGCACGTAGCAATAGCCCAAGTCAATAACAAAAGTAACACTGCGCCCACAGAAGCCGTCTGTTACAAAGCTTTAGCTCTAGTACAATAATTTCAGCTCTGCTCTTGGTCTGCTTGCTGCGTACAGCTCGGATTGCTAAAGTGGTTTATTGGTTGGCCTTACCAGTACAGCCTCCCACATTCAAGACCTTTGCTTACCATCATAATGCTTTTCTTTCCCCCCACAAACCCAGACCCCAACACACCTGTACCCGTGCTGCTTATCTTCCAAACCTCTTACCTCCTGTCCTTAACCAGAGAGTAGCCTGTGGCATCGGCTGCCATCGGAAAACCGGCTGAATGTGGGCAGAAGCCGCAGTGTCCATTGTTGTGTGAAAAGAAGTTATCCATCATACAGAGCCACACCATCATTTCTCTCCCCGCGCCATCCCGCCACAACAGTCCCGCTCCCTCCCTCCTTTAAGGTCCGTGGCCGTTCTTGTTCCAGGTCCAACGGTGCGTGCGTTCGGAAATGGAAATACTGATCGAGCGTGTTACCCCACGTCGGCGTAGCTTGGTCGCTGTTGAACAAACCTAGGAGCATTTCCCATCCGTTCCCATCTGCTCAGCAGTCTTCCGTGCCTATAGGCCAACAGCATATATGCACTTAGAGAGTTTGGGGGTGGTGTGGGAAGGAACAGAGCAGTGAGGCTGCATATCTGTTACCAAAAATCACATCCTCTTCAGTAAACCCTTGGCTTTGAAGCAGGTTTGTCGGCCAGGCCAGTGGTTTTCTGGTGACTCTGATAACCCACAAATGATTAAGTCTCTCCACGGTCTCGTGTTTCACAGGGTGGAAAACAGCAGTTCTCAAGCAGCTGTGTGGCTCTGTTGATACAAGATAAGGGGGGGAAAGGGGTCAGGTACATTTTGTGACAGGAACACAGTGACTGAAGAGAGAGCTTTGACAGTTGCACAGGACTGCACCCCGTGAGGAGTTCTGCCAGCGCCTACAGCAACGTCCCTCCATGACTGTGTGGTGCGAGGAGCTTGTTTCCCCACTGGTCCTGCACGGGGTTAACTGACTCATAAATACTCGCATCTGTTCTCTTCTAGGACTGCATTAGTACATGTCCAGCTTGAATCCACAGCCATGCAGCGCTAGAAACCCTGTACTGAAAGACTCCTCAGGATGCCAATCAATTGATGCGCAAGAAGGGCTGAGAAGCCCTTATTTGGCTGTGGAATGTAGGCAGAGAGCAGCCTGTGCCCCCAGGGAGAAAACACAGGATCCCTCCAAAATAGGGAAAAGCCAAGCAGGACCGCCCAGATCCACTGGGCTTGCAGCATCAGTGTCAATTAAGAGGCTGGCTTCTTTCAAGTAACCCTTTCCAGGAAGGAGCCCCGTGTTCTCCTACCAACCCCAAAGTTAAACAAAAGGAGACCAAAACATCAGTGTACAGGAACACAGCACGTTTCACCACGTGCTATCATCTAGGACTGTCAGAGAACACAGCCCCCCTGGTACTGTCCCAGCTGGCTAATAAAAATACGTAGCCGGTAGGCACGTCCCTCCAGCCTTGCCTTGATGTAACAGCCACTGCATGAAAGAATGGCAGGCTTCACACGTTTATTTTCAAAGACACAGTTGGAAAGAGGAATACTGTACTTACTTTAAGTAGATCAGTTGACCCCATCTCTGTGGTTTTTATTGCCGTGGCTCTCTTGTACTTTATAAGCATAGGAGAACTCCCCGAATTTCTGGTCACAGATTGTGTACACCATTTTAGACCTGAATCTGAGCTTGAAGTTGCAGCGCCATCGCTTGCTGGAAGAGGTGAAGTAGTACAAGAGCGGGTTAAGGCAACAGTTGAAACTCACCAGGGCTAAGGTGACCCTTCGCATTTTGTAGATCAGGTTGGTCAATGACTCGTTCTGGATGACCTGGATTCTCATTAAAAAGTGGAGCAAGTGGGTGAGATGATAGGGGAGAAAGCACAAAGTACAAATGAGCAGGATGATGTAGATAGTGCTCAGGGCCTTCCTCTTGCGAATGCTGTGTTTGATCTGGGAGATCCTCTTAGCGATGAGAGGGTAGCTGATCAGAATGATGGAAAATGGGATCACAAACCCAAAAACTAAGGCCAGGATGTTGTAAGGTGCCATGCGGTAAGTCCAGCTACTCGTAGCAAAGTTCTCAAAACACACTGTTGTGTTCCCCCCACCACTGTTGTGGAGGGGACCTCCAAGGATAAGTGGAACCGTGACACTGAGCGCGACCACCCAAAGGACTGTGACCACCATCACGTAGTGGATGCCTTTGATCTGGATGTATGTGAAGGGGTGCAACACCGCGATGTAGCGATCAACACAAATGCAGGTGAAAAAGGCAATGCTCAGACAGATGTTGATATAGTACAAAGTCCCAGTTATCCGACACGCCATGTCACCAAAGATCCAATTGTTCCGATTCAGGTGGTAATGAATTTTAAAAGGCAACACGCAAACAAACAAGGTGTCTGCCAGAGCTAGATTAATCATGTACACGTAGGAATGAGACATGTGCTTTACTCTGCAGGACAGGAGGTACAGAGCTAAGACGTTTTCTATCAGTCCCAGCACGAAGACAATGCTGTAGATGACAGTAAACAGGGAATACTGGAATTCTGCTTCCAAGCTGAATGCTGAACTGGCATTGGCAACTGTCTTATTGGAGACTCCTTCAGTCCAGGAAATATCTGCCATGATTTCTGGTGGAGCGTAGGGATATCCAACATGGGACAAAAGTCTTAAGCTATCCCTTACCTCAGGAGGTTCTTGAGTTTTATTTCACCTCAAAAGAAGGAGCTGAAGCTGCACAACTGAGCGATGTTACAGCTGGTGAAGTCTGTGGTTCAGGGGTCTGCGCTCGGTATATTTAGATGGAAAGTGGTGGTGCTGTAAGGGAGAAGAAATCATTTAACCCACAGGCATTTGAAGTTTACAGAGCAGACAGATTATTTACTGGCATTAAAATCATCACAACATGACAATACTGGATTAACAGAGCAGCAATTACCCTGTGTGTGTGTGTCCCCCAAAAAAAACCCAAACCAAACAAAAAAAAAAACGCATAGAGAAGATTGTAGCTTTGCTAAGGGTGGGCCAGCAACTGAGGCAGTACAGGAGAACTTCAGCAGTGATATACCTTTGGAGGTCCTGGAATTAATTTCCCATTCCTAAGCCCTACCAGAATTCCTGTGTCATTTCTGAGAGATGTATGATGTTATTATCCTGCCCTAAAAAAAACCTGCAGTGATGGATTGTGCAGGCTTCCCAGGAAAGAAGAACAGCAGTGGTGGCAAAAATACAAGCAGGACTGCTTTTCCAGTGACTCCAGTTAACTCCGTGCTCTGTATGACTGAGCTGTCATACAGAACAGTCACAGACTCACTGCCGCAGTCTTACAAAGTGCACGCATGGAAGCTTCCTGCTAAAATTAAGGAATAGTATTTAAAGCACAGAACTGCAACAGGCAGCTGGCATCCGTACCGAGCTGTTAACCTCACCGTAAAGCAGCAGCACCATCCCCACCCCATTTAGGGGTGGTTCAGGGTGGCTCGTCGGTACACACGTAAGGAGGAGTGGAAGGGTTCAGTGCTTCAGCCAAGATGTGCCAGGTCTCTTCGAACAAACGTTTGTTTGCCGGGGAGCACGCAGTACAGGATGCAGTCCCAGGTCGTTGTAAGACCTGCTAACACACGTGCAGACAGCCCGAGAGAAATAGGGGGTTTTTTCCATCCTTCCCACCCACATTTTCATACCTTAGTTGAAGTTCATATACACGTGGGAAGGTTCGGTGTAAGCTGCTGGGTGAATTTACAGCACCCTAAACCTACTCTGCAGACACACTGCAGAGGGAAAGCAGCACTCATCTCCGTGACAAAGGGAGCCTAAAGGACTGGGTCGTGTGTTTGAAATACGGGAAAGAGCCACTCTACAAGTAGGACTCCTCATCTAGGTCACTCACATCACACAAGCAATAAACTGCGCTCCAGCAGGGCAGGTTCTCTCCCTCAAATGTAGAAGAAATCCGAGTACCTAAGCCAAACACAGACACCTAAACAAAGGCCCTTAAAGGCAGTGGAGAAATTAAACCCAGCTACAATACACACAATGTTCCTGAAGTTGAGCCACTGAAAGCGCAAAAATACAAGGCTTGTTGGGTACTTTCCAAAGGAAACCCTGAAATCACGCTTCCTCCCAAGAGTTGTTTACCTAATGAAGTCAAAAGCACCCGAGATGATAACTGGGACATTCAAAAGGAAAAAAAATGGTTTCACTTTAAGTAGGCAGGCAGACGGATGGTTACATGGGTCTTTCACCTAATAGCAAAGGGTTTGTACACACACCCACACAGAGGAGAATTAATACAAACCCAGGCATGGCTAAGCCATAACTTTAAGCAGCATAGGACTTGAAACAACCTTTATCTCAGAGTTTTGCCTGAACAAGAGCCACCAAACATCTATCTTTTCTAGGTTCAAAGTAGAGCGTTGCAACTGGGGAAAGATAAGGCAGAGGCTGTAGAATCAGGATGGCCGATTAGGATCAGGGACTGATTAGCTACTGCTTCTCACAAGACAAGCGCAGCAAGGACATCCACAGACGCTATCAGGTCACAGCTCCAAAACAAACAGGAATTTTTCCAGCCAGCACATTGTCCCAAGATGCTGCAGAAGCTAGACACAAGAGTTTCTGTACGCTTAATGCTGAGTGACGGCTGTGAGATGGCAAAATGAGTCTTGCCAAAGGCCTGCCTGAAACTGCTTGCGCTCCGATCCCTGGCAGCGTGGTTACCAGGCCTTGCAAAGGCACAGAAGCTGCCGGCACCATGATACTACACCAATATCGTTTCCTTTCAGCACCTTTAGTCTCACTTAATCCCCTAAATCCCTCCCCAGCTGAAACAGGATCCCGCATTAGGTCTTACTTTCTTGAAAGAGCGGACAGCGGGTGGCACCGATACCTCAGTGGCTGGTCAGTGACAGGTGAAGCTTGTCGCAGCGCCGCTTGTCCCACCAGCGCCCACCATCCCTAGATGCGGCCCATCAAGTGACACAAACCCAATTTAAGCTCAAATACAGCAGAAGGAAGGAACAGTGAGGGGCGGGGGGGAATAATAAATCACTGACAGAGTATTTTTTACAAGTCAGTCTTCTACCCAGTTCCAAGCAGCTACACCGGCACTGCAGGACCCCACCGTGTTCACCAGTCTGTTTGAAAAGATTTTCACTCCCTGCGAGAGGTAGCAGAGGTGACAGTCTACAACTAAACCTACATTTTCCACATGTATAGCTACTTTCATCTCTTATAACAATGTACCATTTACAAATCTACCATTTTAAAAGTATGGAGTCTGATCAAATTCCAAATTCAGTTTTGCTTCCCCAGAGTTGTTTCGTTGTTGTTTGGTCTGTTGTTTTTTTTTTTTTTTTTTTTTTTTTTT
>VFFE01009019.1:581341-625717 GCA_008921705.1 Burhinus oedicnemus | reverse complement strand
ACACACCACAATTTCAGGAAAAAAAAAAAAAAAAAAAAAGCAGTTATCTGAAAGCAGGTTCTTCCTTTCCCCTTGGCAGTCTCAGAGGGCAAGAACAAATGATAGGAAGATGCCTACAGTCACAGTCAATGATTTTTATTGAGACAAGACGGTGTATTGTGTAAAGAGCGCTTGGCAAACCTCCATCACATATCCACCACAGTCCTTTCAGACATGGCTGTATCTCACAGAGCTGCTATTCTCCTGGGGCAATTGTAGTGTCCAAATCTGAGGGGGAAAAAAAAGAAAACATTGATTTAGGGAAAAAGATGGCACTGAAACCACCTGAAAGCACTTAAAATCTGTGGCCTTCATTTCCTGCCTGGGCTCCCTCCCCACTGGCACAGATAGCTCCATGGCCAGCACTCCTAGGAGGAGCACCACCGGAGAGGGCCAAACCCAGCAAGCAGCAGCTGCCTTCTCCAGGCCAGGCCAAGTGCTCAGAACTACATTCAAGCTCGTTGCACCGCTCTTTCTTGTTTCCCTTTCCCTTCTGTCTTCCCGAAGCCCCCACATGCGCACTGCTGCTGCAGGAGACAGCATGCTCAAAGCCCACCCGTAGGAGGTCTGTGGTCTGGCCGAGACAAGGCAGCCTGGAGAAGGTCTGCAGCGTGGTGCAAAGTGTATCCACATTTCATGGGCACTGGATTAATCAGAGTCAGATTAATCCTTGCAGCTTTAAATATCTGCTATCCCTAGCAGGGATGTCAAACTTCCATGACACCCATTTGCTGTCTTCTGCAAATTTTCCCCCCTCCCTTTTTCTTTTTTCTTTAAGCTAAAAAACTTAAATAGTTTAGATCAGATGCTGTTGAATTAAAAGAGCTGCCTTATAAGCAAAAGTCTGATCTGCTCTCTGTCCTCCAGTCTGTACAATCCTCTCATAAATACCAAGGGAGAAGCGAGTGAACGGAAATGGATCTGTAGGCACCTAGATACCACAGAAGATTTGGTCTTTGTACATGGTCAGGGACAGAACAAGAATTTATGAGAATCTGAAGTATCAATTCACGTGATATCTCAAAGTCATTGTCAACACAACTTCTCCTTTACTACCCTGCAAGTAAGGGGAGGAAATCTAGCAGGGAAAAAAATACACAATTTTTCCATAACAACTGCTGTAAACACCTCTACAGCCCAGGGCGTTCACTGTGATGTGGGTGTCAATGAACAAAGCTGTGAGCCATAGGTCAGACGGCACATAAAGTAAGACTGTGGGTGTTATTGCTCCCTTCAGTATGAGATCTGACTCCTACTAAACAAATGCCATTCCCTGCATTCACCTACCTGCTTCATTATATTCCACTGATTTTAGAAAGAGTCCAGATGGCGGAGCCATGGCATTTGGTGGAAAAGCCCGTGAATCTTTTATCTCCAGTAACTCCTTTATATGATAAGGTGTTAACTTTCCCTGGCCAACTGCAACTAGAGCACCAACCATTCTTCGGACCTGGAAAAAGAGAGAACACAGCTTAGGAGCTGCCCTTGTAAAACTTAAAGAGATTAGGAAGTTCTGTCCGGAATCCTGCACTCATGCTATCAGCAGTATTGTGCTGTTTAACAGCCCACAGTTACTACTGATGGCAAGTCAAGCTAGACACCTAATTAGAGAGTTCAGTGCCTGTCACTTGGGAAAGAATGGTATCACCATGATTTCTTAATATAAGCCTGCTCCTGAATATAGGTACATCATTATTATTAAACCCATAGTTCCCAGAAAGCCTAATTTCTGGTGTTCCTCTACTGTTCCTAGTACTATCAGTTGCTTCCAGTGCCATGCACTTTGCTACTAGTCCAGCTGGGTGTTAAGAAAGAAGCAAGCATTTCCCCACATAAAGAATGCTTTGACCCTGGTTGTAAGTGCCACTGAAGTATCCCAAGTCACAGCCCAGACTTCCCCATCAGGGTTCAAGCCAGTCCTGGCTGCCCCTTTTACGCCTTTGGTATCACAGACCTCGCAGGGACCATTTCCAGTGCTCACTTTATTTCTTCAGAAAGATCATACTCCCTTCATCCCCGAGCACGCCCCAGCAGTCACAGTCACGCCACAGTCTGCGGAGGAAAGGTGTTCCTTTCCCTTTTAGCAGGGACTGCATGGGCCGCCTAGGTTCTGCACTCATTGGGGTGACATGACAACACGAAGCAGCTAAGCTTCTCTGCAACATGCAGTGGCACAGCATCTTCAAGTGACCAAGCTAATGGTAGGGAAGGGAAAAGAACTAGCAAAATTACCCTGCTTCCTTTAAGTCTTTCCTCCCTACAACTGAAGATGTTCGTAAGAATGAGATGAGGACCTGTAACACAACGATCTCCAGCTACACAGCACTACCTTGGAGCAAGGTTTGTTCTCATCGCATGTGGGAAGAGAGCTGAGCAGAGGATGGTTTCTGTTTCAGAAACAGCAGCAGCACCCACACATCTGTCTGTGGCAGGAAGCTCACATGCTTGCTGGGAAAGCTGAGCTCACAGGTTCTTAATACATAAGCAACACCATTTCCAGGTGGGGCTTGCTCCTCTCTCAGAAAGCCAAAATCAAAAAAACCAAGTAGGACAGTCCGTGAGACAACATCCCCCCCAGTGCAGCAAACTGGTATTTCAAACACCTCTGCTTGTCACAACTTCCCTTCCCTCCTTCCACACTCAGCAATTCCAGACCTAGTGCGTTAGCACAAATTTCACACCACAGTACTCACCTCCTGCGTAAACACCCCTCGCGCTTCAGCATCCTCTTGGCTAAAAAACACCCTTTCATTCTGTATCATGAGCTGAAGGCATCCTTCCAAAGGCAGAGTACTGACCACTAGTCTTCCTGGTACTTCTTATGTCAAGGCAGCCTCATGAAGCTGCTGTCGAGAAATAACTGACAAGTAAGAGCCCCTCAACTCGTGCCAAAAGTACTCTCAGCAAGGCACTCCTAGAGAGGCTTTTATCCAGAGACTAGTACACAGGTGGTTACCGACTTCCCATGGGCATCAAGAAAGCTTGTGCAAGAAACATCTGGGGATGGTTCAGGGAAACATCCGTTTCCCCGGGGAAACTAAAGACAAAGACAGAAGGGCAGTCCTTTTCAGGCTTTTGTTCAGCAAGAGATAAAGCTCAAGGAAAGCTAGGTCCTGTCCCAGTGCCAGTGAACAGGCTTGTATGAAGAGTCCCATCATGAGAAATGCTTCTCTGACGGGAAAGAAACAGCACAACGCAATGAACTTAACGAGCGTGGTGGTGAGCTGAACCCCCTCCCAGAAGCTGCCAGCACTTTGCTTGGGCTTGCCTGTGCTCATTTGCACAGGAGAGCTCGCACTGCCTAAGAGAACATGCCACAGATTTGCTGGGTCCAAGTCTTATTTGAGAGAGGAGCCACACTTTTTGATCAGACCTTGCAATGGGCTGATCTCCCAAGCCACCCCACTTTCACCATTTCCTAGTTGTTTTTCCCTGTCTACACTGGAAGAACTGTCCTCTAGTCTCAAATGTGACAGGCAACAGCAGTACCAGCCCACGTGGGGGAAACTGGTCAAGCAGACACTGTACTGGCTGACTCACCTTCTCACGCTGCTGCCAGAACACAGCCCCACTTGTGCAGGCATGAGCAGTCATTTGGCCTAAACAAACATTCATTCTATTAATGACCTTTCAAAGTGCACCAAGCTCTCCAAAAACGTAAATGTTGTGCTGTAATGAACCATTGATCTAAGTTACCGATCCATTAACATTTATAAAAGAATAAACCAAAGCCCACTAAGCAACCTGAGCATGTATATCACCGTTAGCCAGAAAGATCCAACAAGCCAAGATATATTTATCCAAAGGCAAGCACTGTCTCTCCCTATGTGCTCTGATCTTAAACTGCAGTGAGGAGTGCCAAGAGCCTGCTTTTAAGCAGATGGCACAGAGAAGCACAGATCCTCGACATATGTTATTTTATCCATCCCTCACTAGAGGTCATTGTATGCTGTGACTTTAGCTTTGATGTCTCCACATTTGGAGTTAGCTAGTGTAAATGCAGACTAATGGTACGCATCCGCAATAACCATGTGCTTGGTGTCTCCCCCTTTCTGCATGCTATTCAGCAAAAATATATACGTAGAGTTTCTGGGGGTGTTTAACCCTTTTCTCTAATAAAAGCATCCAGATGTCAATACTTGTAGCAGCTATAGGAAGTGAGATCAGAGGTCCATCTAGTCTAGTCTCCTCTCTACGACGGAGGGCAGCAGCAGATGCTCAGGTAGAAGAGCGCAAGTTCAGCGTGTCCAGCCTGTCCCTGCTTCACTGCAGCCTGCCAGCTCGCTGTAAGGCAGCTGCTGCCAACACGGTTCAGAGAGGGCATTAGGCTGAGCTGAGTATTACGGGTAACTGTTCTCTCTGCACAATGTCACTAAGTAGCATTTCCGTTCTAATGCACTAAATGGGTTACCAGCGTTTTCTCCTTGTCACAAGAGCATCTGATGAAGCAAATCCCTGCTGTATATCAAGCCCTTCTCAAGCACGTTGTTGTTCTTCCCTTGCTCATATCCAGACACCCACTGTCAGAGAGCTTACAGAGCATTGCTTGGCACAGGATAAAAACAAATTTGGTTTGTCAAAACAGAATAAAAAAAATAGCTGCTTGCTGTTCCCACAAAACACCCCCTCTCTCCTCGGAAAAACAAGCCCTCTCTTGCCTATTCTCTGTCTCCAGAGTGTGACCATGGCCAGGATAGGCACAATGAGAACTGCCAACTCTTTCCTAATGAGGTGATCCATTAAGCTGTGGAGAGAGCTGTCTCCCCTGAGGATAGCAACAAAACCCCCAATGGAGTTATTTCAAAGAAAACCCAGGGGAGACTAGACAGCATGGCAGAGGGAAAGATCCTGCAGTCATGCCTGCAGAGCTGAATCAGGTCTTCCCATCTCTCCTTTGTGCAACACTGAGAATTACTTCATGCTCCAAAGCCAGAAAGTAAAATTCCAGGAGGTCTTTGCTGGGCCCAGAGCCATTCAGCAGAGCAGGAACACATGTCTGTTGGGTTTTACCACTCAGACTGCAAGGACAAAGACTGCGGAAAACAAAACTTTCCGTACTCCCACATGATTCTGTGACTTTGGACATTCATTTTAGACACAAACTTAAGAGATTCTGGTTCTGTTGGATGAAACAAAGAATACAGAACCTCACCCTCTTTGATGCTAGGTCCCTGTGCGTGTCACACAGCTATAACACCAGCTCTGCAACAGAGATGGCACTACGCAGGGATGCAACACTGCTAAACCAATCAATAATTATAGTGATAGCGGCACTTTGTTCTTGGAGGCAAAGGATGTGCCAAATACAGCACCAAGCAGTACCTGCCGGTAAAGAAACGATCTGCTTCTGAACTTCAACTCCCAAAACTGCAGTCCCCTAAAGAAAGGAACAAAAAAAACCCAATTAAAAATCACATTTCAAATGGCTCTTCTACCCACAAGAAGTACAAGTCACAGGTGAATGTAAGTAGAACAATTAAGCCCCCAATTAACCTGAAACAGCATCATGAGCTTTTGAACACCAGACTGCTCGTTTGCTACTCAGATGCAGACATTTTCTGGGGTGAAACAATTCCTGCCTGTTTTGTATGTCCCTAGTTTTATGGGGCTTGATCTTCCTGCTGCCTTACAGCTAAGTATATAACCACTCAAATAAAAGGGAAAGGGCGACGTAAACCAAGGTGCAACTTTGCAGTCCGCTAAGGCACCACTGATCTGAGAAATGCAGTCTGATGCCTCCTGGAGAAAAGAAGAAACAACCAACCATAACAAAGCAACTCTGCCATTTCATTTGGAGCTGGTTTGAGAGAGTCACATGGTCCTTACAGGCTTTGCAGAACGGATTTCAACACCCAGCAATGCCTACTGCGACATCCACGTGCTACCGGAAAGGCCAGGACGAGCAAGTCAGGACACAGACATGCCTGAGGAATCCAGCCGCAGCATCAGAACACAGGCAATGGCAGACAAGGAAGCACTCCAGGCTAAGACAGCAGGAAACAGCAGATGAATATTTGGGGACGGATGGATGCTACTATGCAAAAAGACATCCTTTGCCCTCACCAAATCTGTCTGTTCATATAGATACCATTTTCCAGAAAGTTTTATGGTAGTAACCAATATTCCTTATAAGAACTCTACTGAGGCTAACTATTCCAACGCTTCACTGACACTTGCATCCTCTGCTAAATCTTTACACAGATTGCTTTCAAAATATTTTTGTGGTTTCGCTGATGTTCTGGTACCAGCTCTAACATTAAAACCCAATGCAAACCCGTTCTCAGGAACAGTCCTGCAGAGAAGAACCTGTATACACGTTTCCTTCCCACAAATAAAAAAAAATTCGATACGCACATTAGATATATATAAAAACATACACACACACACAGACATCATCGGATCACACATCAGATACGCCAACAGAGCACAAAAGCAAGTAGGTTTTCACCTCAGTACCTGCATCCCCAAAATTCCATGCTACCAAGCAATCCTAGAAGTCACTTTGATAAAACATAAACAAACTCACAGTTTCTAAGTGCTCCTTATATCCCATAGCCTTCCTACAGCAAAAAGAGACAAAGCTTACCTTGCATAATCCAGAAAAGCAGATATTTACATGCAAACCCTCTCCTCTCCTCCCTTGCAATGAGCCCAGTAACTGGGTATCCAAGGGCTATGGAGACTTGCATCAGCTGTGCAAAAAGCACAGCTGCAACGTATTTGTCTGGAGGGTTCAGATGGACAGGCTGGAAACACCTGAGTATCAAGAAAGGGGCCGCCCATTCCCCAGGAGAGGGGACAGCTCTTGCGAGCCACAGAAGAAAGGTGAAGCAGGGACACCGTGATTCCCAGGCCCACACGGGGCACGAGGGCAGGGCTAGCAGGAAGAGAAACTGTGACAGTCATTGTAGGGAGCAGCCACAAGCTGTTTTCTCACAGGATTTACAGATAAATTACTGCTTTTAGCCCTCCCTGTTGTGTATGTTGGCATACGCGAAGGCAGCTCCTGCCCCCGGATTCCTCTTTATGTCAGGAAATGACAAGGTTTCTATCACTCACGTATGGTCTGCTCTGCCCCCAGCTCGACACGCATGGCATACAGACGTGCACTGCTACACACATGCACAAATACCCAGCACATTGAGGCCCTAATTCAGCTCAGCTCTTTAGCAAAGCACAAGAGACAATTTTTTCAAGTAGGGACAAATCCCCCTCTCACCAAACTGCATGCACCTTCTTTAGTCAGGATTTTCCTGTCTCGGTTGTTTTGACAAGATACATTAAGCTACAAAAGATGGGTCGAGATAGTTAGGAAAAATATCTTGCAGACTTTGAAAGAGAACAAGATATTTTTCTTCAAGAGGGAAACTCTGTTTTGCTTGTCAATCTCAGATAATTTTGCTTACCAGCAAAAAATCCAGCTGTCTTTTTTCCACTTGGCAGCAGAAGCCAGCACCTTGCAATGAATAATACATATTCAGGTAGAAAACAGGTGACAGAGCAATCACTCCCCAGGAATAAGTGATGGGGCTAAGTCTCTGAACACTTTCTTAGCATTCAAAAGCTTTTTGTATGGATGGGACACTAACTCCACTTCCACTGTTGCTGAGCAACTGAGTTTGATGGAAGGAATCATTTTAAAAGTTCGCTTTTTAAAGAGACAAGTGGTCAATTCAGAAGATTGGTTTAAGTTGAGAAAGGAAGGAAAAAATGAGAAAGAAAAGCTGCATTATTTGACTAAGAGACCACGGTTTATCATTCTACAGATTCCTCCCTCTGAAACAGAAAATAAACCTCCTTTGATTAGGCTAAAAAAAAAATAATTAAAAAAACTTCTATTTATAAGCTTTTAATGCTATCCCAGCCCTTTCATTGCAAGAACAGTTCATTCCGCTGCTTCACTGAAGAAATACACGTGCACTTCAGGCATATTTGCTGTCTTGTTTGCAGAATGGGCAAACAAACACCGAGCTGCAACTGTTCCCATAGTGAGAGTTTTAGAGATTAAAAGTAACTAGGACACTGTAATTAAAAAGCCCCAAACAAACAAACAAACCAACCCTCAACAACACCTAGCCTGTCGCAAAGACCCAAACCCCACAACTTTTTTTCTCTAGATCAGAAAACTCATGGTTGTGGTTATTACTAACGAAGCATTCAAAGAGAGTTAAATGCTATTTTAATGCATCGAAACTAGGCTTCTCAAAGCCATCCCCCTCAGCCTAAACATTCATTAAATCAATTTATATCGACATGTTATAAAAATGTCTTGCTATAAAACATAAGTTTGGCTACATGTGTCACCAAAAGGAAAAAAATTCCATCAGCAACTAGCTTGATGTTTTTGATCCAGTTTTTAGGTTTGCTCGCTCTCTCGTGAGCTGTTTTTGGGCTCATGTGGGATGAGTTTATGCAGCAAGTTTTGCAAAGAATGGCAATTTCCCTTTTTTACATTAAAATCAAAAACACAAAAAAAGAGCTGAGCTGTATTAAATCTCAGAGATCAGACAACTGACAATAGCAGGTCTGGATTTGGAAGGTAACCTGGTCCATATGCACTCACACGTGATCTCGACAAGACCGTTAACAGTTACTTTCAGGTTATCTCAGGAGTCTGCTACTTACAATGCAACTCATCCTAAAGGACAAGATCTTGTGAATGAAGCATTTCACTGTTACTTGTGTCCTTAACCAGAACCACACTTGACGGAGGGAGGCCAAGCTCTCCATTCAGCATTGGGAACCCAATAACAAACAGCAGGAATGCAGCCACGTAACAGCACCCATTTTCCTCTCCAGCCTTCTTTTTCCCATGGGGATGGTGTTTCTTAGCTACAAGAAGGTGGAAAGTAAGCATTTACATCTGGCACTAACTGCCCACCTCCTTGTGCTTATACAGCGGAGGGTGGCAGTGGAAGCGCCATACCCAGCTGGGTGGCTCTTTATAGTGTGGCCAGCATTGACAGGCACCAACGCTGAGCAGGAAAAGCAGGAATCAGAGAAGGAGAGAGGAATTGAAAGACCAGGGTTACTCAGAGTATACAGATCTCTCTCTGTTTTTGCAGCTCCCTTTCAGTTTTTGTCTTACACTACTGCTGGCAAAATACGCCATTCTAAGACACGGTGAAAGAAACAGTGGGCTATTTGCAAACTGCAGTGAGGCTCCAAAGCTTGGAGTATGGCACTTATTGTTACAGACAACTCAATAGGTATTCAAATCTAATGGAGGATCATTGGGGGAAACTACAAAGAAAAGGGTTTTCTCCTAATCAGAAAGCAGGAAAACGTGGTTTGGAGACAGACAACAGCAAGGTTTGCTTTCAAGCTGAAACACAACATCCATATATCTGTGAAAGAAGCCAACATGAAAGCAAAAGCCATGTTCAGATGATAAATACCCATGATCTTTCTGGGAAAAAACTTCAGTTTCTGCTAGAGGAAGAATACATCAAGCCACTTAATTTCAATACTTGCAAGACCTGGTCCTGAAAGAACAATCATTTGCATATGTAACGACTGAGGAATATTGGACTTTCCTTCATCAGCATCCCCTGGGAAGACAGTAGGAATTACTGGTGTGAACTGAGTGGATCTGCATAGCTACGGCAGTGACCTAGGTGTTGGGTGGGTTTTTTTTCTTTCTATTTGCAGTCTTTAGGCAAAGCAAGGACAGCGGGGGGGGGGGGGGGGGGGGGGAATCTCCTAGCAGAGCTGGTCTTTAGCAACCAAAACGAGTGTAAATGCTGGAAGCACCTCATAGGAATTGCTCTGTGCTAGATTCCATACACCAGTTTATAACATCCTGCCTTTTAACGTACAAACAACTGGACCGATTTCCTGCTCATCTTTCTCCCTGAGGACATTGGGGAGGAGAGGGAAAGAAACGTCCTTTCCAAGCTATCACTAGGCAGAACCCTGCTGACACCATCACAGGACTGTGAAGGCAATGCACAGCAAACAGGAGGTCAGTTCTCAAAGCAGTGCTGGAAAGCAGCTTTTCAGACAAGGAAAGCACTATCTGATCTGAGCAGCTCCTCAGCTGAGTATCTAGGCTCTCACCTGTGTTCATAGTGGTGGGACAGGAAACCAGAAGAGGGTCGGATGTCTACCTGGAGGATGGTTCTCACTGGAGACTGAAAAGGTGTTTCGGAGTTAAGTGAGCGAAAGGTGCTGAAGTCGTGGGTTCCCAGCAGGAACTGTGCTGCATCCTGCATGGCAGGCACATTCAGGTGGCTGAAATTAAACATGCAGAGCAAAAGGAAAGTAGCATCAGGTGGGACCCAGTACATTAGGTGGGTCAAAGTCCAATTAATTGATGAGAGACTGAAACCTGGCACATAGATTTAACATTGCAGCAGTGTGGAAACACTTTTTGCAAGATGGAGTTTGTCTTGTAATGGCCCAAACCACAAACCAAGATGCCAAGTGACCTGAGGTCTGAAGGTATTCAAAACCCCAGGCTAGATGAGGGGTTGGCAGGCACATGCTTCCACACAAACCTTTATCCTGCTGTGCTTCTTATAACAGTTCAATTCAAATAACTCTACTCAAATTGCTGGCTAGAGCATAGGGCAAGAGAACCAAAATCCTTTGCGGTATTTGGATCTCATAAACTGAAAAAGATGTTGCCAGGTACGAAAATATCAAACACTATGATGGTTTTCCAAACCTTAGATTTGCAACAGCCAGAAGATGAAATTAGGAAGTAACAGAAATGGAATGAGTGAGCAAACTGTCAGAGATGAAGCCAGTGTAAACCCAAGGTGGAGATGCAGAAGGAAGGGTCAAGGATAAAACTCAGAATGTCAGGTGTCATTCAGATTTCTTCCTTTGAAGTATCTAGGTCTGTTCAAAACAGTCTCAAGCAAAGGAATTTAGACAGATTTACTGATATATTTGCTGAACAGATGCTTTTTTTAATTCTATTTTTGTAAATTTCTCCTAAGAAAAGTCTGAGCAAGCATGCATGATCTATAGTTTTTCAGATCTTAACAGGAGTCAAAGTGTTTCTGAAGAAAACAAACAACAACAACAAAAATCTAGATGAGCTTTTCCAATATCATTACATTTTTTCACTATGTTCAAGAAAAATGACTAGCACTTACAGAATTCTGGCCACACTGAGAAGCGCTGATGACACCTAGTTAGCAATTCAGATGCCTACAGAAGTTTAATGTGTATTACGTGTAATGTGTATGTATATTATACACCAGATGTCCTCAGTAGGGCACACACCATGAGCTTCTCCACTGCTAGCAGTCCAAATATCCCACTTTTTAGTAAGACACCTCCCATTCAGAACTTCTAATATGCTCACCCTATCCTTCATGTGGTATTGCCATTTGAGAAAATTAAGTGCAGTGTCTGGACTAAATTAAATGCTATTTCATAAAGCACGAGATTAAGGCACTTTGTGCACATAACATCTAATTTTGCAGTTTCGTATTTATTTTTCCCTTCCACAGCCCACAGAAAAGAAAGTCAGCAGTTTGATGTTAGGACAATGTCATCTTCATTCCTCTGGTAGGAGAATTGAGATTCCATTTTTTTCCATTACCCACAATTGTTATTCCAATAGTGGTGATGAAATTACCATAACTGGCTACAAACCTGTTTTTCTATACAGTGTCCTGGAAAACCAGTTTTCTTGAATGTATGTTTATCTCAGTCCAATATAAACTAAAAGGACAATAACAAATTATCCTCTGGGTTTTGTTTGTTTTTTCCTCACCCACTGTTTACCATGTTGGTTTTTTAAATGGCACTAAATTTGTTTTTCTTCCCTTGCATATACAAGCACTGCTTTGTTATGACTCAGTGGCTACTCCAAGAACACAAGTGACTACTGAGCTAGATACACTGGTTTGTTATTGTAGGGTTGCTCAGAGTCATTGGCTCTCAGTATTCAAACATACAGACACTCAGACAGGGAATGAGAGAGCAGATTTACATGCAGTCGCTACCAGAAACAGGACTAAGGGGAAAAAAAAGAATTCTCAGCCTTCATTCTTGCTTGGCTGTATGGTCACACCTAAAACTCCAAGATGTGCCGTGCAATGCATTTCTGCCTGTCTGCATCATATCACAGCACTGTTCCTTCAGCCAGCTGTCCGAATGGGTTTGCTGTACGAATTGGCAAGGTCATCTGAGGAAACGTTCATCACTTCCGTGAGGAGGGACACACAAAGTTGCTGATGGACTCTACACCGAGTCATTGAGTATTTCAGCAGCATATTTATCACAGGTACAACTGACAGCACAACTAAAAAGAGCTCTAAATCTCAGGTCCCAGCGAACATAACTCAGTTGCACTGATTTCAACAGGGAAATCGGGTCAATATGAATGGGGAATCTGGTCTCACATGCGGAAATTACCCCCTCCCCGCTTCCCCCAAAAGCCAAGCCTTTCCGGAGTGTTGATGAGGTAGCTCCACAGGGAGGTTTAATGGAACACACTTACCCTCCTGCAGGAGCCCAGCAGAGATCCTTTTCGAACACTGGTATTTCAGAATGGTGAGTGCAGCCCGTCAACAGCCGATAAATGTAGGTTCTTGACAGTGCAGAGAAGCGTGCATGGAAGCTATCGGTCACTCGATAGGCATTCAAAATGCTGTTAGGACAGAAGAGAATGAGTGAGATGGAGAGAAATGTCATGTACTAATTCGAAAGCTTTTGCCTGATCACCACATAGATGGGAACTGAAACATGCAATGGATTATTTGTGAAACTGCACTTACAATTAATTAAATATCATTCTCTCCTGACAGTCAATGACTAACCAGTGACCAAGGACTGGCACTTGTAGGCTGCCACAGGCACCTGTCAACTAGAAGGCAGAAGAGCCTTGGCATCACCCCTGTCATCAAATACATAGGGAAACTGACTTAAGGTCATCTATCAACACATTTTGGGGATACTCACACCATCACGAGAAGCTAAGACCGATCAGTCCTTCAGCTGAGAAATGGCAACTGATAGAACAGAATCGTAGAACAGTTTGGGTTGGAAGGGACCTTTAAAGGCCATCTAGTCCAACCTCCCCTGCAATGAGCACGGACATCTTCACCTACATCAGGTTGCTCAGAGCCCCGTCCAGCCTGACCTTGAATGTTTTCAGGGATGAGGCATCCCCCACCTCTCTGGGCAACCTGTGCCAGTGTTTCACCACCCTCACTGTAAAACATTTCATCCTTAGATCTACTCTAAATCTTCCCTCTTTTAGTTTAGAGCTATTACCCCTTGTCCTATCACAACAGGCCCTGCTAAAAAGTTTGTCCCCATCTGTCCTGTAGGCCCCCTTTAAGTACTGAAAGGCTGCAATAAGGTCTCCCCGGAGCCTTCTCTGCTCCAGGCTGAACAACCCCAACTCTCTCAGCCTGTCCTCATAGGAGAGGTGTTCCAGTACTTGCTCTTTGCTGCATAGCGAAACCAAACACCTCACCCAGCCCATCAAATCGTACTGCATCCGGCTGAGGGCACATGTGTTCCTAGCCATGCTTAAAGTGAAAGGCAGGAACTTCCCAAAGCAAGCTGACTCCCTCCATCTCCAGCTGAGGAGCACACCTTACAAACACTGTACCCTTCTGCTTTTGCAGAACCATGGTCCCAAACGCGAGTGAGAAGCACTCCCCCAACAACAGATATCTCTGTCTCAAAGGCGGCTATGCTGCTCCTCGCGGCAGACACAGATAGTTGAAACTAGGTCACTTCCCTCCCACCTCCCCCCCACAACCTCCAAGACAAATTAAGACTTTGCTGCAGCAATGAAAATAAAGGTGCATCCCACAATTGCCTAGATTGAGTCTATCGGAAAACAGCAGAATGCGGCGCGCAGACCTCCTGCGAACCCTCGCATTTCACTTGTGTGGAAAATGGCTTTTGGGAATGTTCATGTCTACTCGTCTTCCACTGACTCCGGGCAGTTAATTCAAGAAGCAGTTTTCTAGGCAGCTGAACTCCCCTGTTTTCTTCCATAAGCAACAGGGAGAAAGTGCCTTGTTTCTCTAAGCAAATACCACCATTATCATTGAATGCAGACAGCTTGGGAGCCAGAAAGGGAGGGTACAAAGGCTGTCAGAGAAGAAAACATCCTTCTCTCTGGCAATGGAGAAAACAGAGGTTCCCTGTGTTTCTGCACCTCCCCCAAAGCGTTATCATTGATTTGAACACGTCAGCAGGAGTTTTTACTGGATTTGATTTTCCCTTATCCCATAGTACTGGCTACTCACCATACTGCAGGGAGCATACAGCAAGGAGTCACTATTACACAGGCATAATCTCTCTGCAGGTGTTACTTTAGAGGATACCTCTCCTTAGAAGGTAGTTTTTCTCCTGCTGTGTGCCTTTCTGTCTTTGGAGTTTGGCATAGTGAGGAGAAGGAACCCAGGGCAGCCAAAAAACATGATACCATTTGGGACCAAGTAATAGACAAACCTATTTATTTACTTTAAAAAGGTTGGTGCTTCAAGGGATTTTTGCCAGCTCAAGTGCCTCTGGCTCACATCCCTTGACTGCTAAAGCTCAGACCACAGAAGAAGAAATTAAAGCTGAGCCACAGGCCTCCACAAAGATTTGCAATAACAAGCCCAGGAGATTGCCCCACTGCTATAAAATCTCAGTAGAAATGCAAACTACATCCTCCAGGCCTGCAATGCAGCTTGAACCTAGGACCTCCAGCCTCTTCTAAACACAATAATGTAATTATTACATTTATTTTCCTCTGTCTACATGCCTCCACAAGCATTTCACCTATCTTGAGCATCTCTTGTTAACACTTACGTGATTTTTATTAAATAACTATCCTTTTACTCCCTCTGATAGAGTGATTCTTTCAGAAAAGCCTACTTATGCTCACATGATTCTTCAATGTAGGCATCCTTTCCTGCCTCTCCCAGCAGATGCAATTGCTACTATAGGCTCTTCCTAGCTAGGAATGTCTTCCCAGCACTTATTCCAGCAGCTACACTCCAGGCCTTGTTAACATCCCATTTGTTGAAAGACTGCTGGTAAATAAAGACTCATGGCATTCTTTACCCTTTCAACAGAGTCTGAATTTCAGAGGAGGCTGAAGGAAAAAAAAGCCCAAAGACATCTAACTAGAAATGGCAATGTATTAGATACAAAGATGTCCTCCAGAAGCACATCTTTCTTTCTCCACTGACAACAGAAACTAAATGGCAATTTGCAGTAAGTGGGATGAATCACTCAGACAGCTTTTATTGTGTGCGTACAAAACTGAAACCTGAAGTAGAAGGTGTGAGTCTACTGTATTACCACCCCTACTTAATGGAGAGCAAAGTCCTCCTAAAGTTACCCTACCTATGAAATACTCTGATTTCTGTGGACAAGATCCTTTCAAATATGCTTTGCAAATCTAAAAGAGATCAGTTGATAGAAGAGAGCCATCATGCTACAAAGGAGGTTATTATTGCTGAGGATACAGTCAGCCAGCTTGGAATCTTGTTTCCTTTCCAAGCTCTATTGACAATAATGTGTTCTCACAAAGATTCCTCTCTCCATCACCCCCTGCTTGCAACCACATGAAAGTGCTGAGCTTTCTCTTCAGCATTAGGACAGAATTCTTCTTGGCAAAGTAATATTTACAGAGGGAGGGGATGGTTGCTGAATACTCTCAGACTCATGCCCGTCACCAAGCTCCTTAATGGAAAGCAGCTGAACCACTTTTAAAAGGTTCAGCCCCAGGGAGGAAGGAGAAATACAGCTGATTGTAGCCTGATAAACTGTCTAACTGATCAGGACTGTATTGCATTCTATCAGAAGATGTCACCTCCTGATATGTACCTGTCAGATCTTAGTGCAAGACAAAAAAAACCCCAAACTTTTCCTATCTGTGAGATCCCACTGCTGCTTCCTTTTGGAGATGCTCTCTAGCTTAAAACTCTTCGGCAGCAATCCTGTTTGCTCTTGGACTGATCAGTCAAGGTATCACAAAGTTAGCTATAACTGTGTATCTGTATGACTACTAGTATTGAAAGTGGCTACAGCAGTAGTTTTAGCTTTCTAGGACAACTTATTCCATTAAAGCTAGACAACACAACTCACAAATTACAAGCCTAAACTCAGGGGAGAGAGACTGAGATTCAGTGGCTGGTGACTGATTATTGCAGTGGTACCTTCTGGCTGCAAATTCAGCTAGTTTTGACTCCCAAACAACTGCTTTAGTCTTTTAAGGAAGGAAATCAAAACTATGACCTACTTCATGTTCCCTGGTACTGCCAGAACATCCAGAAAGGGTTTGACTTCCAGGTTGTATACATTCTGACCTAGTTTTCAGCCTGAGCAAAAATAACAACCAAAACCCAACAGAAGTCAAATTTCAGAATCTTTTTTTTTTAATTGACACAGCAGTCTAAAAAGAAATAATCTCCAGCCCCACCCCACAGCAGCTGCATAAGACTCTTTACACATATGTCAAAGAAGGTGAAAGCTGTCAAGGGACAGCAACTCTCAGATGTTAAGCATGCATCTTAGCTAGCTTGAGAGGGATTTGCTTTGTGTTCTGGCCTCTCACTGCAGAGGAATCTAGCTGCTACTTTAAGAGGCCAATGGAGGAACTGGATTTGTAAGTGCAAAACTGTCAATCTTACATTATCATGGTAATATTCAGTCTCAGGTTTGGGATGCATGATCTGACTTGTTACTGGATGGCTGTCCGTGGTCTGTGTAGTAAAAGCAGTGAAATCAGTATTTGCTTTTCTTTCAGGTACCCACAGTGAAACCTTTGCTTTCAGAGAAAGACTCAACCAACTCTGCAAACTGTTAAAACACATTTTTGCAAATAAGGTGTGGGGGAAGAGATATCTCCCTTACCGATTTCTGGGGACTGACAGTCGTGCATTTCTAATGGCAGCCACACTCCGTATCAAGCCCAAGCAGCATAACAGTCATCGCATGCTGCCCTTAGGCTGAGCTCACCCACTCCAAGACATCACAAGGAGGTCTCATGGAGGGACAGCTAAGCTAACACGGACGGTCAGAAGACTGTTAGGATCAAAGGGGAAAAGCAATGTGGCCTTATGCTGTTCCCAAAACTGTCTGAGGGCTGTCAAAGGAACTGTAAACATCCAGGGAAAGAGGTCAGTTAAAACAGCAAAATCAACAGCCACTAACAGGAACTATGTGCATACTAGTAACGAGGCTCTCACAGTGCCTTCCTACTCTCTTTCCTGAGCTCAGATTCCAAGGATTTTAATTCCTCTTCCCCTTCACTCTCTGATGGCTCCCCTGGTGCTTGTTCGGAGGTGAAAGAATGCAGCTGGCTCCGAGACAGTTGCTGCAGCTTCTGCTCCAGTCACTGACCGAGTTGAGAGCCCATGGATAAAAGCTCCCACTGTCTTTAAATAAATGCAAAGCATCACTGACATACAACTCCAGAAACGCTGCAGGAAAACACTGCAAAACCCAATCCCAAATCCATGAGAGCTAAAGGCACTAACCACTTCTTTGGCATAGGCCTACAGAAGGTACGCAGGTGGGATCCTGGTCACAATGTACCTTGTTACAGCAGCAAATGTCAAGTCACTGCTGTTTCTCACACACACATGGCTATCAGCACAGGTTGGAATTTCCTCCCTGGAGTGAACATACCCTCTAGACATGACATAGCAGAACTCTGGAGGCAGAGTCCCTCCACCTAATACCGCTCCTTGCATCAACACAGCATGTCGTCTAGGGAATGGCCACTGGACCAGAAGCTGACCCCTTCAGTCCATCTCTGCTTCACACTGAGTCAGTCACTCCAAGGTCTGGAGCAAGTTGTGTCAGGGACTGCTGAACAACACAGCGCTTATATTACTCCAAGTAAGCTAGTGCTGGAACAACAAGCTAGTTAATCTGTGTTTCACACGATGTTAATGCAGATGTAGAGTTTCAGCAGCCTAGCTAGACTCTGCCCAGCACTGCGAGTGTCACTGGCATGTGCAGGGCATGCTGGAACATCTCACTCCCTACTCACATCTGTGGATTAGCTGCCGATCTCTACTGCCAACCAGAGGCAGGGAATCTGCTTTGTTGCTTCTAAAAACAGTGGCAAACACCTTGGAAAATCTGTTCCTGGGGCCCTAGTTTCCAGAGGTACTGAACGCCCACCAGTGTGTAGTCAAAGCTAGAGAATGCTCTGCCACCTGGGGTTGCTTTCCTCAGGTTCCTTCCTTTGCTTAAGGTTTAAATGTTTGCAATGTTCTCTGAAAACGTCAAAACAGCTGATTCAACTGCAGATCAACACCTGCAGAGCATGCCACAGTTTCAACCACCTCATACTAACTCACTCTTCACTTTATACAGCATGTGGAATATGCATGAAAGACCTCCTGGAAAAAAAGTAACACCATCATTCATCTCTCCCTCCCTCAGACCCCAAACTATTTGAGCACCTGCACATTTAGAGCTGGATTCAATGCTCCCCCAGCCCTGGAGAACTAGAATCCTCCCTTGCAAGCCCAAGAACAGATGCAAGTATGATGTCAGTCCTCAAATCCCAGGCCTTGCTATGTCAGCATTTGGGTCAGGCCCTGTTTCACAAAGAAGAGATTAGAAAATAAAGCAGACTGGGTGAAGCGGCAAGGGGGAGTGTACTTCATAGCAATGTTGCTATTCTTACAACAATCCCTTCACTGGGGTGGGGAGGGATGTGCTTTTTCATCCTGGGCCCTTGCTCTGGGATGAAGAATTTGCCTCCATAATCTTCCTTTATGTTCGTGCCACTGGACATCAGAAAGACTGCAGTAACATGAATCAGAGCAACCCAGGCCTGTGAGTAATTACCGACTGGCATCTTGCATCAAAGTTCTTTTGCTCACCTAAATACCACCTAAAAATTACCCATCTTCTTGCACAACACTCTGAAGTACTTTGACACACTCTTCAGTAGGGTACCATACACAGATTCAAGTCCTACTGTGCCAAATGCTGTATAGACAAAGACATTGAAGAGTTTTTAGTTTACACAAATAAGACAAAGTAACACAAGAAAAAATAGAGCGCAGCAAAGCAGCTGCTGGCAAATCGATTCTATGGCACAGCACAGATTTGGCTTTTAATCTAAAAACCCCAGTGTTTCATTCAATTTACAGTTTAACCATAAAAATGCACCCATGCCTGGGGAAGGACACAGAAACTGTTTGACAGCTGACACAGAAACTGTGCAACAGCTTGGGAAGAAAAGCAAAGAACATGAAATTCAATCCACCTTTTGAAAAATTCACAGGGTGTAGTAATTACTTATGTAATTGATGCAAATTCCTAACAGAAACTGTTGGTTTAATGATCATTTTTTTCTGCCTTAGAGTGTAGGCATTCAGACCTACACTCATGCAGAATAAGCTCATTCTGAAATTCTGGAAGAAGTAATAACTCTAACAAGAAGAAAGAAGAAAATAGGAAGAAGAAATGTCTGTTCTGCTCTCTGCAGATTACTGTATCAAGTTCCTCACTACATTCATATGCAACTCTCCCTAGTCATTAACAGCTGGGTATAGTATGAAAAGGACTTTATCTATCCCGTTGAGTAAAACATCAAGTCTCGCTACAAAAATATTAAACTGGAGTTTTTGATGTAACTTCTCTAAACCATGTCCAGTGGTAGCCTTGGTCTAGCAGGGGAAGAAAAGAGGCTGATCACATGGGAAGGGAGGAGTAGATTATGCCAACACTAACAGCAGTCTTGTTTGCTTTTCTTCATCTTTTTGCATAGACACAGGTGAGAGGCAATACAGCAGCCAAGTTTTTGCTAAGTGCTAATTCAATAATGAAAGAAAATTAGGGAGCTTGGGGGATAAACCAGGACTGAAAGTTATACTAATGTCCTGGCTCATGTGTGAAACAAGAGTCATCCCAGTGGATTCAATACTTATATGGTGACCCCAATCTCTCACAACTCTTGTTCTAGTGGTACCAGCATAGATGACCTCCTAAAGGCAACAATGGTGGAATAAGACTGATCTTTAATGTGCCAGGGGTCTGGTAGTAGCAGAAATACATATGTGCAAGGGAGTGGTTTGCTAACACATAAGAGGGGAAAATATATCTTGTGGGTGAAGATCGGACATCACTGCTGCATTTCCTCTTTTCTCCAACAAGGGCAAAATAAAAGATTTTAACTTGTCACCAACTCACCGGATTGGCTCAGGCCTCAGGTGGTAATTAAGACCGCAGATGAGCTGCTTCTCGTTAAAAGCTGGCTTCCCTGGTGCCCTCTGGATGTCAAAGTGAGCAGAGTTGCAGAGTGCATGGACACCAGTATCTGTTCGGCTGGAGATGTAGAACTTGATGGGAACAATGGGTCTTAGGTTCTGCGCTGCCTTCTGAAAGCCAACACGAGATGGATTCATGAATAGCGGACTTGCTTTGAGCTAGCTAGGAAAAAACATCCTCCTCCTTGCTAACCACACCTCTCCTTATCGTTCACACAGAGAAGTAATTGGGAGCTTTACAACTGGCTGCAAAGACAAGGATGGAGAGGAGCCTATTTGGGGGACTTCTCCTAGCACCGGTGGCTTCTCACCTTTTGTCCTGAAATCACTTCAAACAGAACATCCAAAACACCATGCGAGCTTCCTTACACATACAAAACAAGCTTAAAAAAATATTCATCTCACTCTCCTTTGTTTTATATCATTGGGTAAGTGAGAAAGAGAGAGAATTATGCATTTAAACTTAGACACCACCCCTGCAATTTACTGCTAAGAACTGGACTCAGATTGCTTCAGAACCCAAGCCTTAAAGGGTTCCAAAACAGCGCACAGAGATGTCTGAATGACATCAGCCAAGACACCTGAAGGAGCGCTGGCTGCATCCTTTGCTTCCAATGCAGGTCAGAATGGTGTAAAATACTGCAGCTTATTGCTGCAGGCAGAAGTTCTTTTCCATCCACAGTGAGAGCAGGGCTACAGAGGGCAACAGGCTTCCATTAATTGTTGAGAGCAGAGGAGGAGCCAGGGGACCAGATGAGTAGTAGCACAGCACTGATGTAATGCATTTATTAGTCCCACTGAGAAATAAATATAAACACATCTAAGAATCAAGACACAGCTCTCATAAAACACATCAGTAGTTGAGGAGCTGACACTGAGCTATCCCAGCAGGTGCAAATAACCACAAGACAAACACATGCCACTGGCAGTCACAAGATGGAATTTCCTTATATTTGCTGCTTCCACAGTTGCATTAATGCAGGACTTGGCTAATCCTCAAGAGTACCGTTTTCTTCAGGAGCTAGAGTTGCCTTAATATTCAGGCGACGTCCCACTCACGCTAAGATCTCTGCCATAGCAAGACTAAAGCAGAAAGTGACAAACATTATTTACACCATCACAGAGTTCAAGTTTTACAGTCACAGAGTACAAGCTTTTTGGACCAAAAGGCCCTAAAATTATGCTGCAGATGAGAGGTACGCCAAAAATTAGTTAGCAAACTGTATTGCAACAAGCTGAAACTTACTATTATTAACACAAGGGGAAGGACAGCGATTGAGATCCTCTAGGTTCTGCATATGGATTTTGACATGGATTTGCTGGAGAATCCACCTGAGGCTAGGATTGTTGTTTCCCTTTCCCAACTGTTCCTCTCCACACAGCTGGTTTTTATCCCCACCCTGTTTCTGCCTTTCCATTCCGCCCCCTAACAAAGGGCTAGAAAAACAACTGGGTGAATTACTACAGGTTTCTGCTGGCAAAGTAAATAAAACTCTGCTAAATGAGTCATTAATATGGTGTCTTTTAATCAAGATGCGCACACGAGAGACAGCAAAAGAGATGCTAACACAGTTAATTAGATGCTATATACTTAAGGGTCTGTCTAGACTGGCTTAAGTTTAGTAAAGCCAGGGTGGGTTTCGGTAAGGGACAAACACTGGTAGGTCAGGAAGTCACTGGAATACCAAGCTTTCTAATGCAATGTTAAAACCATAGTAGGTCTTACCTACAATAAGGTGTTAAAGTAGGTTGCTGGAGCACTGCAAAATACAACTTTTTTCTTTGTGAGGACAGGCCCTTAGACAGAAAATCCAACGTAATTTGTTACAGGGAATGAGTGACGCTATCTGAAAGACTGAAAAACAATGAAAAAAAAGGCAGAAAACCAGATCAACAACTAGAAATTTCCTTCTCTTTCCCATCTCCCGTCCCGAGTAGTGAATCCAGCAGTGGTCTTTATGAGATTTTAATTTGGTACCAAAAGTCAATAAAGTTTGAACTGCTGAGTCACAAATACCTTCCAGACTCCTACTATTTGAGCAGACAGGATTCTGGGGTCCCAGAAACATACCATTAAAATGCACAGGGAGGCAAGGAAAAAAAGGTAACTGAGCTGCAGGGGAAGGCCTGGAAAACAGAACAAAAATGACCCTAGCCTTTTCCCCTTCCTAATCCTTCTATTTGGAGTTCACATGTGGTTACAATTAACAATGAAAATCTTTATTTATCACCCTTAAGTAGAGAGAAACAGACAGAAATTAAATAGTTTTCTGCAGTAGACCTTGGCTTACGCCTCAGCAATTTGTCTTAAAGCAGAAGCTGCATTTTAAGAGCAAAGTTTCTGCAAAGCTATGTTTGGGTTTTGCAGGCTCCTCCCTTCCTCCACCCTTTTCTCCCCCTCCTTTCTCATCAGGCAAAAACCAGCCAGTGGGAACACAGTTGAGTGGTGGTAGAGGCAGAGAACATGGAAAACATCCTCCTTTCTTGTTCTGGGCTTGGAGAAGTTTGGATGCAGCAGTCCTTTGGATCCCACACCGCATCCCATTTCAGTCACTGCATCTGAACAAAGCTGGATAATCAGAACACTGTTTGGATCTCTTCTCCTCTGCCAGCAGGAGTTCAGAACAGCTCCTCTGTTCAGCAAGAGTCTGCTCTTGGAGAGCAGACTGGAGAGGAAGAGAGAACTGCAGACTCCAAGGCAAATCTGGTTGTTTCCCCCATTCAGGTCAGCCAACGAATCCACAAAGCTGCAGGACTGAATGACAGGTTCAACAAATGGTATTTTCACAGCTGCCCTTCTCCAGCACAATTTTCTCCCAGGCACACCTCTCTGGAGAGACGACTGAAGGATATGCGTGCTGGGCATCTGAGGAGGAATGGGACCACCATCAACAACAAATCTCAGTTTGTGAAAGCTCAAAGCTTTGTGGATTCTTCCTCCAGCCGAACAGGCATGCAGTTGATAATATACTATCCACTGCTGCCTCCAGTTTCAATTTTAGTATTTTATTTAAATGCCATCCTAATTAATCTCCTTAAAGAGAGAATTTCTGAACTACTGAACTTCTTTGCAGGCAATTCAGAAATGACCACTTCACCTATGCAAATGTCTCTCATCTGTACCATCCAGATGTCCTTTGAGCCTATAGGCAGCTGATGGTTTCCTCCTCTGGTTCCTATATATTTTAATCTGTTAAAAAATATGCATTATTTATATTTAGTAATTGCTTGGATAGCAACCAGTTTTTCCTGCCCTTTCACAACAAAAAAAAGCCCCTAAACCAAGCAGGCCTTTCATCTGAGGAACTCAAAAGGCTTTACTGCTATTAATCCAGATCCCTACCCTGTTGGTTATCATCTACGGATTCCTATGGGGGAAACTGAGGCAGATGTTAAGCACTTTACCCACAGACACCCAGCTAAAAAGCAATAGAGAAGGTACAGGAATAAAGGACCTGAGTTGTCCTCCCACATGCTCAGAGTTCAACAGGTCTCTGCTCCATTCTTTAAGCCACAGAGCATGCAAATATCCTTCTCTTTAGCACATGTTACAAACACTGAAATCTTGGCTTGGCACCTGCTGGAGGCCTTTCATTGAGCCAGATGTCATCCATTTTCATTTAGTCTTTACTTCCCGAGTCGTAGTCTTTCCAGATGATCATATTCCTGGAGCAGCAACAAGCATCCCAGAGTGTCAGTTTATACCTCTAACACCCTGCGTACCAGTGATGCTGGGGAAAGTTTTACTTCCATTTAGTATGTCTGTGCTGCTAACAGGTTTCATTCACTAAGCACTTCCATATTTTGAATCACACTGAAATTTCCACCATTGTGTGCCAGAATGATATGGATCCACATTCCAGATTGCTATTACTGCTCACAGCTCTGTTCTCTCCTCACTCTATACAAATGATGGAGAGGCGAAATGGAGAACAGGCCCGTTCTACCACCTATGGTGGGAAAGCAAAAATTCATCCACTTCTCTCCCTGAAGTCTAAATAAAAAAAATCCTCAAGATACTCAGTCAGCTAACCCTACAGAGCATCTGGGAACCACAAAAAGGAACCTGTGAAATCAATTGTGGATGGGTGTGTGGAAGGGAGCGTGTGCGTTAGGAATGTTTTGGAAAAATAAGTGTCTATTTCTTTTTCACAGCAGCTGGATTGCTTACTGGTTTCATCATGCACAATGGCGTTAGTTGCACAGACACAAGGGATTGCACTGCATTACCGAGGATGCTGCACGATTTATAAGCTGCTGTGTTCTAATAAATAATAATGTGCAAGCTTCTGGTTGGAAGTCATCACAGCCACACTGACTCAATGGGTGCTATGTCAACTGAAACTAATTAAAAATCTAACTCATTTTTAGTGGAATAGAAGTAAAAGCCAGGAAGAAAAAGCTGAAAAAGTGGCTTCTACTAGAAGAAAGGGTTTCCAAAGCAATTTCCTATGCCACTGAAATTATTATCCAAACAGGGGTTGAAGATGACAGTTCTCTGGGTCCATTTTCCTTTCTCTTTTCCTGTTTTGGGGTGGGTTTTTTTTGGTGGTGTGTTTTTGGTTTGGGAGTTTTTGGGTTTTTTGGGGTTTTGGGTTTTTTTTTTGGGAGGGGGCAAGAGGTTGTCCCAAAGCTAGAGTTTGTGTATGTTCTCCTTCTCTCCTCTCCTACTCCCCCCCTTTTCCTTTCATGAGGAGTAACATCTGACCACAGGACAAGGCTGCTGGCCAAAGCAGAGCTTCGTATGGGGAAGATTAGTTTTGGGCAGCATTTACTAGCACAATGGGAAACCACACACTCAAGAGATGGTTCAAACCAAACATGACAGGGAACTTAATTCTATGGATCCTAGCAGGCCTCGCACAGGGTGCCTGTTAGCACAGGCAACAGCTACTCACTTTAGCAAAAGGTGCTACACAGGAGATCTTCCTTTACAGTAGGGTCATTTGTAAGAATTGAGACTAGAACATCAAATCCTGCATTTTCTAAGTTTCCACAAGGAACCAGAGGGAGCCAAGTCACAGGATTCAAACTTCCCAATCTGGGGAACCAAGGTCTAGAATTTTGGTTTGGACCCATAACTAGCTAGCTAGGCTTCCAAGCGCTTCAAGACAAATATATTGTCTCCAAGAAAGAAAGAAAGAAAGTGGTGTATGCAGAGCTCACCCCCCTCAAAGACATTTTAAAAGCTCCTTCAAATATCTACATCTGTCCCGGAACTAAAACAAGTCTCCATTTCCTCCAGACAGTCCCTGGGCTCTGTTACATAGTAGTACCGAGGATTACAAAAGCTTCCATGTCCTGTATGATACAGTGATTTAGGGTGACAAGGGGTTATAGACAGGCCGCCTGCTCAGCCCCAGTCCAGCAATTTTACCTTATCACACAGCGGACTGCCGTACATGCTCACCCAGCAGTCCATTACACTTTTAATGGCACAGTTGTGGAAACACAAGGTCAACACCTCACAGGTTATTTGCTTGCCTGTAACTGCAAACAAATGTCTGAACATATTTAGAATACAATAAGGATCTCATTACAGATTTAATTTTGCCCTTCCCTTCAGTTGCCTTCCTGGCTTTGGAAAGTTGTGAAGTTCAAGGCTGCACAGAAATGGTGGAAGATAAATTCCTACAGGCCCCAGAAGTTTTCTATTAAAGTTGCTTTAAGACTTCCCATGTGGTTCTAATAGACACAGCCCTGCTCAGCAGTGCCCAGCATCAATACCACCACATGAAAGCAAAGCACATATCCCAGAACTGGCCTGCAAAGTGCTGATACTGTGAAAAGACAACACCAAATAAGTTTATCTTTTTCTTTTTTTCTTCTTCTTTTCTCCTTTAATCACCCATCCTACCCATTCGCCTATTAAAACAAAGTTACTCGGATAATACAAAACAACTGCTGGGCTCACCCAAAGTCCGGCGCCTGGGGCTGAGACAGTGGATGGTTCAGAGGATTAGATAAATGAGATAGAAAGTCCTTTGGGGCTCTTCTTTCAAGATTTGCACAATATTTATACACTTTCTCCACAATGGTCTCAGGCAAGAAGCCATACAAATACACCCTGAGAACTCTTAGATAAACTCTTATTCAGACCATAATTCATCACACTTTCCTTCTGCAGACTGCTTAGCCAGAACATGCAAGAACTATCACCCTCACTCAGTAAACCAAGGCACAGTGTGGAAATATCTTGGCCACGGTCACAGAGTGGCTGGGTGGGACTGCAAGTCTGCTCCCAGACCAGCTCTTCAACAGCTCTGCTCCTGCACACCACCAGGATCGTAGCTAAAGCAGGCAGAGCACAGACTATCACCAACAAGCGTGGTGGGCACACCACCTTCAAACTGCTACAGTTTGTGATCTCAGGTTAGACAGTCTGACCGAACCAAACAGAATAACAAAAAGGCATGCTCTGACCTAAAACAATCAGTTTCAACCTCTTCAACAATCTCTTATCTTCTAAATGGGCACAAGCTTCATTGCAAACTACATGATGCTTCTAAGATGAGAAAAATTTCCGTTTGATTCCTGTCCTGCAGAGGAACATGGGATTCACCAGCACTGCTCAAATAAATACAGCTCAACAGCAGCTTGTAATTAAATTACCATTAGGTTACACAAATATCCAGGTGTGCTGAGCATTTACCCTGTGCAAGTGACCCACTTTCTACTTGCTAGTGTAATAGTGCATCTTTTGCACTCCTATTGCACACTCACTCCAAGCCCAAACAGCACTTTGGTCCTGAAAGCCATTCTTACATTCTGGGAAATCCCAGGGAGCAGCACCAGAATAACAGTGATGACAAGATCATACCTTTTTTTGCCGGCATATTAGAACTCCAGAAGAATGGAAACTAAGCTTTTTTTTTTTTTTTCTTTGGAACAATGGACATCCTGCTGTGCTTTGTTCTGTGTCTGAAAACGTCTATCAGAGACATCCTCTCCTGGCAGGATGCAGCATCTAATTTCTAAATCCATAAAGGACTTAGACATGAACTAGAAGCAGAGCAGCTAAGCCTGCTCAGAACTGAGGCAGTTCTAAGAAAGAGTGAAAGCAAAGCCGTAAGAGCTAATGAAGCTCACATGCTTACATACCTTCAGGTGGGCCAGCACCTGAGCAGGGACTCTCAGAGTCATAGTTCTGGACTCAGATGCCTCAATTTCAAGTCTCACTGAAGGGTCCACATCTTTTTCAGGATCAGGATCTTAATGTCTCTGACTTCACCCTGACCTATTTCTCCCACCCGTATACTGCCATAATTTCTAAAGCACTTTGATTGTTTGGATTAATAGTGTTTAGCACTATGCAAGTGTCTTACTGAGTATCAATCCAAAAATAATATTTATCCTTGATAATATCTGTAGCTCAACAATGTGGCCCTAGAAGTTTCATTTTAAAGACGGTATGATTAGCAAGCACCTACCTCCAAATAATTCTGGACTCCAACTATTGACTGATCATTCGAAGTCCCCATAACCCCACTGCAGAGCAAAACAAATACAATAGTTATTGATATGTGTCAAGACTCAAGGACTTGACACAGAGTCCACCAACACATCCAGAAGTTAATGGGGGATAGTCATCAAACTGTTTGCTATTGAGTGACCTGGATCTTTTCACAGAACTTGCAGGGACCACTTTGATGAATGGACAGGAAAACAGATGCAGTGGTTCTTTGCAAGAAAGGAGGCTGGAAATAAAAATCATCCTTCAAATGTTACTCTCTGGACTAGCCCTTCAGATGAAGGCTGATGTGTTGGGAAGGTAAGGCAGACAGATTACACTAGAAAAGAGTTTGCAGATAAAACTATTTCAGGGCCAGGAGTTGGTTGCCACTTGCAGGTCCGTTTCTTCCAGGCCCCGTGGATGTCGTCAGGGGGGCTAAAAGACCACGAAGGTGGTTTGTGAAGAGCTTCCTTCTCTACTACAGAAGTCACAGCCATGCACAAAAGCTGCTGAAGTGCAGACAAATATGTCTTCAAACTAGAAGAGGGTAGATTTAGATTAGATCTCAGGAAGAAATTCTTTACTATGAGGGTAGTGAGGCACTGGAACACTTTACTCAGGGAAGCTGTGGAGGCCCCATCCCTGGAGGTGTTCAAGGCCAGGCTGGATGAGGCTTTGAACAATCTGGTCTAGTAGGAGGTGTCCTTGCCCATGGCAAAGAGGTTGGAACTAGATGATCTTTAAGGTCCCTTCCAACCTAAACCATTCTATGATTCTATGTCCGGAGACTAAACCCAACCTACCTGTAACTACTCAGAGTAATTTAGGTCAGTACCCACAGTGACACAGCCCACGCACTGCAAAAGAAGTGTGGGTTTTGGCATACGATGGTCTTATTCTCTAAAAGCCTCACGAAGATAGGCACAATTCCATGAGTTGGGGCTGCACAAGTTCTCCCACACACTTTTTTTTTTTTTTTTTTTAATGTAAACAAGCAGGGCTACAGACGGGGGATGTTTAAGGCCTGGGGAGGCCCAGCCTCACCTACCCTCCTGCAGGACTCTCAGCCCATGGCCCATTCCACCTGCACCTCCGAACCACCGGCCACACCACCGGCTGCCCAACAAACCACCAAGGCTGCAGAAAATCCAGCCCCTCACCTCTCCCCCCCCCCAACCTGAGATGACAAGTTTGCCGCCTCCTCTGTCCTTTGATGCTCTGCTCTTTGCCCATTTTATGCATTTCCCGCCCAAACCATCCCCTTCCTGACACAGACAACAGCAGAACGCAGAGTCCAGCTCCCTGCCCGCTCTCACCTACTCAGCAAGGGATTTATCCCTCACCAAAAACACAGCGCTCACCCATCCCTTCCCCAACCGCCTCCTTGTCGCTCCCCCATGGCTAACACCCCCCCTCCCAGGGCCGCAACAGGCGCTGGTTTACTTCCACCGCCCCCGGCTGAGGAGCCGGCTGAGGCACCTACCTATATTTAGTGCCAAAGTACTGAAAGAACACTAGGTATCGGGTTGGGGGAGAAACCATCTTTGCTGCCTACGGCCCTACAGCGAAGGGACGGGGGGTCGGCGGGGCCCGAGGGCAGACGGGCGGCCTTCCCGCCCCTTCCCGCCGGCGGCCCGCCCAGCACCGCCCGCTTCCGCCGCCGCCGCTGCCGCCGCGCTGGGCGGGTCCCGGCCCGCTGAGGTGGGGCCGCGGTGGCGGGAGAGTTGCGGGGCTGGCTGGGCCTCAGGGCCCGGAGCAGGCCTGGAGCCGCGGAGCAGGGGTAGCCGTTCAGCGGGGTGGCGGCCCTGCCCGGGCGCAGGCCACCGGTTTGGCCGGGGAGAGCGTCTCCTGTCCCTGTGACACCTCAGCCCGCTCTCGGAGGTTTTCCTTTTGCCTGGAGGTGGCCCAGCCTGTGGTGGCGAGGGAACAAACCCCTCTCGAATCCGGTGCTTTATCATCTCGGCTGCTCCTCGGCTCCTCAGCTTTACTGCAGGCAGCCGTCCTCTGGCGAGTGGCTTTGCCGTGGCGTTTGCCATGAGAAACCACCCGAGCTGGATTTCCTGTTTGGGTTTTTTTGTCAATTTGTAACGAAAATTGATCCCTTGGGCTATTCCTGGCACAGTTCAGGGGGCTTCGGTTGCCCCCTGAATCAGATAAGCATGTCAAAAAATTAAGACTTAAAGTGCCAGAGTGGGAACATAACCCCCACAGACCAAAAAATCCAGTACTTGAGGGGATTATGAGAAAGATGGGGACGCTTTTTAGCAGGGCCTGTTGAGATAGGACAAGAGCTAATGGTTTTAAACCAAAAGAGGGAAGATTTAGACTAGAAAGAAGCAATTTTTTACGCTGAGGGTGGTGAGACGCTGGCCCAGGTTGCCCTGAGAGGTGGGGGATGCCCCATCCCTGGTAACATTCCAGGTCAGGCTGGATGGGGCTCTGAGCAACCTGATGTAGCTGACGATGTCCCTGCTCGTGGCAGGGGGGTCGGACTAGATGGTCTTTAGAGGTCCCTTCCCACCCAAACTCTTCTATGGGGCCAGAAGTTTAGAGGGCGAGGCCCAGGGCATGGCGCTTAGGGTGGTGAGTGGCCCTCCACGCTCTCCATTCCTGCCTTGGGGTTACTTATGAGCTTGGGATTGCTGACTCAAAGGCTCCGATGTTCCCAACCTACAGCGAATCTACCCTGCGTGAAACCGCTCCCGACTCCGCCAACCGCCACCGCAAAGTCGCCGCAAAAACCGGCACAGGCGCTTCGGGCGAGCCTGCATTCATCTGTTTCAGCCTGCCTGTGAAAGGACGTGTGCAGGCTACCACTTGCCAAGGGTAAATAACAGCTACAGCGACAAAAATAGGCTGAAAGAGTGATAATAAAGGCTGCAGATGTTCTTCGTGATTATGTTCTGAATTTTAAAATCTTTATTCATCTTTCTAAAATACTGAACTGCAATATCTGTCTGTACCAGCGGTAGCCTAAAACCAGTATAAACAATTCCTCAACTCATTAGCAAAACAGGGAGAGTAACAGAAAAATCCCTGGCCCCCTCATACAAATCTGAGACCTGTTTTGAATGGAAAAATCCAACCAGCTTTCAACGCACACAATGGCATCCAGACTCTATTATAATGAAACTGATGAATCTCAGCTTTAAAGAGGATGGTAATTGCTAATCCCTGAGCTTCTGCATACACACGCAGGCAGAAACATCCACGCGCTTTCATCTATGCTGGAAGAACCAAAGAAAATAAAAATTCTATGGATTTGACCTTGATGAAACTACGTAAAACAGAGGCCACAAGAGGTCACCTTGCCCCTTCTCCTGGACCGAGGTGATCGACGGGCCTAATTCCTTTTCCTGTGCTCCTCAGAACCCCCCAGCGTCTGATGATTGTGTTAAATAAGTCAGACCTGCTCACACAAAGATACTCTTGACTGTGCCTGACAACTCAAGCAGGTCTGGGAACTGAGATGGAAACAGGAGCCTGGCCTAGAGGTGAGTCCTTGTTGTAGTTTGTGTACGGAAATGGCACCGAACATCTTATTTCATCTCATTTCATCACGGTTCTGTCCATGGCTGAGGTAAGGCCCCATCGTGACATTCTGTCATGGAGTCAGATGCCCCTGGCCCTAGTGTTCGTCTGACTCTTGGTTTTACTTTAGGTCCATATTACACAGGGTGCATTTTCTTAAAACGTGGAGATTTACACTTCAGGCCCTTCTCTCAGTCTTAAATTCATACAAAACTCGCAGTGAATGACACGGTTTATAATGTCCTTCTGTCTGCGGTGCTCGATGGGTAGAGCCCATTGTAATTAGCCTCATTTATCCATGCCACATTGCATTGCTATGTCCTGCAGCAAATGTGATCTGGACCCACAAGCCCAGGTTTCTTCCTTCCTTGGGTGATTACGTTGGCTTCAGAGGAGTTACTGCAGATTTACTGCATGGCTGATGGCAGCAGCAAATCCACTGCGTACAGAAAATTAAAAACTAGATTAAGTAGTAACAGGATTGATGCCAATCCTTTTGACGCTGCCGGTATAGAATCACACTGTGCATCCTGGACAGTTTGAATTTTTTTCTACAGTGCCCACAACCTGGTGGCAATCCTACGTGCAAATGACCGGCTGCACTTCCAGCTAGTTGCTTCACCTCACAATTACAGACTCATGAATGGTTTGGGTTGGAAGGGACCTTAAAGATCTTCTAGTTCCAAGCCCCCTGCCCTGGGCAGGGACACCTCCCACTAGACCAGGTTGCTCCAAGCCCCGTCCAACCTGGCCTTGAACACCTCCAGGGATGGGGCAGCCACAGCTTCTCTGGGCAACCTGGGCCAGTGTCTCACCACTCTCACAGTCAAGAATTTCTTCCTGAGATCTAACCTAAAACTCCCCTCTTTCAGTTTGAAGCTGTTCCCCCTTGTCCTATCAGTACACTCCCCGATCCAGAGTCCCTCCCCAGCTTTCCTGTAGCCCCTTTAGGGACTGGAAGGGGCTCAAAGGTCTCCTTGAAGCCTTCTCTTCTCCAGGATGAAGAACCCCAACTCTCTCAGCCTGTCCTCACAGCAGAGGAGCTCCAGCCCTGGCATCATCTTGGTGGCCTCCTCTGGACCTGCTCCAACAGGTCCATGTCCTTCTTATGTTGGGGGCCGCAGAGCTGGCTGCAGCACTGCAGGTGGGGTCTCACCAGAGAGGAGCAGAGGGGCAGAATCCCCTCCCAGGTGAACTGGTGTACGAGGCGGTGGCCACTGTCACAGGAACGGGGTAGCCCAGAGCAACCTGGTCTAGTGGGAGGTGTCCCTGCCCATGGCAGGGGGGTTGGAACTAGATGAACTTCAAGGTCCCTTCCAACCCAAACCATTCTACGATCCTGTGAGCGTCTCCTGACAACCCCTCCCCACCTAAAAACGGAGAGGGGAAGGGAACGGCGTTTCCCAGCCTAGCGGAGGGGGCCAGGCAGCCTGGCCAGGAGCGCGGACCCCGGCCACCCGGCAAGGCACCGGGCGAGCCCACGGCCCTGCCCTCCCCCCTCTGCCCACGGGCGACCCCGCGCTGGGCCCGGGCCAGCCCGGCCCTTGGCGCCGCGGGGCGGCGAGCGGCGGGCGGCGGCGGGCGCGTGTGCGGCGGGCGCGGGGGGGCGGGCGCTCGCTCGGCTCGGCTCGCTCGCTCGCCCGCCCGCCCGCGCGTCCTTGGCTGCCGGCGGGCGATGCGCTTCCTCCGTTGAACGCTCCGCGGGGCCGAACCGGCAGGATGACGGTGGAGTTCGAGGAATGCATCAAGGACTCGCCCCGGTTCCGGTAAGCGGAGCGGCCGGGCAGCCCCTGCGGCGGAGCAGCGGGGCCCCGCCGCGCTCCGCTAATCGCTTTAGGCGGCGGGGGGCCGCGGTAAGCCGAGGGGACGGGGATGGGGACGGGCTCTGCCGGCTCCGTGCCCCGCCGGGCCGAGCCCGGGGCGGCGGTGGGAAGCGGGGAACCGGCTCAGTCGACCCCCGGCCCGGCTGGAGCTGCCGGCCCAGCGCGCCCCGCCCGGGGCTGGGCATGCCGCCGGCCTGCAGGCGTTGCCCTCTCGGGCAACCAGCCCCTCCTCGCCTCGTTGCCCCTCTGGGTTCGGACGTTGTGCAGATGGAAAAATGGCTAATTGTAGCGCCCAGCAGACAGCGCCGGATCCCATTCGGAACAGGGGAAACTGGGATCACCCTCTGGGGAGCCGCTGGACAGTGCTGATTTTAAACCGCCCGAAGAGCCAGTGCTAAGAAATACGGTCATTTTCCGTGCAATCACATTCCCATCTCTCGGAGGGTGGATTTTTTTAGCGGTGTTGAAGGAATCCGGGCTATGACAACAAAGACTCTGTCTTGGCTGTGCTGCGTTTAAATCAGGCCGTTTCAGAAATGCCCAGGGCTGGAGAGGAGCCTCCACGTTCTGGGTACAGATGCTCCATTGTGCCAGGAGCATCCTGGCTAGGTGTCCGGATGGGCTAGGATGTCCTGCCGCTATAAAGGGAATATCAGAGCTTCCATAGCTAATAACCCCCTGCTGCTTTCAATGCTGTGCCTGGATGGGGACAGAGGGAAAGAAAGACAATAGCCGGCAGAAGCAAGTTGGTTGGCTGCGTGTACGGGGGAAAGAGTTGTCAAGGGGGCTCTCCTTCCCAGGAGGTGTTTCTTGTTGCTCCTTCTCAAAACCTAACTAGAACACTTTGCATTTTCCTTTAAGTGTATTGAAAAATCCTTTCTTGGAATGCAAGATTCATACGGAAGGTCTGTTGCTGTGGGCTACTCTGACCAATTGTCATTTTGTGTATGTGTGTGTGTGGTTGTGTACGGCTGCAGGTAACGCAGATACCTGGGCAAATGCATCTTCTTTACCCCTGCGTATGGGAATATGTAGGGCTGTGGAAAGGGTCCTCCTCCACGCGTTTTAATTTTAGTTACCTGGTAAAATCCTGCACTTTCTTGTTCCAAAGCTTGTTCCGAAAGTGCAATGGACAGTGTCATGTGAGATGACAGGCTGGTCTTATTTGTGGGCCTGGTTGGCATTGGAATCATGGGAGTTTTTCATCAGGAAAAAGTTGGATGCATGGACAGGTTTGCGGAAGGTATGAAGCTCCTTCTTTAAACCTCTGCTCACTTAGCATCAATTAGAATTTATCCGCCCCGCCTTTTTCTTTTTTGACTGTCATTTTATCCTATTGTGCTGCAGAGTATGTGAACTGTTCCGTGGCATCCTTCCAGAGCAGTGACTTCACTGTCCAGATGTCTCGTTCCACATGGCAGTGACCCTTTTCCTGGTGACGTCAAGATTGATTGATATGTTTATTTATTTATTTTGCCTTTGGTGTGTGTGTGGGCTTCAGGCCAAGTTTCTTAGTATGCAGGCAACATCATTCTGCTCTGTCTGCTCCATCCATAAAAACAAAACAGCCCTCAGAGCACTGTGTTGGACCTTTATCAAAAGCCAGTTATTTAAGCATGGAATTATGAACTATTTCCCAAATGGCCAGACACAGTCTGCCTGTTACAAGGAGAACAAGAGATTAGACGAGAGAAATAAACCTGTATATTTCAGAATGGCTGCAATATATGTAGCAGGGGAATATGTAAACTACAAACACCTCAAACAGTGAGAAAACACTGACATTTGCAGGCCCCTGGCAAAAAAAGAAAGAGAACAAAATAGAATTCTTCAGGCTTTCTCAAAGGGTACAGATTTTAGCCTCCTTGTGTACTTTTTCTTCCTCCCAATTCTTTAATTAGTTCTCCTGTTACAATTATTTGTTTGTAATACAAGAGAATCCTTAGATGCCTGTAAGGGACAGGACTTCTTCCCTAGTGCATGGCAGAGATACTTACTAACATGACCATAAAATCTTACAACTACAAAAAAAGTAAAATGCCATACAAACTAAACTATATACAAAAATATAGATAAAAATGAGGTGAGAGGAGGTTTAATCCACTTTCTCAACAGAGTCTGAGACAGCAATAGGTAAAGCCCCTTGCCCTAGGAAACATCTGTAGAAGAAGCAAAAATTTAATCCAGATTTCCCATATCAGTCCCACAGCTGGGAATTGCCCTCCCTTTCCTGCTGGCACCCACTGCTGCACAGAGCCCCGTTGCACTTCCCAGCGAAGGGCTGGGCCACGTTTTACAATTGGCTTATTCCCCTCAACAGTGAGCCTGCGAGATAATCAAATTGTTTTCTGTTTGTTATAGGCAGGGAGAGAAAAACCTCCAAAAAAGTACTGCACAGGCATGAACACTGTGTTAAGCGTCCCATAATAAGGCTACCAAACTAGTCTACTTTGGCAATCGAATCCAATAACATGTCAAAACACTCCAAATCAATACTCAATGTACAGTCAATCCATCATTGCTTCCTATTTTATAGGCACCAGTTGCTACAAAGAAAACTTAAAAAAAAAAAGTAAATCCTTACTTAAATATGTATAGACCTTTAGATTGGCAGATAAGCCTTATTTCTGTAAGGCATCTTGTAGAGACATGTATATTCAATTCCAGTAAACAAATATAATTACCTTGAAAGACCAGTTCTAGCACATTTGAATGCAACCCCAATAGATGCGGCTTTTATCTCCCTGCCATGCAGAGCCCTCTGCTTAACTAGCAGGAGTCTGGGAAATCTAGGAACACGTTTCTGACTTGGTCCACTCGGTCACGGAAGCCAGTGGTCCGGAGCGGTGCAAAGAAGAGCCCATTTCTGCCCTTACCCTTGCAGAGCTGTTAAGCACCAGTGCTAGATGAGTAAAATTGGCTCCTTCTTGCCAAATGGAAGTCCTCGGGCATAGTGCCAGCTCCCAAGGCTTCCCCCCCCTACCTTTATTCCCTCCTCGCTCAGGGAAGACTCGCTTGGTACTAAGGGATGGGTAGGGACATCGTTACTCCTTCGGGGTGTAAATGCACTCTAGGAACAATAGGGAAGACAAGGGAAGAGCAGGAACAAATTGCAAGGTTGGACCTGGCTGTAGCACTCTGTGGGTCACAGAAAACCCCAAATGTCTCTGTGGTAATTCCCACAAGGGAGGAAAATAAGCGGTTATTTCCTTTAACTAACATTGCTATTGTAGTTGTTGTTGCTATTAACTAACCTTATTAATCAGACTTGTTGTGAGGTCGGGGTTACCCGCTGCAGAGTGAGCTGCATGTCAGCGGGGTGAGCCAGGAGGTGCCGTGCTCTGGCTGTCGCACAATGACTCAGATGCCGGAATCTTCTCACGAGGAGCCCTTGACCTAAGGGAACAGACAGCTAACAGCATCCCTCTGTAGACATCCAAGCCCCAGGCCACGGAGGGATCTCCGTGCTGCTTAGCAGGAAAAGGAGACCTGCAGTTGAGGTGTAGGCTACACAAGAGCATGTACGTGCCCAGGTCGGAGGGGTGGCACCTTCACCATCCCCCATGCCTCGCAGCCACTTGGCTGGCTGTGTCACAGTAGTTCGGACACTCGCAGGATTCCCCAGAGCGGCACCGTCATCAGGCAGTGACCCAGGGACATGGGCAGAGATGTTTGTTCTAACAGCGTGCAGCACTGTCCGCACGTTATTGCGGCTCTCGTTAGGCAGAGAAAAATGCAGGCATGTCATTCTAGCTCCACGAAAGACGCAAGGGGGAAAAAAAAAAGTCCTTTGCCAGAGGAAAAGAAAGTGAAAAAGCAAGTACATTTGGAAAATATTTTCTAACTCTTAATAGGGTGTTTCAAACAGAATGGGAAGAATTAAAACCCTTAGTCGAACTGATCTTGCTAAGTCTGATTAGACAAGTTTAAAGCTAGCAAAACCAGTTTTGATGCAGCCATGCTGTGCGAACGTGTGTTAGCGAAGGCCTCTCAGAAAAACACTTCAGTGGCTTTTGTGTGATTTGTGTCAATTGACACTGCACGCCATTGACGTGCAGTTTGAGGTAAGCCAAATTTCTTAGCTTAAGTTACTTTATAGCAGATTTAAATGACACCCAGAACGGCCAAAGAAAGAAGCTTCATCTGCTTAGCTACCTCCGTTTAAGAAAAAGAGCACATGCATCGATTTGAAATTGGTTTTTGTTACACAAGGCTTCTTATGTAAGCAAGATCCCTGGTACCGACTGCAGTTGCATGAAGATACGCCTACACGGAGAGCTGCTTTTTGAATCAGAGACTAATGAGTGCAATTGCCATGACTTGCTGGTTTAGTTGCACGAGAGAGAAGATATTATCACAAAAGCAGCGTGGTATTATCTGTATCAATCATAATACCTGTCTTTATCTATTTATTCTATTTCTTATCTCTTTTGTCATTGCACTTCTGAAGTCAAAGAGCCTGAAGTATGCAAAGGGAGAAGTCAAAGCAAAGATGTCACCGTATAGTTACTTCCTCTCACAGTACCAGCCATGAGATGCTCTCCCAGTTACAGCAGTCCATCCTGTTCGTCCAGCCCCTAAATATCTATACATCAGCATGGTGCTTTCCGAATGCGGTGAGGCGTTGTTTCCTCTCCTGGCTTCCAGCCTCCCTTTTTCAGCATCACTTTAAAGTGACCCCGAGTCAGTAATACGGAACCAAATCTTGTGTTGGGGTTGTTCAGCCTGGAGAAAAGACGACTGCAGAGAGACCTTATAGCAGCTTTCCAGTATCTGAAGGGCGCCTACAAGAAAGCTGGAGAGGGACTTTTTACAAGGGCATGTAGTGGTAGGATGAGGGGTAATGGCTTCAAACTGGAAGAGGGTAGATTGAGGTTAGACATTAGGAAGAAATTCTTGACTGTGCAGGTGATGAGACACTGGCCCAGGTTGCCCAGAGAAGCTGTGGGTGCTCCATCCCTGGAGGTGTTCAGGGCCAGGTTGGACGGGGCTTGGAGCAACCTGGTCTAGTGGGAGGTGTCCCTGCCCAGGGCAGGGGGGTTGGAACAAGATGATCTTTAAGGTCCCCTTCCAACCTAAACCGTTCTGTGATTCTATGAAATCTGGCCTTTACCGGGGTTGTACTGGGGCATGGTTTATGGTGGGGTCCATCCCTCATCTAATAGGTTGGGTTCTCCTCCGACATGTGTATTTATGACAGATTGTACTTGATGTGCCATACCGAGACTGTAGTTGTGACAACCTCACCCCAAGGGACCTCCTTTGCAATCGAGGATGCGTTACGTTTCAACTCTTCTTGCATCAGATGAGTCACATTCACAGCAGATCACAGCAGGACCCTTGCGTGGCACAGGTTTTTTTCCTCCATAGGTGGTATCACAGAAGTATATGGAAGCAGACATCCCTTAATCGGAGGTTCCCTGTCATCGAAACTACCATGTGGATCCTGAAGTACTTAGGAAAAAACTGCACTCCTTCAGCCTGCATTACTGTGGGCAGATCTGAAGGTATTTGTTCAGCGTGTAGTCAGGGAAAATCCCCTGGTACGAGAGAACTGACTGGGTGACAACTAACTTGAGATCTCTGGCTTGGCTTCATAATTGGTATTTTAGTCAAATTTCTGGCAAGCAGTTTCCTTAGTAACTTTGAATTGTGAACTGCGTAAGCAGGGTATTGCAAAGGGCCAAGGTTCTGAAGCTAAAAGGCCACTGATCCATCCCAACTCTCCAAATCAGAAAAGGATTTTTAAATTTTTTTTTTCCTCAAGATAAAACTGCCCAGACCTAGAAGCTGTGAGTTTGCAGTGGATGGTACTAAACTCTGAAATCCAGTCTCTCAGGCTGCTCATGGGAGCTATAGCTCCTAAGTTTCACGGTGTAGTACACGAACAAGGGAAATTTTGATATTTTGTAATTTGACAATTTACTTTGTTACCAGAATAACACTCCTGTAACACACTCTGCAAACTTTGAAATGTTTCTAGTTGTCTAACAGATCAGTTTCTGAGCTGGAAGTTGCTTTCGTTTTCAATAGCTGTTCCTCTCTGTTGTCTTTCTGCTGGCTGGGATGTGCGTGGCTACACAGAGATGAAAGTCATGTCTTTTGTCAGAGAGAGTTTTCTGACGGCTTTCCTGGTTGCCATGAGATAAGTATAAGGAGAAGGCTGTTAAACCTGAAGGATTTTGCAGGAGAAGTTTTGCAAAGTGTATAATTCTGGCTAAGAGCGTGAGTCTGGACTGCTTACCCTCAAAGCCTTCCGGAGGGCAACACAAGGAACTGTAGGCCTTGTCCTGTTAGGATGGCCAAAAGCCGCTGAGAAAGCCAAGATGAGGGTTTTGCTAGTTGCTGGTTTTCTAGCTGTAGTAAAGAATGTAAGAGGGTCGGAAGTTAAATGACAAAAACAAACCCTGTGGTGGAAGAGGGTAATTAGACCCAGAGGTAATGCGGCTGAGAGATGCTGATGCTAGCTTATCTGTGCTATTGAAATTATCTGTGGGAGAGTCACCCATTCCTCCTTGGAGAGTGCCACATGTCTCGGTAATTGTGTTTGCTGGTTGTCTTGGCACCGTGCAGTGTCTCTGGACTCCAAACCTGGTCCTCGAAGGACTGCAGCATGGCCAAGTGAGCACGTAGAATAAGAGGTCAATGAAACATTATTTGGCGTAGCCTCAGTCACGTGGACTCTAGACGGGCTCCTGTTGAAATGTGTGTTACTGCAAAGCCAGCGAGCTTTGCATTCTAGGGATAAGTCAGAGTCGTTGCCACTCACACTGCTGGAGCTCAGAAAGCTGGAAAGGTGCCACCAAGCCAGTTTCACGCAGGTGATGGGAAACAATGGTGTCGAGCCTTCATCTGAAGGGAATCCAGGCTCTCTGCTAGCTGGAGTGGGGAATGGGGAATGCAGGGGCTGAGGGCTACTGCTTGCTTTGGCACTCAGCAGTTGTGCCACTAAGGGAAGTCCCTTTTATTCATTTCAACAGCCCCTCTGTATCATTTTCCTTAGCTTAGGGAGGATGGAAGGGTCACACTGTGTATCTGAGTCAAAAGCCTGTGAAATAAGTAATGTTTGTGATGACAAAGCACCTTCAGTAATGTGATGCCATCAGCACTGATTGATTAATCATTCATTTCTGGTGATCCCTCTTAGGCAGGAAAGTATGGCGTTCCCGCAGTGGGCTCCGAGGGGAGGAGGGCTAGAGAGGGGGGCAACGTACTGCTGCCGCACACACTGGAGACCTCTTTCAGCCTGCGTGAGAGAAGCCATCCGTTTATCTTCATTTCCTTATGCCTCCCAGAGACAGGAAGGCAGTGCAGACTCCTGGAGTCAGGCTGGGTTTTTTTTGGTCTCAGTGGCATCACCAAGGCTGCTCTCCAGTCTGGCCAGGGAGAAGGATGCAACAGCATGGTGGAGAATCCTTTGCCGGGAGGAGCTTGGGCTGCGTGTCTGGCAGCTTTCCCTGGCTGGTCTCCCCTGTGCCAGACAGTGTGAGATGGGAGCTTGTTGCACGTTATCAATGTTATCAGTGACATAGCCTCTGTTAATCTGGGCGCTTTTGCAAAGTTTTGCACTGTCAGTAGAGCGGTTCAGCTTTGACCTATAATCACTGGATAAGGGGTAAAGCACTGTCTCATCTGCTAATGCACAGATCAGGGCGTTGTAAATTCTGCTACAACTCCTGAGTTAGTTAAATCCACGCTGGGGCATCTTGCAAGTCCCTTTCCCTGGTTAAACTGTATTTTGTGATTTGTAGGGCGCATATTCTGGGGTTACTAACACAGGGACCGTGAGTTGAGAGACCCTATTCAAGTCACGTAGTGGATATAAGGAGGCCGAAGACTTTTAGTCTGGTGTTAGGGCTTAACAGGGTAGCAGATGAACTGAGGATGTAAAGTGTGTGTGCTGGATTATTTGGGGTTAGGAACAGCACGAAGGCTGAGACCTGTAATCAGAGCTACCAGAGCGACTTTGGGTCTGGGTGCAGCTGTCCCCAGGCTGTGTCCGCAGTGTCTCACATGGTTTGTCAGGACAAACGCGCATGCCTAGCGCCTCTTCAGATACGGGGGGCTGGTGACAGCGCCAGTTTCCCCACCACCTAGCAATTTCCTGTAGCCATTGCAAAATCCGTTTATGTTAATTCTTGCACCTAAAAGCTGCCTGAAACTGCTAACCCTGTAAAGCCTTAACTCGAAGCATCCTAAACGGCTCTGTTCTCAAGGGGCAGTGGAAGAGCAGGGTTGGGAGAAAGAAATGAAAATCAAGCACAAGAGCTTTGGAATCCCAAGCTTTTCTGAAATGGTGATGGCCCCTTTAAAACTGGCTTTCGTAACACTATGAAATTTCAGCTGCAATACTAAATTTTTGCAGCAGGAAGGCCAGTGGAACCATGAGTTTCTCTGGCTTCCTAAGCACTGGCTTTGCTTAAAAAAACAGGCTACTGCTAGCTTTGTAAGTCCAGTTATCTGGGATAAAGAAAAGAGCCCTAGAAACAGACCTGCAGTCCAAGATTGGTTGAATTCTAGGGACAGGACAGAATGTTTCCCTGGAGCCAAGAGTGCTTGCTTGTTTGCTTGCAGTTCTCCTCTACATCAGGGCTGTATTCTGATTATAGGCGTTATGCACACAGGTTGTTAGCTCTTCCCATAATTAATGTGGTTCCTGTCTAATGTAAAACTTGCTTTAAAAATAGGGCTGGAGGAAAGGAAGTGAAAAAAAAAAAAGAAAAGAAAGTAGATTCGGCTCTGTGCTAACACAATTCCATGCTAACTTTTCCTGTGGGGAAAGGAAGAGAAACCAAGAGCAGAATTTGTTCCCTCTTTGACCAGCAATTGCAGACTTGGAGGGAGAGGGAGAAGCAGGCATCATGGCCGGTACGGAAGGTTGAGATTTTTACCTGCCAGCAGCTTTCTAATTGCTTCTTTATCTTCTCTGAGGCACTGCAGAGCCTGCTGTGTTAAGATCTTGGAATGGGCAAGAAAAGCAATTTAAGCTGCAGAATTCCCGACGTGGAGAATGTTGGAGGGCTCGGGAGCTGTGTGCCTCAGTCCCAGGCCAAGGGGATGGACTGCAAGCCCCAGGGAGATGTGTGTTATCTTCTCAGCTGTGTGGAGGTGGATTGCGTCTCTGCTCCCCCGTACACAGCAGCTGCCAGCCTTCCTCTCTGTAGGATCCCATAGGATAGGGAGCAGAACTAGGATACTGAACAATTATTCCTGTGGACTGCAAAGGGGGGTGGAGGCTGATTTCCTGCAACTCCACTGCATCCATGCCGAGCTGCAGGCAGGCTGGCCCTCGGCCCAGAAGGAGCTGCCCACAGCTACGGTCACAACACCCATCGTGGCTGGCTGTGTACCAGCAAGGGAAAAGCATCGTGCTCAATGTTCTGCCCATTGTTGTGCGAGCTGCTAGCAGAGGGGGGAAAAGCGGTTCTACTTCTGTTGCAGCAGATTAGAAAAGAGGACGGGGTACGCTGGAGACTCTGTTGCTCTAGAAGGCTTAGAGAAGAGTCTTGATGTGTTTCTTCCTGCTTGGTGGTGAGGAAACTGGCTTTGCCACCAGTCCCGTGCATATGAACAGAGCCTAGGCATGCATGTATCTGCCCTGACAAACCAGGTGAGATAATACCAACGCAGGTCAAAGAAGCAGTGAGTAAGCCGCACATGTTGCTGCAGGAGCTGATTACTCCTCTGAGCCACTGCTCCCGAAAGAAGAAAATGAGGGAAGATAATTGCCCCTACACAAACCTCTTGGCAGAATTTGCACTTGGTGGGGTACGTGCTTTGGCTTACTGGAGAATGTTTGTTTGAAAGCAGTGCATCTACAGATCTTTTTATTTTTGCATGTTGCTGTCTCCTCTGGCCTCTCATTTTGTAAAGGAGGGAATTCAGTTCGGGGACTTTGATTTATAGGAAGGAAGAAAGGACCAGAAAAAATTAATGGAAAGGTGGTATGTGCTCTCAACAGCCCATACGAATCCGCTGAATACAAGGTTAACCAAATGCAGTGTGGTACATTTACAGCAGAATGTGCCCACACACGCGTTCCATTCTTGTCTTGCTTCACCTTATCTGCAGGAGAAGTTTGCTTTGCTTATGTGCCAGGTCTCTTCTTGAAGGAGGCGGAGAACATTCTGTTGCTCTGATATAGTTAACCATCACTTCAGTCACCGTGGAATGGCACACACACATATGTGGTCTCTGAGAGTAGTTGTTCTGGTACAGAACTTTTGCTGGATATAGCGAGGGAATGGCTGAAAAGCAAAGCGGTATATTCATTAGAGTGGATTAAAGGGATGATGTCAGAACTCATGGGTGGCACATCCCAGAGTGAAGTGCTCATTCATTCCTTAAATAAGCATAAAGTGGCACAGTCTAAACAGATTATATAATATCAGGGAGTGAGATAATCCGTTCTCTGCATACCCAGTCTGCTTAATCACACTACGGCAAGGCTTAATAATTTCCATACTCTTTATTAAATGCTACTGCTAATAGAAACAGCATGTGTGAACATGTGTGTAAATGCATATGTGCACATGCAGTGTTTCCAAGGGTTGGATACATCTGCCTGTTGATACGGCAAGAGGATATTTTATGGGAATAAAATTTAGCTGTATGGCCCACACGTACATGCATTCAGATGCGCAGAGGTACAGACGTACAGCTTGTGGCCCTTTCTCAGCATCCAAGCAACTGTGCCAGTCTTTATTTAACAGTACATAGAAGGGACTGACATGTTTTTTTCTGCTAAATCTCTGACCATTGGGCTGAAAACACAGTATACTATGTGCGCAGATTTCACAGACGTGGTCCACATATGTAGCTACAGTAAAATATTTTCATGGACAAAGGGAGCAGCTAAAGGAGATTTACCTGTACTCCTACAACAAAGAACAGTTAGGTTATGCAAGTATACACACTTGTGGCTTGCTTTGAGGCCGTTTGATGCCCATGCACTTGAGAATACCACCAGCTTAAACGTCAGCATGGTCCTGCTATATTTGCAATATTGGGGTGATGCAGAAATCTCCATTACTATTTTGAAGAATGGCGATTTAAGCATGTCACTTGTTCCTGCTCCATTCTAGCTCAGTGAAACAATGCTGTTTCCCACAGCTCAGTTTCTTTTCAGAATATCACCCCTTTGTTCTCTGTGATAAACCCAGTTTTTGGCAGGAAGTATGGATTTGTCCCCGCACCGTGACCTCACTCCAGGATGTAGGAAACAGCCACTGTGATAGCCCTGACATAGCAGGAGGCCCCTTTCCCTTCCCTTCCCTTCCCTTCCCTTCCCTTCCCTTCCCTTCCCTTCCCTTCCCTTCCC
>VFFE01009019.1:408433-581321 GCA_008921705.1 Burhinus oedicnemus | reverse complement strand
TCCCCACACTTCCCCACACTTCCCCACACTTCCCCACACTTCCCCACACTTCCCCACACACTTCTCTTCCCACACACTTCCCAGCTTTTCTTGCGTGCACCATCTGGAGGCTGGCACTTCAGATGGTGCTCTCAGATTTGCAGGGAACAGCCTACCTGAAGGCTGGAGGAAGAGAAGGCAGCAAGCTGATGTTTGTAGGAAGACGCCTGCCTTAAGCGCTCAAAGAGGGTAATAAAACCAGTTCTGCCAGATTGAGTTTAGGAGTTTGGAGTAAGGCAAGCTCTTGATGTCCCGCTGACTCATCTGAATTCAGAGATAATGCATCAAACTGTGGGACAATGCCAAACTAGTAAACAGCACTGAGACACTGGAAAACTCCAAGCTGATATATACGTCGATGGGATGGGAAAAGGCTTCTCTCAGAAGTCAAAATGCTGTAGCATCTAGCCTCATGGACTTTAATCTTTGCTTGTGTTCACCACAATTATTCATAGTTTAGTACGCCATACTTCTCTTTTTCCTGCAGTTCTCAGCTGTGTGGGTTGAGATGAGATGTGTGAGATGTCAAGAAATCAAGAAGTGGAGGTTTCTAGCTAAATTTTCAGTATGGAGGATGAATATCTGTGAATCCTACAGGGCTGAACCCTGTTGTTCTGACCCTTGACTTTGTGCTTCAATTCTTTTTCTGATGCTGAGGCCCAGTTGCTACAATGCCAGCTTTGTTCTCCCTTGCCTGGGCCACATCATTCAGTACAGAGGACGTATTAATTTTTATTTCAAGTAGCAGTCACTGGTCCCTGTTTCCTGCCCAATGATTCCCTCTACCCCCAACTTTTTGGCTTTTTGTGTGAGCTTGGGAATTTCCTCCTTGTATATGAGCCTAAGCATCCTATCTCCAGAGCAGGCTCCAAGACAACACTGGGTATGCGACAGGACGGGAAGGTTCATCCTGTAAGGATGATTTACTAGCTCAAAGGGATATGACAGTCCATCGTATGGCTACAGGGAGCAGATAAGCGATCTCTAGCTGGTAAGAGTCCTGCTAGCCGCACTCAGAAGAATGTTCTTTTCTAAAGCTTGATGACTGAGACACTAATCCTTTACATGAGAATTAATTCCCCAAGCCCAGCCACATCACAACAGTTCTGTTCCCTCAGAAGAGCTGTAAGAGGAAGTCAGAGCTAGAAAAATGGGACCATACCCAACCCTTGAGAGTAATAAGTAAAAGCAAGGGATGAGTAGTGTCTAGGATGCTTATTCATATTTCCCCCAGCAAGCTTCCACGCAGCACCAGCTGGAGTAGCACAGCCATAAACTCTCATCACTATAGGAAAGGGTTGTGTTACTTGCCGGTATCAGTACTCTACAGGAGAAAAAACCAGTTATTTTGTGGCACTGGGACACAGCAAAAAATATTTGGCACCTCCGGGAGGGTGCAAGCGACACCCAGCTCTCCCAGGGCAAAGGAAGGGGCAAGGACCCTCCCTTATTGCCCCTGGGTGAGCCCGCACTTTCAGCACTTCTGCTGCCAGCGAGGGCAAGACCTTTGCTGTGTTTGGCAGGACACGACACAGGAAGAGCCTTTCAGACAGAGACAAAGGGAGCATAGAGGTTGGGGAGCTCCAGTTCTGAGCCAAGGCCCAGGGGAGGGAGAGAAAAAAGAAACAAGGAGCATTTAGTGCTGAAAGAGATCCCTGCTGGGGGAGGGTGGATGGAGCTCCGCTATGGACTAGGGGAAGTCTCAACAAAGCCTGCTGGAGCTTGTCCAGCCCTGTTGGTAAACGGATGCTGCTGAGTTCACTTGGGGAGAAGACAGAACTGTTTGATACAAGTTTTTTGATAAATCCATTTTGCTCATAAAAGAAGGCAAACAAATGTCATCTGAGGAGTCGCATGGCCACATGTTTCTCTCTTCAGCTCAGAAAAGAATATTCCTGTATTCAGTCATTGCTGTGCAGTTTCCATATTGTCACTGCGAAAGCTCAACCCTTGCGACCCCGGAAGGGAAATGCTTTCTGATGAGCAGACAAGCAACCTCTGCTCTGAAGTCGCTTAGCAAGCTGGAACAAAATCTGTAGGAAAGAAAAAGTATCACTCACGGGAAAGTGCAAATGGCCCACCTGATGAAGTCTGAGGGTGGAAGATGTTTGGTCATTAGCATGACTGTTTCTGGGCATGGGTCCCACTGGATTCAGTGGAACTTGTCAGATGGCTCAACTAGCTCAAGAAAGTCAAATAAGGCAAGTTACCTCTCTCTGCAGGAGATACAGCAAGCCCAGGTCAGCAAAAAGCAAGAGCCAGAAATTTGGTTCAGGAGAAGTCATCTTCTGTCTGCACAGTGCAGTTGGACTGACAGGTGTGTTTTGGTGTCTCCTGCCTCACCTAGTTTGCTCATGGTGAGCCTCTGGATGATATTTTCTTCTCCGGAACTCCAAGCCCTCTCTTGCATCATTCTTCTGAGTGACATTTCAGGAACTGAACTGCACAGTGTGATGCTTAGAGATGCCTGGAGAATACCGAAGTGCAGGAGTGCGGTTGTCCATGCAGGTTGCAGGTGCAGAGAACTCCATCTCTTCCTGCACTTTTCTCGAAGCGTATTAGAGGTGCGGTGCTAAGGTCTACTGCACATTGAACCAGAGAGGGTAAATCTTGCAGCTGGGTCATTCTTCTGCAAAACAGATACTGAGAACAGAAAGGAAGGTAGAGATCCATTCAGTTTGATAACCAGAAAAATTACTAGCTATCAGCAGGAATAGTGCTATGCTCTGATGAGTTAAAGATGGAAGTTGCTACGTGGTGGTTACCAGATGAGCTTTGTCAGTTGCTCTGCCAATTCATCAGCATTAGTGCACATGGCTGGCCCGTGAAATGGTCCGCATGGAGAATCCATCACTTTGAGGTGCTCAGCTCAGCATTTTAGCTGAGAAATTACTTTCAGTGAACTGAAGGGGACAAGAACAATGTTGAACAAGAAATGGGTAGTCCTGACTGCTCTGACAAGCGGAGAACCCCCTTTGCCCTTAGGATGGTGCCTTTTTAAAGTCAACTGTCTGATTTACGGTCAGACTGTAGAATCCCTGAGAAGTTGATGTTCCTTACTGGTTTTACCACAGTTTGCACAGACATCTGCATAGTGCTGATCTGAAACCACCAAAAGGACGGTGTAGAGAAGAGACACTACCCTAGGGAAGCAGTCTGGTTCAGTACTATTTCTTGACCTGATCAACCTATCCTCACCAAGTCAGTTTTCTAATGGGATTTTCCTTCCCACACACACTGAACTAGCAGTATTGGAAGATTAACAGTACTATGACATTATTGGGCTGCTTCCTTTTTCTCTCAAGATCTGAGAAGCTGCTCAAGTACCGTGGGCAGAAGTAGGAAATAGTTTTCTGCAACTTCTGTCAGAATTTCCCCCCTAGGCTGTAATGAGTGGTGAAAAGTAAACTGCCTTCTGTACAGCATTTCCTCTCTGCTTTATGTATGCGTTACGATCTGCAGATCAGTCAGGGTTGGATGATGAGAGATGCAGATGCTCAAGTTGCTATTGTCTCCTTGAACATTTGGCTGTGGAGAAGAGAAATCTGGGGGAAACCTGTTATCATGAGATACATTACATAAGGAGTGCATTAAGAGAGCTAAGGAAGGATTTAATCTTTAAGCCATTAAATCCTAGAGTAATTTAGGTTGGAAGAGACCTCTGGAGGTCATCTAATCCAATGCCCTTCTCAAAGCAGGTCCAGCTAGATCAGGTTGCTTAGTGCCTTGATTCTACAGGAGCTCAGACTAGCTATCAGAAAGTAGTGATGGAAAAAGTACTCCAGTGTATGGGAAAGTACTTGGTAAACTCAAATACTTTAATAAATTCCAGTGGGTCTTTTTATAATTTGAACATACATGAGAAGCAATACTGGAAAAAGCCTGTGCTTGTGTAATATAGCAGAGTGCATAAAAGCTGTATCTGTCATTGTATGTCTCCTGAAGAGAGGTGTCAGTTTTTGCTAAATATTAATGTACTGATTTAAAGTCAATAGAACACCATGCAACCAAAATATGGAGTCTTATTCATCTTGCTTCAAAACCCTGTCTAAACATACACCTCCAGCCTCTCAGTAGAAGGATAAGAGCCATAAACTGACATTTAGCACGTTTCAGACAAAGACTTGGATATTTCTGAAGCTGTGCAAAACGTTATGAACACCATTACCAAAGCTAGAGCTAAGCTAGGTCTAGGCACAGTATCTCTTCACCCATGAGAAGATGTACTGGAAATGGTTTTAGGGGTTGTATACCTACATCTAGCCTCCATGAGAAACAGGAGAAAATAGAACGCCAAATACCAGGAAAACATCTGTATTCATGTACCAATGAAAAACAAATTTGGGCAATGTTTTTCATGTCTTGATGTGCTTTCCCTGTTTTAATTGTTTATCTACTTGGAGGTTCCTGTAGCATTCAAAAGCTTGCTGAGACCACCTCTGGGTGCTCTGAAGAGCGGAACAGCAAGCTGATGTCACTTGCTGGCTGTACTACTTTGCTCTTAACAAACTAGTAGTCCAAACCCCATCTTGCAGGAAGACAAGCCAGCAATCTCTAACTGTGCTGCCCATTGGGACTTTGTAAGGAGTGAAGAGTTGAGTCTGCTAGCTACTTGTAGTTCTGTAGCGGGAAAGGAGCTGAAGCTGATAGATCTGATGACAAGCTCAAGTGTTTGAGCAATCATTGGGCTCAAACAGGGAAAAGAAATTTTTCATTGGAGCCTTTGAAAAAAAACAAGTGAGAATAGGACAACGAGGAGAGAGATGAGGACCCTGCATCTGAGAACCATTTCAGTGTCACTTATATCATCAGAGCTTCTGCTCTTCTACCTCAGGTTTTTACTGCAGAAAACTCTCTTGTGCTCCCAGGATCAAAAAGCATTGGCATGCTCTTCCACATCTGCATCATGCTTATAGCCATCTGTAGAGAGATTTTAGTCAAGATTAGAAATACAGCTTATTCCATTATCCTAGAACAAAAATAGGAGACTCAAACCACTCAAACCAGCTCTTGCATTGCCATTTCTCCATTAAGCAATTGGTACAGTTTATCCCAAAGACAGATGCATTTTAATGATGAGTAAAATCCCCTCCACACTCCTTAGTTCACAAGAGTGACAGCAAATTAATTACTCTTTACAAAACATAACGTGAACTTCAGATAAGGTAATAAAAGTAACTCAACTTTTTTTTACAATGACTTCAATGTGAATGGCTTTAAAACTACTTGCATAGTCTGTTTTTACCTAGGTTTCTCCCACTTATTCAAAGCACAGCGTAGATCTCGGATTGAGCCAGCAATTTTCACAGGGAGGAGATCAGCAGGGCTGCAGGAAATGGAGCGCTATATGGATCACCGGAAAGGGAAGCGAGGGGAAGCACACATCTACCATATAGTAAGAGTTGATGATCCGAGAACAAAATGACTGCTGGCTGCACAAAAGTAGTTAAAAGGAAAAGGTAGCAGAAAGCATTATTGCTCCAGTGAGTACAAGTGGATCAGACTGGCGTATGGAATTAGCATAACACTTACTATAAATAGATTTATCTGGGACAGAGTAAATCTCAGCCATTTTGACCAGAATGACGAGTCACCTCTAAATGCAGCACATCCTTGCTGCGTTCAACCACAAAGAAGTGCTTCAGCCTAAGCCACAGTCCTGAGGGTTGATGGCAGGAAGGTAGAGCAGGTCCTATCACAAAGCCAGGGGGACTTGAGGCGTTACCTGCCTGCAGACGGGGTTGATCACACTGAGGATGCAGAGCTGTAACAGACTCTCTGCAAAGCAAAACTGAACCAAGCACAGTCCCTGTGTTGGCCAAAGCTGCCAGGAGGAGTCCAAACAAGCAAGCTTGGTCTCTTAGAGGCCAATGGCAGCCGTGTTCTCATGGCCAGGCAGGTCACAGTGGCCTTGCAGCATCGCTTTGGGGCACTCCAGACTTCAGGCTTCAAGAGCCAAAGAAGGCTGGCACCTCACAGACCAAGCGCTACTCACTCCCTTCCCTCCAAACACAAACTCTTCCCAGCTTCTTCTCCCACCCCACAGCCAGCCTTCCCTGCTGCTGGTGGCCTGTCTCCTAGCAGGGTCCCGAGGTACAGCTGGAGCCAGCTGAGAGCTCTGCCCAGGGTGACACGTGGGGAGGTTTAACCCTCTCCTGCTAAAAGTTTTTAAATTATTATTATTATTATTTAATTATGGAAGAGGCAAGGGGGGATGGGTTGGGAGGAAATGAATAATATAGATATATGTGTATATATGTGTTCTCTTGAAAGACGGGAAGACTTTCAGTTGCCCCGACCCTCAATTTCCCTCCGTTCTTTGGAGCAGGACCTCTCCCAGCCAAGGTGCAGGTGTGGGTTAGTGCTTACCTTGTAGCTGGTTTTACTGGTTCCCTGTTCCCTTTCCCCAGCCCCTCAGCCCATCCTAGTGTTTGGCCTTTTGCAAGTTCTCTCTGGATGTTATGCTTTTCTTCTGATTTATGGTTTCCTGTGGGCTTGGAGGAATGCGAGGCAGGAGTAGCGTTCTGCGTTGTCACTTCTGAGCAGAAAGGGAAACAGAGATTAGTAGCAACAGGTCTTGGCTTCTGTGGAGGTTTGCAGGCTGATAGCAAAACTTTAGGAAGGACCAGAGCTACCCTGTGACGGGCCAGTGCTGAAAGCACAGCGAGCCACAGACCAGGCAGAAGTCATTGCAGCCTTTGTTCCCGTTAGCAATAGCACAGACATGGATGCTATCAAATACAAAGAGCAGCCGTCTATTTCTTATTCCAGATGATTTTTATTTTAGACAATGTGAATGTGCAGAAACCTTCCACAAAATAGAGCAAAGGCCATAGTTAAGACTTGGCAAGCAAGCAGAGTGAACCTCCCCTTCTGCTGCAGATCTGAGAATAAACTAGTCGCTGCACAAAGAGAGCCTTAGAAATGGGAAGATAAAGAACAGAAACCAGGATAGTGTGTGTTATTCCTGCATATTCTCCAGGAACGTGTGGTGGTTTTATAGTGCCGTTGGATCATCCCTGTGTCCAGGATGGAGGCAAAATCCTGTTGGAGCATTAGCTTGTGAAATGGTTCAGGATGCGAACTGCCAGATCAGAGCCTCTTTGGTTCTGGGTTGGGTGGAAGGCTGAATTTAGTTCCTTTTGGGTAGGTTGGTGTGTCACCAGTTCCAAGGAGGTTTTTGTCAGTTGTTTTCCAAGTCCGGCTTGTGTGATCTCAGTGATCGAGAATCCAGGGCTGTGGCTTGGCCTTGACTCAGCCTCAAATCAAACCCAGGCACTCCTCCCTACATGAACTCTGTCTCCTTGGCCTGGTTCTTTCCAGGACATCTCATTCAGGGCTCGGCATTCTCATCTTCCTTTTGCAGTGGGAGGATATTGGCTACGTGGAGGACACTGACAAGACTTCCACCATTACGTACATCTGTCTGTCAGACCTGTTTGGCTCCCTGCCTTGTGGGCAAGCGTGGGGAATACTTGCCAACAGGAGTCTTCATAGACTTCTCAATGAGTTGTCCATGGGTCAGGGTCTCTAAACACAACCTGCCTGCTACTAGAAGCCATAAACTCCTCCCTTGCCAGCACTCACCACGCTAAGTACAGCCCAAAAGCGTGCCAGGTAGCTGTCTCTGTCTGAAGAGCATCCTTGGCCTGGCACGTGGTTAGCCTGGGGATCACTGTGGGATGGCCATAGTGGTTAGCACTACAGGTGGATGTCCAGCTTGTAGTTACATCTTGCCGGCAGCTTGTATTAGCTGAACGCAGATAAGGTTTTTTTTTAACTCAGTGCACAGTTATACTGCCTCGCTTTGAACAAGGCACATGGCAAAATATTTCCTTTGTTAATCTGCTGTGTGAGTCTGTAACAGAATTTTCAGAACAGAAATCCCCATGTGTGCAAGAAAAAGCCTTTTTAAACAATGTGGTGATAGGCAGCGGCCCTGCTTCCCAAAGCAAATGAGGCCTTCATTAATTAAATCAGAAGCAGTTGAATCTCCATTCCAGTGGACGGAGATGGTCACTTAAATCATGGCTGATATAAATAGCATTACTCTGCCCACTGCCTCTCCACTTATTAGGCTTTCTCTGTGATGGGAGTGTGAGTGACTGTACAGAGCATCTCAGAGGTGCTGTGAACTTGCTGCTTGGGGATGCCTGTCTGAAGGAGTCAGCTGCACATCCTTCCATTCCAGGTGCTCAGCCAGTTGAGAGCAGAAATGGGCCAAGATGTGTCACACAGTGAACTGGGAACCCCTGTCTGCAGGATTAGTGTCAACATCTGGCGTGTTTTGGCACCTGTTGGTGCTATATCGGCAGAGAAGAGAGCTCAGTGGTCAGCAAGGGCTTGCAAGCACGTGGATAGATGCTATCTCATTTCCAAAGTGAGGACAACGAAGTGCTATTGTCTGACTTCCCAGAGGGGTTGACAATTCCTCCCACCTTTGGCTTTTCTCCTGTTCTCTTGTATTCTTAAAGGCCAAAATCCAGATATGCTAGGCGCAAGGTAGACAGGGAATGGGCTTCTTCCCAGCAGTGCCTGAACCATTGCACACTGTGTGTACATGCCTATTGTTGTGTCCATTATGGACCAGCTGCAGGCTTGAGAACATCTGGCCTTCTTCCCAACTTCCACTCTTGGTGCAAGATGTATGACTTCCAGCTTGCTTTTGATGATTACCTTTCATTTTTTTAACAGAGGTTTTGAGTTATATTTATCTGGCAGGCAGTGCAAAGTGCTGGATGAGGGATCAGGTGGTTCAATTCTATTCTTGGTTTGGGTATTGAGCTTTTGTTTTGACTTCCTTGGGTCACATTACCTCTCCTGTGCCTCTCTTTACGTCTCTTGCTCTTTAGCTGCCTTATCTACTTAAATTCACTGGCGGTGTGACAATGTCTTTCTGTGACATCGTATAATATCAAATACACAGGGGTTCCAGTATGCTTGGAGAATGCAGTTGCTGCTGCAAGTAATGCCAGCAATAGCATCCTTTTCTTTCCTGATTTTTCTATGGGTGTGGCTTCTAGATGTATTTTGTAAGCATCAAGTAGTAGCCAAAACGTGTACAGAAAAACATAGCCCCTGGCTTGACTAGTCATCTAAAGATACTAAGAACCATGCACACAAAGGAAATGATTAAGGAATAGGCAGTGTTCCTAATTGAATGCTTCTTCCCCATTCATGGGAGGAGGGGTGTGAAATCTTTCTTATGCTTGCCAGCTCTTATTACAGAAATCAGTCATTAGCCCCATTTGTGCGACAGGTTAGTCTGCAATGCGCAGCCAATTCACAGGGCAGGGCTGGGCTTTCTCCGGAGCTGTGTGAGGAGCGAGGAGTGCAGGTTTGCAGGAATTCTTGTAATATTTTTTTTCCCAGTTTTTATTTCAGAATTGGAGTGGGCTGAAACGTTCATCAGAGAAACTCCTGTGATATGAAATTCCAAAGTAATTTTTCATTTGAAAACTGTCATTCCATTTCCAGCTGGGTTCAGATCTTCATGTGAATCTTAGAAGTTCAAGGAGCTCAGGTTCGAAGTGGTGGAAGCAGAACATACTGGTCCATCTTTTCCTTCCAGAATGGAGTATTCCCAGTCTCAACACTGTCCCATGAAATGTTTTGCTCTGATAAATCAGCACTTCCCAATGCCAAGGCATTCTTTGAGAAAATACTTTTTTTCTCCAGAAATTTCCCGGGCAGCTCTACATTTAACATACCGCTTTCCAAATTCTGTGCCATCCCAGGCTGCAGAGCAGTGAGTTAGCTCTTGGCCCTAATGGTTGCCAAAGCAAAGCCTTTGATGTGTAATCATTCCAACCCAATCCTGAGCAGGAGAAGCTGTTTCACAGGGAAAGGAAGCATTTGTTAAAACACATCAGTTATATCCAGTGTTTTTCAGAAGTTTCTTCAGCCTTTCCTGTCAGATTAGTTCATTGCTGTATTATCCAGACCTTGTAAATAAGCATTAACAGAATTCTTTCTACAATTCTTTGTTAGACAGGAAATTAATCTCATTTTAGAGCTGATGATCCAAGGCTAGAATTCTAAAGGCACTTAAGTGCCTATGGAAATACATGGGTGGCTTGTGAAGTTTTTAAAAATCCCTTAAATCCCAACATCGAGTAGACACAGGCTGAAGTATATAAAATATCTCATAAAAATGACGACAAAGGTAATTTCAGCTCGTTCTGCTGGATTTTGCACTGAAACAGAGAGTAGAGCCTTCTGATGATGTGGTGATGGCAAGATAGGCAAGCAGAGGGTCACAGAGGTGTCTTGCAAGTTGCCTTTCCGAATAGGTATCCAGAGAGGCAGAGGGATGCGCTCCATGCACTGTGCAGCTGAAAGCACTGGAAAACTCTGGGCTTTTGGTCATGTAAGTCTGTCCTCACGCAAAGGTCAGTGTGTATAAAGAGTTTGAAAAGTTTAAGTTAAACCAAATTAAACAGCATTGGACCAAATGAGAGCATCAAAATTTGCGTGTGTATATCAATAAAACTCCCAGTGGCTTCTGCAATGGTAATTAAATACCAGGCCAGATTTTGGTTGTGTTTACACTTGTGGAAGTTTGCTGAATTTATTGGGCTGGTATAAATGGAGGAGATTTAGGCTAGTGGGGGTGGAAGCGAATGTCCTAAAAAAAAGCCAGAACATTCACAAAAACAAGTCTCATTCAGCCTTAAGTTTGCTTTGTGGTTTCCTTGTGAATCAGAGAAGAAAAAGGGAGTGGGAGGAGGGGAGAGAAAAGACGTTCAGAACCCAATCCAAACCCGAGCCCCTTCTCTCCCCCCAGCCAATATCTCTCATATAAGACATTTGTTTCTTCTGGCAATAGCAGGAAACCTTTCCAGACATTGTCCTCTGAGAACTGCTCAGTATTTGCAGTTTAAAAGGGCAGTGCACATGTAAATATGTGTGCACTAAGAAAGAGAAAGAAGAAAGAACAACTGTTATTGTAGCACAAAGGACAGGTTATTTTATTTTTTTGGCCCCAAGAATTCACACTGCATCACACACGAAGTTTGATTTCATGGAGCATGTCCTGCAGGCTTTAACTGCCTAAAGCGTCAGACACCTCAGTTAATTCCTGCCGTGACCCTGATTTCTCTGCCAATGGAGGACGTGACGAGGACTCATTTCTTAACACCTTAGGGCTGCACGTGTATCCCCAAGTCCCAAAAACATTGGATAAGAAGAGCAATTGCTTTCTTACCTGTCTTCATGAACCAGTAACAACTTTTCTTCCTACTCTACTATGAGAGGCCAAGCGCATTTCTTAATCCCCGTCCTACTTCTTCAGCCCAGACAGGGAGGACAAAGCTTCTGGCATTGAAATGATTTTCCTTGCAAAGGGTGCTGCCTGCAAGCGGTTCTTAGGTGCCAGCGTGGAATGTATCCAGGAGATACCTTGAGCCCGCCAGCCAGCGTGTACAGTGTTCCTATAGAGCACATTGCGCTTGTGGAGGGACTTGGCTCATCCAGTTCTTCTGAGTATGCGGAGCAGGGCTTGGTGAGGGCTGAGATGATGCAGCCTGAACACATTCTCCACCAAATCCACATTAATAGCAAAGTGTGGGCCAGTAGCAACACAGTGCCCGTGGAGCTAGTGATGTTGTGTGTCTTGAGAGCTTCACGTCAAGGCTGGGGACCACTCTGGAAAATAAGCTTTCAGCCAGCATATTTTTTTAAATGGCCTATATGGTCTTATGAGTTAGCCAAAAGGATCTTACTGGCCTTTAAATCCAACAAGCTATAATGTATTAAGCAAAGGCCCGTTAGTGCTGTGGAAAGATTGGGAGGGTTGGGGCACAACCTGTTTTAGCAGATATCAAAGCAAGCTAATCAACTAATACAAAGGCACCTAAGAATGACATACTGTCCATTACCCTGGGATCTGTGGCATGGCTTGTTTTAAACTGTGCTGTGTGTAAACCGTTCAATAGGATTATTTTGGAGGCCACACTAATTAAGGGATTATCCGATGAAAGTGGTAGATGCTCTCTCTGCCTTAGATAATGGGACACTGCTCCTTCTGTGGCTGGGATAGAGATTCAAGGACTGTGTCTCTGACAGAAATTTGCTTTGAAATTGGTGGTTTTAACTGGAAACCTGTATGCCAAGGTGACCGGTGCATCATGCAGAGTAGAAACATGGGTAGTTTGGATCTGCTGTGCAGCACTTCCCAGTCTGCAGTACCTCCCAGTGGGTTGTGGGGTTTTTTGACGTCAGATTTACTGTTGGCTTGCATGCACCATGGGTCCACTTCTTTCAATGAAAGCTGTTGTGCTGAGACAAGCTTCAAGTTTAGTTTTGCTGCAAAGGCAAAGGAGATGTTGAAAGGGTGATAAGGCAGAAAAAGGGCATCAGTGTTTGTTCCCAGGAGAGCATAGTTCTGAATATCGCTGTCCTCCGGGGGAAAAGAGTTCCTTCCTTCTGGAAACAGAGAAACGTTTCACATTGGCAAATGTTGGCAAGATAGGATCAATGAACGGGGTCTGTGTTTCGTGGCTTGAGACTGAGGAGGAGGGCGCTCTGCTCTGCTGCCGGCCTTGCGAGGTGACAGTGTGACTGTCATCCCCATGCGCATCCCCGTCTGCAGGCTGGAGGAAGGCACCGACCTCCTCTGTCCCCTCTGTCACCTCTGCCCTGAGGGAGTGGGGACTGCCACCCCAGCTCCATGTGGCCCTCTGGATGAGAGGTGTTCCCAGTGAGCTGGAACTGGTCTTGGAGTGACCAGCTGGAACTTTTTAGTTTGGGTAATGCAAGTATGACTGGATGGTCTGAACTGTCCCTACTGCTTGCAGACCACAGATCTGTGAATTCGCGGGTTGTTTTGCCATCGATTTTGATGATTAAGTTTATCCTAGCAGCCTCCTTCGGATTTCTCTGTTTTACTAGTTTCACAGCCTGCACTTCAGGGAGGGTTTGAGCAGCGGGGCCAAAGGCACTTGAACCTCTGGGAGGCAGACTTCCCAAAGGACTCAGCATGGTGAGCAGAGAACACTTTCAAAAGGCTGGTCACAAGCGTCACAGTGCGGAGTGCCGAATGCCAAACACCTCTACACAAACCTGACTCCTTTTGGGGTTCACAAGGGAGAATTCCGGGGGTTCTGTGGGGGTCCGGGTCCCGTACTTCCAGCAGAATGGGGCAACCGTGGGCTCAGGTGCCGGCCAGAGCTGGGAACGTCACCCCTGCCAGTGGAGCTGCGGTGACAACAGAGCCCTGCTGGGAAATGTAAAGCAAAACCCCGGCACTGAAAAGGCTAGTGAGGCTCAGATTTGGCAGAGGGTAGGGAAATCTCGCAGAGCGGGGAGAATCGTGGGGAGCTGGCCAAGAGGAACACAGCTCCAGTGTTGGGGCACACAACGGAGTTCCTGTGGCGGCGGCCACAAGGGAGGGCATTGTCTGCGGCCCCAAGTGTGCCTGTGCTCCACGTGCAGAGCCATTAGCGGCTAAGCTAATGAGTTCAAAATTCACCGTCAAGGCAGGGGACAAGAAGTAATCAGTGCAAGATGATACTGCGCCCGCAGAATAGGCCCTGTGTGGTTGTCTGTTCCGGAGCTAATGGGAACAAGAGATGAAGTGTGCGTGAGTGTGTGTTTGTGTTTAGGAGGTCAGGGTGACATTTATCACTGCCATTGCAGCAAAGGGACACCTGCCACAGGGAAATTGGAACGTTTGCCTGGCTCTGCATTTGTGTATACGATTTTCTCGCCACAGTCCCACTTTCTCTCTCGTTTGGCACTTCAGACTCTCCAGGGACAAGAAGGGTTCAGAGCCGGGCCAGGTGCACGATGAGGGCTCACAATTCTGAAACACAAAGAGGCATAGGAAGTGAAGGGCTGATCTAGGGAAGCCTCATGGCAGAACTCTCTTTGGCTGCAAGGATGCAGAACCAGTGCTGAAGGCTAGATTGCCCGCGGGTGTAGATCAGCAGTGCTTCACGTCGACTTTGTATGAACGGAAACTCTGCCCCTGAGACACAGCAAAAGCACTTTTCTCCTACTTTCTTATAGAATCATGGAATGGTTTAAATTGGAAGCGACCTTAAAGATCATCTAGTTCCAACCTCCCTGCCCTGGGCAGGGACACCTCCCACTAGACCAAGTTGCTCAAAGCCCTGTCCAACCTGGCCTTGAACACCTCCAGGGATGGGGCAGCCACAGCTTCTCTGGGCAACCTGGGCCAGTGTCTCACCACCCTCATAGTGAAAAATTTCTTCCTAATATCTATTCTAAATCTCCCCTCTTCCAGTTTGAAGCCATCACCCCTCATCCTATCACTACATGCCCTTGTAAAAAGTCCCTCCCCAGCTTTCTTGTAGGCCCCTTTCAAATACTGGAAGGGGCTCTAAGGTCTCCCCAGAGCCTTCTCTTCTCCAGGCTGAGCAACCCCAACTCTCTCAGCCTGTCCTCACAGCAGAGGTGCTCCAGCCCTCTGAGCATCTTGGTGGCCTCCTCTGGACCCGCTCCAACAGGTCTTGCACTTCCCTTTGCTAATCTATCCTCGCCTCTCTGCATCGCTTTCCCGGCCCCATCCCTGACTTGCAGCATCTCCTGTTAGTGCCAATGGGTCTTTTCCCCTCACTGTCCCCTGGGTCCCATCGATCTCTCCGAAATGCCTTTGTATTCTGGCTCTAGGTTTCAAACAAGCAGGCTCTGCATCTTCCGCCAAACTCTCTGTGTGTGCATTGTGGTCATGCATGTGTCAGGGAGAATGAATATTTAGGAGTAAAACAAAGTTTTCTCCGCAGCAATAACCATGATAGACTAAACAAAATCTTGCACACATCTGCAGTCCAGCTATTTCTGGTTTGAGGCAGAAGGCTTGTGCAGCATAGCAGAGTCCACCTAACATCTGCCAGTGGTGCTTTTTCTTCCGAAACAACTTTTCTGTGGAATTCTGGTGAGTCATAGGCCCTGAATCTACCTGCCACTCCACGCTGTTACCAGCAAGGTGCAAGGCTGTGCTATTTTGCATAAACCAGATTTGTTTTCTCACCAAAAACCTGTTTAATCCCTACTGATGTCAGAAGATTTTCCTCTATGTTCTTATGAATTTGATATAGATCAATGACAAGGTATACAGCCTTCATTTTCAGGGTCTAAATCATCGCTTGTGCAGGTAAACATTTAGTGTGTGATTTAAGGCCTCCATTTAATAGGTGAACATTTGGACTTTAGTAAGGCCTTCGACACAGTCTCGCCCAGCATTCTGCTAGAGAAGCTGGCAGCCCGTGGCTTAGCCAGGTGTACTCTTCGCTGGATTAAAAACTGGCTGGATGGCCGAGCCCAGAGAGTTGTGGTAAGTGGTGTTAAATCCAGCTGGTGGCAGGTCTCAAGCGGTGTTCCGCAGGGCTCAGTTTTGGGGCCAGCCTTGTTTAATATCTTTATTGATGATCTGGACGAGGGGATTGAGTGCACCCTCAGTAAGTCTGGAGATGACACCAAATTAAATGGGAGTGTTGATCTGCTTGAGGGTAGGAAGGCTCTGCGGAGAGATCTGGGCAGACTGGATCGATGGGCTGAAGCCAACTGCATGAAGTTTAACAAGACCAAGTGCCGGGTCCTGCACTTCGGTCACAACAACCCCAGGCAACGCTACAGGCTTGGGGAGGAGTGGCTGGAAAGCTGCCTGGCAGAAAAGGATCTGGGGGTCCCGGTGGACAGCCAGCTAAACATGAGCCAGCAGTGTGCCCAGGTAGCCAAGAAGGCCAATGGCATCTTGGCCTATATCAAGAATAGTGTGGCCAGCAGGATTAGGGAAGTGATTGTGCCCCTGTACTCAACGCTGGTGAGGCCGCAGCTTGAGTACTGTGATCAGTTTTGGGCGCCACAGTATAGGAGGGACATTGAGGTGCTGGAGCGTGTCCAGAGAAGGGCAACAAAGCTCGTGAGGGGTCTGGAGAACATGTCTTATGAGGAGCAGCTGAAGGAATTAGGATTGTTTAGTCTGGAGAAGCAAAGGCTGAGGGGAGACCTTATTGCTCTCTACAACTACCTGAAAGGAGGTTGTAGTGAGATGGGAGCTGGTCTCTTCTCCGAAGTAACAAGCGATAGGACAAGAGGAAACAGGTTCAAGTTGCGCCAGGGGAGGTTTAGGCTAGACATTAGGAAAAAATTTTTCACTACAAGACTTATCCAACATTGGAACAGGCTGCCCAGGGAGGTGGTCGAGTCACCATCCCTAGATGTGTTTCAAAGTCATGTAGATGTGGTGCTTAGAGACATGGTTTAGTGGCAGACCTGGTAGAGCAGGGTCAGTGGTTGGACTAGATGATCTTAAAGGTCTTTTCCAACCTAAACGATTCTATGATTCTATGATTTAACAGTCAATTCTGCAATTCATCACCCACCTACTATCACTATACATGACGATTCTGCATATGTCCTGCCCTCCTGGCTTAGTATTAAGGATGATATTTTTGGCAGGAGCGGGGAGTGTGTGTCTCGGTGTCTCACGCTAGAAGATCCAGCCTGTCTGGCTTTCACTTGCTGGCCAAATTCACCTCTCACGCCGTAGCAGTGATTCTGTGAGGTTGCTGAGGATCAGGAGTCGATAATCAGTTTGTGATATTTAATTTTTTAAAAATTGCAGCTTCTGGTAACAAGTGATCACATGAGACCCAGAGATATCAAAGAATTGTTCCAGAGAAAAGCCCAGTAGCCACAGGCAAATAAAAAGGAGTTCGTGTTTGAAAGTGCGTCTTCTGGAGTCACAGGGCAATGCAGTTCCACCGACAGGGACATCCGTGGTGTCCTTGCATTAGGCAGTACCAGAAATGAAGGAGACACTATGGTCATGCAGACCTCCAAAATACCTCATCCTCAGTTTTGTGCCTGGCTTTACTGTTTGCTTGCTTGTTTGTTTGCATAAAAGCATAGTGAACATATTTTTTATTTAGAGAAATATAGCAACCTGCAGTTTGACCTGCTGTGGCTTGGGGCAACAACTCTTTTCCTCTCTTTGTCTAGGCTAGCCTGGGATGCTCAGCTGTGATGGAAACACTTGCTTTGTGGCTGGCATTTTTGTGGGACTCCAGTTAGTGTGCACACCTCTTGTGTGCACCAAACTGCTCTTAACGCTAAGCAATGCAGATAGAGAAAACTATGAGTGTTTCACATACCCAGCTTAGCAAGAAGCTCTCCGTGTCTTCCGTCTCTCATCCCTGGGACAGCGAGGCACCCAGGGGTTTAAGTGTAGCAGCATGTAACATGAACTCCCTAGCTCATTCCTTGCTGGGCATATCTCTGGATCTAGTTCATCCTGCTAGCTATACCAGTGCAACTGGTTCTACAAAGACATTTCTTCACTCCGATGCCTGTTCCAGCTTAGCAAGCTGGATGAAGCATGTGCTTAGCACTAGGCATGTATGTAAGATCCCATTGAATTTGGTGGGAGTGAGAGACAGGTTAAAAATCAAGTATCTGCTTGAGGACTTTGCATATGCATGCCCTTTACAACCTAGCTGGCTCCAGGACTTCTCCTCTAAGCCTTTGCCAGTGAAGGTCTTGATGTTAACCCACCTTTGGTAGCTTTCTCACTGGCTAGCTGTTGCCACCAGAGCATAAAACAGTGCCCTGGGAGTAAGTACTCTCACACCTGGCACTGAATTGCTGTGTAAGCATGTGTGATTATTTATTCTCCCTGCCTTAGTCTTTCCATGTGGAGCGTGAGGCTAGTAGGCCTTTACTGACCTGCGGTGAAGCCGTGTGGTGAGACCTCAAGCATCAAAAGCAAACTTTGTCCTCAGCGAGTCTCTCTCCTCCAGGTGTCATGGTGCTATGCCAAGGATCCTGTCACTTGCCTGTGCCTTGTGATTTTTATCACTGCCAGAGTCGGCCGACTGCAAGAACTGCACTGTCTGGGACAAGAGCTTCATGGAAGCTCTAAGCGAGCCACGCAGGCAAGGCAAACCAAGTCCCGGTTCTGTGAAGACCAGTATCTCATGAGATTCCAACATCAGAAGCCATTTCCTTATACAGAAAGAAATCAGGAAGGAAATAAAGGTTTTCTAGTAAAATTGGACTTTTCTCCTTAACCTGATTAAGCAAGAGCAGTTCTGAATATGTCGGTGGTGACTTGCCAGATGAACTTCTTTGCCACGCACTGAATGATGGAGTATAACAAGACCTAGATCTCAGCTCTTTGTACCTTTCAAGCCTGGCTGTTGTCTGCAAGCCAGCATCCCTGTCCCAGTCAATGCAATGGAGTAATATAGCCTGCATCCCATTCTGCTGCCCTGGATGGTTCACACATGTGCTATCCATTCGGAACTGAGCTATGACTCCATGGTTTGACTCTTGTGAAGGACTAAGTTCCCTTTTGCTGCACTGTGCACTGCTATTTGGGGCTATTGTTGCAAAAAGATGAGAAACTGGAAGTTCACACGTTTAGCGGGAATGTTGGACATATTAAAAAACCCTGATTTAATGAGGGGATGGAAAATGGGTAAAAATTCTCACTGTCAAGATGATTAGTAATGCGTGAGTGTCCCTACGCTCAGACATGGTAAGATGAGGCACACTAACGCCATAGTTTGTGTCGCCTGTTCCCTGTGAGGGTCAGGAAGGAGCTCTTCTCTTCTCCATTGACAATTGAACTGATGTGTTATGGGAATTTCTTTCACTTGCAGACAGGTCACTCCTGGCATCAGAAGACTGGTCTTTGCCACCCTGTGTAGCGATCCCCGTGTTCCCTCTGTCCCGCAGTGAGTCACCTAGGATTGGCGAGCAACGCTGCCCTTTCCTGGATGGAAGCTGAAGTGTCACGGGGCGTTTCAAACCGTGTTTTGCACCTAGCGAACATTCTGCTTCCACTCAAGCAGCAGAAACCTCAGTTTGGGGGTGGAAAAGGAGAGAATAATCTTTGGTCTGGTCTTGCTAACACTTTGAAATGCTGAGTGGTGGTAGGAAAGGGACAGCTCTGAAACTAAAGGTAGCTATATATTCTCTACTTACCTGGATACTGCTGACTTGAAAGCCGGAGAGCAAAAGCATCACATGTGCCAGCTTCCAGCATAACTACTCGAAATCTAGGTCAGTATTTGCACTGTGTCGAGCATTTATGCTTGGGAAGGCTATTGACTTGTCAGCGCTGGGGGTGTGTTAATAAATCTCTGGCAATATTAACAGTGATCTGTTCACAGTATCTTTGATCTGAAGGTCTTTGAGTGTGGCGCAGTTGTCAGTAAGCGGAGTTCACAGTACGGCTTTGTGCAAGCGGCTCCATTTTACAGATGGGGAAGCCAAGGCAGGGAGCGATTACGAGTTATTTTTGATGACATGACTGAGTCATTGCCAGAGGTGAGGATACAACCCAGGAGCGCTGGCTCCCAGACTCCTGCTCCAAGTCACTACACAGCACTCTCCCCAGCCTGATTAGATCCGCCCTTGGAATACGGTATTCCAAGGCATTAACTCCAGCTGCAGCAAGACTCCTCTACTGAGCTGTAAGCACAGCAGCGATGCACATACCAAAGAACCAGATAAACATTTGCTTTGCCTTTGTGTGAGAGTGCTGCAGCCAGCAGGGACTGCGGGAACTCCCTCCCCCTCTGCACACAAACAGAAGGCAGGGAGCGTGCAGGGAGGGATAAAAGGGGATAAGTAACAAGGGGACAAGGGACAAGCTGCATTTCCCAAGAATCTGAAGCAAGCAAATGAACCTGCTCAGAAGCTTGATAAGGATGAGTGGGAGCAGGTAGCAGCAGGCTCAGGGATGGATGGAGGGGTATGTTCCCTGATGTCACTTTCTGCTGATCCAGACCGCCACCAGTAAAACCAGGAACCCTCACAAGGATCAGAAAGATGGGATTTCTCCATATGGAGAGCAAGGTGTTCTGAAGAAGGGTGAACGGAGGTGTGGGAGAGAAAAGGCTAAGGGTGGACATGCCCAGGATTGGTGGAAATATGATGGGAAAGCCTGGTCTGGTTAGAAATTGTTACGCAACAGAGCTTGAAAGAAGTGATGGCTGCTGATTTTTAAATGAACAGCATGATAGGGCTGTGCCTGTCCCACGTGCGGGTAGCTGGGGTGAAGGGCTGGTTAGGAGAGGTAATAGAGAAGAAGCAAAGGAGAAGCAGATGGCAGCAGCGTTTGCTACCCTGACCATCAGCCAGGGAGCCACTAAAGCCTCAGGTGCAACTTAATCCCAAATTAACTCTCGTTAGCTCTAGACATCCCACTGCTGTGTGTGTAATTGGGGGAGGGCAGTGTCGTTTGTTGGGTGTGCATGGCAGGGACGGATTAGTGCTGGGTGTCCTAAGAGCCACGCTCAGCTGACAGAGCAACAGGATTTAGTGGGCTGGGGATGGGGAGGCTTCCTGTGGATGGAGTCTGTTTCCCACATAATCCTCCTGGCTCCTGGTTGGTTTCACTCCCCACCATCCCTCTTCCCAGTTCTAGGTTGACTCTTCCAACAGGAGTCCAGTTTAACACTGGGACTCAGGGGACTTGGTGCTTATTTGCTTTTTGAAGTTCAAGAAGATGAGTTCCCTTTTTTGTGCCTCAGTTTTCCCACCTAAGCTATGTGACATGCATGAAGCATGTGAGCATGTAAGGCTCCATTCATGTTTTCAGAGAGCTTTTGGTTTTATGGGATGGCCGGCATTAATGGAGGGAGTCTTATTTTCTCATCCAGGGTAGCTCTTCAGTCCCTTCTCAGATCCCTCTGGGAGGTGCTCCTGTAGGATTGTGCTTGTTGAGCTTGGCAGAACCAGTGCCAACAAAGTGATTGAAATCTCCAGTATTTTAACAGGCGATGTGTGTGTCTGAAATGGCAGTTTGCCGGCATGGCTGTTCTTTGGCCTCATGTATGAGGGCTACAAACGTGCTGCAGCTGTAGCCTTGAGAAGGCATCTCACCTAGGCTGTCCTTGCTTTCCAGCCCACGCTCCAGCTGAGGTGGGATGCTGAGCTGGTCTTTAATGACACTATCCAGTCTCATTACTCCTTAGAACTTAACATGTCCAGCACTATCCTGTACACTCTGCTCATTACCCTCAGAAACCTTTGGCTACGCTTAACTATCTCCTAACCGTTCCCGTGCTATTTCCCTGAGCAAATGCAAAAAACCATGCAAATCAAGCTCTCATTTTGAACAGGAAGCCACAGCAATTGCAGGATCTGGTTGTCATGGATATTGTCACCATGGAGCTGTTGCCATGGTGCTGTCTGCTCACATTGACAGAGAGATGCGGAGCATACTTATTCTTTTGAAGAAAGGAGGAAGAACAGTGGGTGCTAGAGGGCACAGAAGCTTTCAGATAGGTATTTAGGGAGGTTAATCACTCCTTTGTTTTAGAGTTTAGCTGACTCTGCTGTCTGTGTCACGTTCCTTATTTTTCTCTTTTGTATCTTACAGTAACAACCAACAAAAAGAAGTGAGACTAATGTGCTTGCTGGAGGGTCATCCACAGCCGTATTTCACCATGTAGTGAAAGCAGCACTTTTCTCTCTTGCAACAAAAATCCAAAGAGTGACCACTAGTCATCAGTGCTTGGCTTTTACCTCATCTCACTTTAAACCTCCAGAAATACAGTATGTTGCAGAAGATGAGGATATGGAGGTGGAACTTAAAATCCCGTCTTCCCCTGCAGGCCCTCTTGTCTTGAAGGAACACACCTTATTTTCATTTCTGGAGAAAGTCTGTGCTCCTTTGGCAGGTAGTTTGGCAGCTGTTTGTGACCTTGTCAGGCTGCTGATGGCTCTGGAAGAAGGAGTTGAATGAGAAATTACTTGTGTCTGTGCCAAACATCCTTGTCTAGTTAGGGGCAGAGCTAATCTCACCAAGGCAAATGCTGGTTTCACTCCATTTCAAATAGAACGCAGTCAGATTTAATAAATAATAATAATAATAACTCCGCTTTGCACACCTACAGCTTCTGACTCTCTGAACATTTTGCCACTGCTATTTATTAAATCCTCCAAACACTTCTGCAAGAGAGGGAAGGATTCATTTTTCTCAGTCTTTTAAGAGCGATAATGGGGCACAGAGACTGTGGGAAGTGGTTTCCCATGCATGCTATGGCCATCAGGAATGGATACGGGAATTCCTGTTTCCTGTCCTGAGCCCTGGAAAGCCCATGTTTCATTCTGTCCCACAGCATTAAACTAAGGGAGACCCTGAACATCACTGCAGTGACATGTAGTGTTGAGCCCTTAGCAGCCTGATTTGGAACTGTATTAAGCAGCGATCCGAATGCTCCGGGTGGCTAAATAACATTGTCTTTGATCTGAACATGCCAGTGGCTCACTTCCAAACACATTAGGCTGAGGAGGCAGTCCTTTTCCTGGCCACAGAAGGTGTTTCCATGGAGGAGTTGTCACCGCAAGGCATGGATTTAGCTGTTTTCCTGGATTTGGGAGTCATTTCTGTTGCTGCGGGCAAGGTGGGTTTCATGCACACGTGCATGCAGTTATTCCGGGTGCGAGGTGGGTTTCTAGGAATTACCCAGCCCACTCAACGTGCTAAACAGGTATAGCGCAAGGTGTAAAAGCCCTACTTTGAACGTAGTGCTCCTGTTGCGGGTATGGCAAGAGAGATTTGAAGCTGAGCGAGCCTGCCTGCATCCGAGCCAGCCTGCCTGCATCCGAGCCAGCAGCTGGGAACAGCTGGCCTGCAGGTGAGGCTCTGCTCGGAGTTCAAGGGCTACGGCTTCTCCTCTCCAACTGAGGGAGAGTTTTACGTGCAGCGATACAGGCGGCTTGTAAGGGAGTGATAACACGATGTAGCAGTTAGATCCCATATGTAAGAGTCACAAATCAGCCTGAGTTAGAATTGGCACCAATGGAGGTAAAGGGAGGCTCTCCGGAAACGTTCCTGCTCCTGCTGAGCTCAAGGGATGTCTTCACGTCGACTGCGGTGGGAGTTGGCTTGGACCCCACGTGTCCTGCTGGCAGCGCTTGGAGCTGGATTAGCTCACGCAGCGCAGAGCTGCGTGGCCCCAAAGAGGTGTACCTCCCTTTGGTGGGCACGTTTGAACGCAAGAACCTCCGAGGTGCTTTTTACATGCTTGGCTGTAAAAATGCAGGGTTTTTTGTAGATGGTGAATGAGATAGCCTTTGTACAGAAATGTGCCTTGGGGACCAATGAGCCCTTTACTTGACCAATTTAACAACCTGTAATCTGCAGAAAATAGCCCTGTGTTTTTCTGAACTTCAATACTGAAAAAAAAAAAGTCTTAGTCTTTGTAGTCTTGTGCCTCGGTTTCCCTGTCAGAAAAATAAGGAAAACCAAATGCGCTTCCCAAGGAAAAAAAAGGGCGTGCTTAATTAAGTCAGCTTTGTGAGTTGCTTTGACAGCTGCAAGTATAAGTAGTTGCTATTATAGCAGCTAATAATTTGGAATTACATTTTATGTTCTTTTGGTTCTCTTCTTCATATAGTTGCCAGAGGTAACCAAGCATTTTTAGGTAATTTTATTACTTTTTCCTACCTAGTTTGGTGTTGGATTTCTGCTGTACTTGCCTTCATGTAGAACACGTGTGTTTTTCTGTCAAATGCACTCAGTTAACAAACAATTTCAAGAAAACCATGACCACTATTCCACCATGAAGGAAAAGAAATGTGAAAAATGCAGACAGGCCTCTCTGAGAAATGTCTGTCGATCACTTCATGCCTCAGCTGGTTAGTAATATGATATTGTTTAATGCTAAGGTTTATCAATCGAATATATGACTGTTCTTTGCTGTAGTCAGCTTGTCACCTGAGGATCCCCCGGCGCTTGCCAAACATGGATTAATCACTGAATACTCACCATGTCACTGTGAAGCAAATGTTTATCAATTTAGCAATGGGGAAGTCCAGGCTAAGAGGTGACTTATGTGGCAGCTAATAACAGCTTTGTTAGCTCCGCTCATTGCTCCAGTCACCATAAACCATTTCAGCAGAGTCAGAAGCAAGTGGTGACTAGTGATAATCTGAAAAAGGGGTCTTGTGCTTGGCCCGTCACAGCCAGTGCCCCTCCGTCAGGATGTCCTTTCCACTCTGCTTTTGTCCGTCCTCCCCTACCAGCTCTGTCCTTCTAACTGCACTCCAGGCACAGCTTCTAAAACGTAGTTCTAGGCGCCCACACCGCTACACTCAGCCGCAGCTTGTAGTGATGCCAACGACTTGATTTCTGCATCAGTTTGCCCGTGGGACTTTCTTGCTTTGATCAGTTTTTGGATGCGGGCAATTATTCTCTTGGTGCTTGGCTAGGACCGTCTAACGAAAGTTAGTAGAAGCAAGCCACACGAGGGGAAAGGCGGATGTGTTCTTGCCACAGACCTCGTTCTCTGATAGCAGAATAGCTTATTATTCCTGTCCCCATGGGATATAAAAATGCTTCTGGGAAGATTTTTGTCACATACAAATCATGCTTCTGAATGGCTTCTTTAAAGGACAAAGAAAAATTCACAATGCAAAGCCCTCTGGACTGTGGGGAATTGCTGATTTCTCTGAGCAAGGAAACTCAAGCCTCATCTCTTTAGTTGGAAGGGCTCCGCTTTGCACTGAACAACTAGCTGATGAGGTCGTGGATTGTTTTCTCTCCTCTCATGACTGAAATAGCCCAAGGCCTGGAAAAGCATTAGCAGGAAGAGCACAACATCAGGAAACACGAAGGGTACCCAGCCAGGACATGACTACACAGCTTTTAGCTGCCCAGCAATTGGGAAATTGCTTTTTTGGGCGAAGGGATTCAATTCTCCCTTGTCAGAATCTCTTGGTTTCCAAGCCAGATGCCTCCAGTTGGGTGAGCCTGTGAGCCCTAAGAGCTGAGCATCCCGGGGTGCGTGCTCCAGCTGCTGCCTCTGCCTGGGGTTTTCTGTTGGAGCCAGAAGCCACAAGTGCTGTGGACATGGCGAGCGCGTAGGTTCAGGAGGGATCATGTGTGCCACTTGCCCTGCCTGTTCATCTCGCTTCTGTATTCCTCCAGGATGGAGCCGTGGAGCGCAGCATTGCTGAGGTGGCATTACTCATCCCTATGGAGTTATTCCAGGTTCTCAGCTTGCTTGTGTAACTGAAAGGGTTTTGCCTTTTATCTATGACACACTGGTGGATCAGTGGGAGGATTTAAATTTGGGAATGAAATTGGCAGAGCGTTTAGCCCAGTGCTTGTGTTCTGCAGTAAGCAGTTGCCCTGAAACCTGTTATATCTCTAGAGAAGCCTGATCAGTGGACTCTGGGACTGCAACAGGGAGCAGGGTAAGGACATTTGGAACCCCAAAAGCTCAGGGATGGACTGAGGCTTGTTGTAATCTTGAAGGATGGGAAAGCAGGCATTAAATAAGCTGGTATAATCTCTTTCCTCAAACTTTCTACCTCTTTGGAGCAAATGTGCTGTGCCTGTCCTGGCTGTATGAAGCAGGGCCTGTCAAGAAGGATCTCAGTTGACACGGCTTTAGCTCATCACCAGCTTGTTTGCAATGTACTGGAATAGCACAGATCATAATGAAGGGGGGAACTTGAACTGCTTCTGGTTTTGCACACTGCTGCTCTGCTCCGACATTCTGCCAGCCCTTAGAGAGCTTACGTTGCTTTCTAAGAAACAAAGGGACAGAGCTGCAGAAAGAAAAATCCCTGGCCAACGAGACCAGGCATATGGGAAAAGACACTGCAGGGTAGGAGTTAGGCACTTGATTGAGGACTGAGGTCCTTTTGTCTTCCACTTACAGCTTATCCAAGATGAACGCATGGCTGCACTACCCCTAACCACATCTCAGCCTCATAATTCATCTCCCCAAGGACTATCAGTCAGATATGAAAGCATCATGTAACTGAAAAGGATGGATAAATATTCACCCTCGCTTCCTGTAATGAAGTTGGAACTCCATTACAGTCCTGGAACTGAATAGGTCCCTGAGATCACTGTCCTTGAAATCAAACACTTGGAAACTTTTATATCAAGTCCGTACACCAAATATAAAGCTCAAGTTTCATGCTCTCCTCGCCATAGTCAGTTGTATTCATACCTTAGTGGATACCAGAGCCAAAATGTCTTCCTCCTCCACAAAGAGTCCAAATATATCAACTCCTTTTCTTAGGTTATGATAAAAATGGGGAGTAAATTATAGATGCTCTCTCCACCTTCTGGCAGGAAATATGCCGCTAGACTGCCTTGCTACCCTAGCCTCTAGCTGATGTCTGCAGATTAAACAATGGCTGCTGTTGCGTTCCTGAAAAGAAAAGCATCCCCAGAAATCCCATCTCTCTTTTTTTAGCTGGTTATTGTGTCCAGCTATCAGAAGCACGAAGAAACCAAGTGGAAAAATTGAATCTGGCAGCAAGAGTGCAATGCATGAAGGCACACGACTTCCAAACCCAGAGAACAAAAATAGCTGCAAGAGAAAAAATTTGCCTGAAAGAAGCTCTTTAATTATTCCTTTTCTTTCAAAAGCTTTGCCCTCGGCACAGCCAGGCTGCCATTCATATAGGGCAGCCATATGTGTTGCAGTAAAGCTTGAGCACCGCATTATTAGAGAGAAAGAAGCTTATTTTTTTGGCTGTGTTTTCAAAGAGCTGGTAGCAGATCGATTGTGGCCAGAGCCCTGGGCACAAGGGAGTCTGTACTTTTGTAATGAGTCACCAGGATTTAATTTTCAGTCCGGCTGCTGTGAGGGTGAAGGAGTTTAGATTTCTGCTTGGATTCTAGAGGCTGCTCCCGGAGGGCCGTTCAAGGAAGAGGCTGGAAGAAGTGTTGGAGGAAAGCAAAGAAAGGACTACCCAGCACTTTCTTTTTCAGTCTGCTGGAGAAGGTTCCTGGGCTGTTGTTGCTATGGCACAGAGGACTGAAATCTTCATGATGGTGCTTTCTGCCACTGCTACAGAAAGGCAAAGTCATTTAGCTGTGCTGACACCACAGTAACCAGCAGCCTGGTGAGTCTGTGTTTCAGAACACTGACAGAACACCCAGTCTCCTAGAAGCCACCCATTTCCTTCTGTGGAGTCTAAGTCTTTACATCTTTCTCTAGCACTTGCAAGTTGACGCCTTTGAAGCTTATGAGGAGCGCTGAGAACATTGCAAAGCTTTGAAATGCTCTCGTGGGTGGTGTTTGTGCTGAAGATGGCCATACTGACATCTGAGTTTTCTCTAATTAGGGAGCAGATACTTGGTTATATATCTTTCTCTGGAATTAAGTCAATAGCAATTGTGTGAAACCTCCCAGTTGGCTGAGATGTTGTTCAAAGGAACCCTGCAGCAGGACTGAAAAGTAAAGAAATTCCTAAACACTCATAACCAATCAAATGTAATTTGCAAGCCAATGAAAAGACCACTGTTAAATACACCTACTGAAATAACCTTTTCTGAACTGCCAAAGGGGCTTTACAGTAAGATCTGTTTCTTTGATTTTTCCTTTGAGCAAGTCCCTTGCTGCCCGGTGGCATGGGTACCAGTTGTACGCAGAGCAATCAGGAGGAAGAAGAGAGGGATGGCAGGTCAGGTGAGGACTGCAACACGGAACGGGAACAGAATACGGCATTTCTGTTGCGCTGAAGTAGAGAACCTCATTCTCTAACGGCATCAATCTGTGGTCTGGCCCTTCCGTTACAGTTTGCCACGTCCCTTTTGGTTGTGTGGCTTGAGCGAGCAGACAGGAAAAGAGAAAGGGCAATGGATCTTTCTCTGGTAGGCGCTTGGCTGGTAGGACCTAAGCCACCATCTGGCAGTAGCATTGCAGCTTCACATTAGAGGAGTCCCGGAGTCAGGCCAGAGCTTGGAAAGACAGTGGTGGCAATGCTGTGGGCTGGACACAGACCTGTGTTAGTAATTTTCCGTAATGTCCTTATTGCGTTGCCTTCTTTTCCGAGTGCCTGTGGTGGGATAGAGAGGTATTTGTAGAAAGCGAAGGCTGGCATTACAGGGTCATGCCAAGACAGAGCTTGTTCTTAAAAAACAAAAGTGCAACTATACTTGGTGTTTCTGCTGTTATCACAGAAAATTATACTTTCTTGTAAACCTGCAGTGACCGGTTCCTTCCCTTTGCATAATGGAAGCTGAGAGCCCTGCAACTGCCCAGAAGTATTCCTTGCTGGGGAGTTGTTTCAATGAATTCCTACACGAATATGACCTACACACAAAGACTTGCTCCCGCCACGGTGGGTGCAGATTAATTCTCTGGCTATCTGCAGTTTTGAGGAACTGCTGATGAAGAAGGCCATTTTGAACATGCACCGTTTCTTGCTGTCTTGCCAGCTCTGTCCTCGTTTCTTGCCAGCTTCCCTACAGCTACAGGAGAAGACCAGGGACCAAGTACGCTCCTGAGCAGCCATGCTGCAACTTCAGAGAGCCCAGGGCTTGCAGAGTGCTCGGCTGCCCTCCTGTTTTGCTTGCTCGGGGTGGCTGTAGATGGAGGGTGGCTGTGAAATCAGTGTCTGCAGTTCTGGCTTCGCCATCTTTTACACTGGGCGTCATGGCAGGGAAAGGGCTGTCGAGTTATCAAGGGCCTAGGAAGAGAGACGTGACGTGTGGGGCGAGGGAAGGTGTAAGAAATATGCTGCATTTAAAGTGCTCAGCAGGTAGCGAACTTCTTGTAGGTACGTATTTCTCCTTGCGTGGCAGGAAGTAGAGAAGCCAATTGTAGGCAGTAGTTGTATTTTCTTGCATCCGGTATTTTTGAATGAAAGCAGATTCCAGACTGTCTGCTATGATATATAATGGTGATTAATAACCTAGCCTGTTTCCTCTGGATTTGCTGTTCGGCTTCTGTTAAGATGTAGGGAGTATTGTTTGCTGAGATGACATCAAGAGCTCTTGGGTGAAGGGAGTAGAGACACATCCTTTCCTCGCACAGCACTGGTAAGGTTTTGGTGCTTCTCACGGCTCACAGAGCTGAAGACCACGGCAGCTCATTTAGGAACAGCAGATCTACCCCTTTTTCTCCTTCAGACTCCCTTGTTAAAAGAAACCAGATGAGGAAAGGGCAGCAGTGGAGTCACAAGTGGCCTGTAAATGCCCAGCACCTCCCTGGCCAGGAGCCGCCTGGTCAAACCACAGGCTAGAAGGGATTTTTTAATGGCAAGGGACATTGATGGAGGGGACACTCCTCTGCCTGTAAGTAATATCGTCTGGGAACAAGAGAGCAGTGGAAGGGGAGGACAGTAGTCTCTGAAGGAGAGTTACAGCTATCACATCACAGTTCTTGAATATGCAGCTGATTTAGATTCAACAAGATGGTTATCAGACCCACAGTCTTTGAAGCCCCTCAGATTCAGGGCTTTGTTTAACTCCCTTGAAGCAGCGATGGGCTGTTTAGAACTGGGTCCCCAACCAGCAATACCAGACAGGATCTGCAAGGTGAGGATGGGGCCAGTGCGTGGAGGCTTTGGCGCTGAGCCGGCTTTGCCTGGGGCTGAGGCAGCACCCCACAGCACGTGAGGAACCAGGTGGTTCAGACCTCCTGTGGCACATGGGTAACCGGTGACCACAACCAGCAACGCATTAGGTTGTGTTGCTGGGAACTCCCAGTGAGCACCTCCAGGCAATGAAGAAATTCTTGCAAGCATTTTTTGAGGGTTTGGTGCCGCTACGAGGAAGATATGTCAAATGGCCAAGGCATACAATGCTCCTGGTCTGAGAGTACCCGTGTGGATGTCAGTAGAAACATCTGAAGTCTCGAGGCAGCAGGAAGGACCTTCCTCTCACAAGTCAGCAAGTCACGGGCAAAAAAAGGATTAACCTTTTTATACTGATGTTTTAACAGAGGCTCCGGGACGCATAGGGCACTGCTGCACTAGGTGCTGTGCAGTCCCGAGAAGAGATAATCCCTGCCCCAGAGACCTTCTACTCCTGGTGCTTCTTTTCCAAAGCAACTTCATCACTTTTGAGTGTCTCCTCACGTGCTACCAGGAAAAGGCAGCCAAAAGGGACTGGAGATTTCCAGACTACCTAGGACTTGGAAAACCAAATCCTTTGGGGGAATTCTCTTTAAAAAGACACTAGGGAGAGGAGTCTTAATTCTCAATGCGAATCTTAATCTGAACCGAGATGTAAAAGCTGCTTTATTGAACATTGTCAAGGACAAAGTGATCAGGCGGCCCTGCAGAAAAATGTAGTTGATTTCCATTGCCTCCAGCAAAGTTAATGGAGAAGATTGAGGGTCTGCTGGGGAAGGGTGCTAATCTGTCACTCTCCGTCACCGATTCTTCATGTGACGCCCAGTGTATTATTTAACCTTTCTAGCCTTCTGGTTTGCAGGGTGGTGCATCAATGTCTCCTCGCTCTCCTACCAACTCAAGCTTCTTGGGATTCCGTGGTGTCAGAAGGGGCTTTGCTCTGCTCCACCTTGTTATCAGTTACGTGCCACCTTCCTGAAGTACGGAGCTGTGGAAAGGCCAGGCATGGTGTGCAGGGAGGGGAGTTCCCACGGTCATATGACATCACCTGGTCTTTATTGTCATTAATCAAAGAGCTGCCACAGGAGATGTCCCAATCAGCTGGCTGCTCACAGCCCACATGAGGCTTTGGAGGGTGTGCATGGGTAGAAAAGCTGCTCTCTCCCGCAGTGTTTGTCTGAAGCGTCTGAAGATCTCCTAGACAGACGTGGACAACATTGGGTCTTCTGTTTTACTCCAGTGCTGTGTGAGGACAGACTCTCTCCTCTGCTCCATCCGAATTACACAGGACTGTAGCAAATGTTGGCTGTCTCATAGCTTACAGATGGGGACTGCACACACCTGTGTAAGGTATTATACATATTTCCCGTTGAAGAATGCTTAGAATAGATGGTACTGAGTGTGCTGTGCTACTTTGGTTATGTGTAATCTTTGTAAGGTACATACGAGTACCATGCTGTTGGCCTGAACCCTTCCTTAGCTTGGCAGAAATTAAGGTTTAGACCCCAGCTTTGTAACCTTTGAGGCTTTCTTCTTAAATTTATCCTTCCTTCTCTTAGAAGCATGTCCCTTAGTGAAGACAGTCACTGTCTTCATTCACTGAAGACACCAAGAGCCTCAGAGGCCCAGAGTTACTGCGTACTTTAATGGTTCCTTCAGGACTTTTGCTGTTCCCTTTGGTTTGTGGGTGTCCTATCCTTGTGCCGAGATGGCAGGATTGATTCATGTGGCTCTTAAGTCACATCTCTCCCCTAATGTTCTTTCAGCTGGCACATGTTCAGTGCTGGATTTTTTAAAGCCTGAGTGTAATATTTCAGGAACCAACCTTTTAAATTACAAGCCCACAAACTTAAGCAGCTCTTTGCAGTGAAATTTGGATTGCATATCCTTGGTGCATAGGGGTGGCGTGAGGCTTACCACGTTTCCAGGTGTGTGGTTAAAGAAACAACCGTCCCAGTATAGACATCATGTAGTGGTGAGAAGCCCTGGAAGGGAATGCTGTCAGGTTTACAGTGCTTGCTGATGGACTCTGGCCTCAAAAAAGTCATTTCATATGGCATGCCTCAGTCTGGGAATGCCTCTTGCAAATGGCTGATGTCACGTTAATATTTCGCTTTGTGAGGGCAGCCTGGTGACCTTTGCAGCTGTATTCTAATAGCCTCTTACTGTCACATCTGTCCAGTGACGTGAAAAGAAAACAGATCCGATAATCATGGAGCAGATTTATCTGTATGCAAGCAAAGCCCCGCGTGTGTGAAAGAGACTTACAGTGTTCAACGACAAAAGGACCAAGATGTGTTTCTGCTGGAGTGATGGTTCCTAAGGTTCAAAGGACATAATTCGCCATGTGGCTGCACTTCTGGCACAGTTATAGCCTAGAAAATGGGATTTGGTGGTACTGAAGCAAGCAATTTGTGCCTAATGTGAGTGGATGGTGTAACAATGCTTACTTCTGTGTCACTTAGCTTTACCGCCAATTAAGAGCATTGCCTGTAGAATCAGAACAAGGCCACTACATGAGTTTGCTGTGTATGACTACCACAGCACACCTGAATTTCTCCATGACACTGACAGGAGATAGCATAATCTCCATCTCTTTTCCCAGCCCCGTGGAATTCATTCCTGATGAGGTGTGATCCTTCTCCAGAGTAAATCAGTCCTGAGCTTACGTAGCAGCAGGAAACTCCAAAGTGGGAAGCGTGAATCCCTCCTCCTGTCCACCACCAGCACACATACCTTAGTCCCTCTGATCTTTACTCATCTCGGACTTCCTGGCTTCTGTCCCAGTCATCAATTAATTATTTCTGTTTGCTCTTGTCATTGCAGGGCAACCATTGATGAAGTGGAAACAGATGTGGTGGAGATAGAGGCAAAGCTTGACAAGGTAAGATGGGGCAGCTTAGCGCATTGGTTTGAAGAGGGACTGATGAGTTCCTGCTTAGGAATATGGCCCCACCGGTCTCCTCTAAAAAGTGAGCCCATCTCAGGCTGTCAGGAAACTAGTGTATAATACACTGGACTTGTCAACAGGACCATGTCTCCCTCTACTGACAGGTACCTGTCAGGGCTCCTTTGTGACTGCCAAAGGAGTTAGGACAAGAGGTCCAGACTTGGGCTCCTAATGTGGAATGATGGCCACCTTGTTCTGGTCCTGGATCTCAGGGGACTGACACTGCTTCTCCTGCTGCGGCAGGTTATTTTGGTGCTGTTTCCCCTCTCCACCATCTAGCTTGTGATGTTAAGCCGTGTGGGGTAGTTGCATGTCCACACGGCACAGGCACCACTGTCGCAGCTCAGGGGTGTAAGGAGACACTTGCAGGTAAACACAGGGCCAGGTTCAGACTGATGATGGTGGTTGCTGTCTGATGTTCAGCCGGGCTGTGTGCCACAGCTGTAATCGGACACTGGAAATATCCTCTCGGGGACCAGTTTGGCCATTCTGCATTTATGCTGGTGATTCTTTACATCCGGTTGGTAGTTTGGATCTAAGTCAGAGGCTTTATGATGGAAGGCGGCTTTTCCACCCCCACTCCTGATGTCTGAGCCATCAGCCAAGTTGTTTCTTAATGAGAACAGGGAGAAATGGAGAAAAGGAGCCAGAAGAGCTGTTGGCTTTTTATCTGTGAGATTTCCCAAAGCTAGCAAGGGATAAAACTCCTGCCTCTGCTGGAGAAATGGGCTTTGTTGAAGTCACAAGCCCTAGGCAAAGCTGTGTCCTATAAAACCTATTTACGACTCAAGCTGCTTGAAACGGTTATCTGCACAAGCTAACTAGTCTCACTGGTGAAAGCTGGAAAGGGATTTAGGCTGTCTGTTTTCCTCTATGGAAGAGGGTAAGGCTCTAAAGAAAAAGCACGGGGCAAAATTTGCGCTGATTCTAGCACTGCTGCTGCCAGTGCCCCCTGTAGTTAGACAACCTGGTGTGCCAGGGGCAATCCTGGAGCGAGGAGGGCAGCCTGGAAGCACAAAAGCTGTTCAAGGACTCTCAGCTTTTTATTGCTCAGTGCTTTGTTGCAAATTGATTTGAGCTCCTTCGGGTGAGGACTGCATTAAAACAGTAGGCTCGTGCAATTTTGGTCTTCCCCTGACAGCAGTTAGTTACGGGGTGAGATTCTGGTGGTGCAAAGTGGATGGACGTTTCGTTCTGTTTACGTGCATCAGTTCCCCCGTCACGCAAAGTCCTGGCTCAGGCACTGCCCGCAGCAGGCTTATCAGGCCTGGGTGCAGGGTGAGCGAGGCTGGAGTTTGCACCTGAAGAGCCACTGAAGTTCAAATTAGTTTCTCTGAGGGTAATTTTGGCCAAGATTCAATCACCCCCATTCCTAATAAATCAGCCTTGGATGGCCCAGCTCCTCTCCTGTGTACCAGCTGGGTGGATGCCCAGGGCAGCCTTTCTCGGGCTTGGTGTAAGTGTTGTTCAGTGGTACCCAAATAGCTGGCACGACCAGTGCTTTAAGAGCAGCAAGCTGGCAAGGACTGACTCTGTTCCTCTGCCATTTACTCTGAGCCCTGAGTTTATAAATGATTAGCCTTTTAACACCTGTTTAAAACGGAGGTAAAGGGCAGCGTAAATGATTCATCCAAGGGAACACCGGACATTTTGGCTTGTTTCGGAGAGATTTCCTTCATTCTGTCCTGTGCTCCATCTGCAGAGCCATCATTGCTCCCCTCGGGAGCGTGCTTGTGCTGAATGACCTTCAGCTACTAGTAACACAGCCTGGGCCGCAAGTGTTTGCACAGAGGTATGCTAGAAACCGCCACGTTGCAGAATAGGCTGGATTTCCTTTCCAGAGGATCTGTCCAAACCCCTAGTGTACGTCTGGGCTCCAGATGTGACAGGAACTGCATCTGTTTGCTTTTCTTCTCTGGGCTTGGATGGGATAGTACAAGTCTGCTAGCATCCAATGCTGTTCTGTCAAATTGCGTGGACAGGAAAGGATGTGAGTGTGAAAGAGCGAAAACTGTATATATTATGTATACACAGATATACCACGTGTGACTGTATATATATTTATACATTCAGTTATCCTCAGATTTATTTTTACAGAGCGGCAGACAGAGGCAAGCGAGCTTGTTCTGCAATGCACGCGTGTAGATTAGACCCCAAAGCCTTGTGGCTGCATAAATAGAACAAGCCCCAAGCCCCGAAACAGCACAGCGAGCTTCAGTGGCCCTTTGGCATCAAGTCAAACTTGAGAGCTGCTCATCCCCAGCCTGTAGGTGAGGCTGGTTGACAGGGATAGATTTCTAAAGCCATTTTTCATTAGTAAGATTAATATCCCTAAAAAACTCCTGGATTTTGAGGATGGAAAACTTCAGTTCTGAGTGTTGTTCATTATCAGCAGCTAAAGTTTTTCACTGAGTTAAAAAGCCTAGAACAGGAATGGTTTAAAAACAAACAAATCAACAAACAATTTTAAAATTGTGCTCAGTGGCCAGCCGTTACTGTTGCAAATCTCTTGGGCCTTTGGTTTATGGATTTATCTTAGGTTGTTTAACGTAACCTTTTACAAGAAGCTTTGGCTGAAAGGAGATAGGCTAATGGCCAGGAATTCTGGCTAAGCTAATGCTCCAGTCTTTACAGCCAGTTCCAGGCATGCTAAGGCAGTTTGCTGTGGCTAGGAAGTCTGGGAGTGTTTCCTGCAGCTGTTAAATTATCAGAAGTTAATAAAGGCTTTCTGGAAAACTAATTCCAAAGTGAGGAAGCCACCCCATTTTGCTACAAGTTCCAGGTAACTTCACTGGTAACTTCACTCTAACAAGGCTGGTGTTGAGAATCGGAGCGTGTGTAGCTTGCTTAGAGTTGCTAACGTTTCTCCCAACAAAGCTCCTTCCAGGTCCATCAGAAGGTCACAGGCAGTCCAGAGATACTTGCTGTAATCCCTCCCAGTGCACCAGCAAAGTCTCCTTGGGCTGCAGAATTGTGGCAATTGGTTCGTAGTTATCTGCAGTCTTGATGGTTTAACCTGCATGTGAGGGAACATAGATTTTTCGCTGGCTGCACACAGCAGACATGGCCTAAGCGGTCCTGGTCGGTTGGTTTAAGGAAAACATGATACAAACCCATCAGGCTGCTGAATGCTGGCTCCCCTTCATTCCAAGGTAACGGCAAGACGAGTCTCCACAAGTGTGCAGCTGGGCTCCACAATCCCAAAGAGCAGCGTGCTCCTGGCAGGGAGATTCTAGACAGCTTATCACTTCCCCCCAGCACCGAGGAGTCTTTCCTCTCCCCAGCCAATCTGTGTGATCAGGTTCCTTTTATTGCAGTCCTGATGCCTCAGCTTAGAATGAACAGTAGAAACCCACTGGAAAAAAATGGGCTGCCCTGATTCATCCGTCCTCAGGGGATATCCCTGGAACTGTCATTCGTAAGTGACAAGTGAAATGTTGACAGCATGACATACCCTGAGAAGTGCGATTTGCAGCCCTGTTTCTGCCAGGGTCGGTAAGGGTTGCTAGCGTAGCCACAGCAGGAACGAGAATGCCATCCTGTTGTGAAGGTCCTGGGCTGTGGTGTTGGTGCAGATTAAAACCAGGCTGGTTGCGATTCAGTCTGATAGGATCAGCTGCCTGTGCGCTCACGCCTCTCTCCTTGTGCAGCTGGTAAAGCTATGCAGTGGGATGATTGAAGCAGGCAAAGCCTACATCACCACCAACAAGCACTTTGTCAGCGGAGTCCGGGACTTGTCGCAACAGTGCAAGAAGGATGAAATGATTTCGGTAAGTCATCCTGTGGGACAGAACATGGGACACCGTGAGGACTGGGGAGTGTTAAGCTTCCCGTGCATGCTGTGTATGGACCGTATGTCCAAGACCGTTATGCTGTTTGAGTGGCCATTTAGTATGAGACTTTATTTTTGGAGGAACGTAGAGACCATCTGATAAGGCAATGCTGAAAGATCAGAGGTGAGATTCATCGTTTGCAGGGAGGATCGGACTTTTAAGAAGCCACAGTGCTGGCAAGGTTGTTGGAATCTAGGTCAGTAAGCATCAGTTACTTAGGGAACACGGGTAACCAGCCTACACAAGCAACGACCAACATGTTGATTTCAACACTGAACTGGAAAGGACGGGGAGCCTATGGCTTCAATGTCAGACTGTTTTGAAACGCCTTCTTGCCAAATGGCAGAGTGGCTCTTCAGTGGCTTAATGAGAGTCTCTCCCAGCTGTTGAACCCCTGGGGATGAAGGGCAGCTGCTTCTATTCACTGCCAGTTCTCTTGACCTTTTTTTTTGCAGGAGTGCCTCGACAAATTTGGAGACAGTCTGCAGGAAATGATTAACTATCACATGGTAAGGTGTCGCTTCCGCTTGTCGTTTTGTGTGCTGATGGCAACCTCTTTCTCGAGGCGCTGATTAATGGTGTCCCGTGTTTGGCTTACTGGGCACTGCACAAAGGTGGGGTCCATGAAGGGAGCATCTTTCACGTTCCGGTCCCTGCATGCTGCATAGCCAAGAGAGCAGCAAAGGGCTGGGAGTTACTGTTGCCTCTTGCAACAATACTGAATTGGATGAGCTGAGAGTCTGTGTTCTCGCAGTGATCGGTCCTGATGCATCGTGTACACTAGGAAATGGGATTTCCACAGGCTTGCAGAGGCAGTACCACTTAGTGAAAGGGTATGTACGGTTGCATGGGTGCCTTTTGGCTCATTTCAGATCAGAGATGTACAACAAATATGTAGAAGGGAGAGCTCACAAAGGTCCTGCACTGCAGATGCCTTGTTCTTCTGTTTGGATAGCACAGGATTTTGTAGTGAGGACAGACAGAGTCCCGAGGAGCTCGGACAACTCAGGACTCTGGCTGTTACCAGCTTGCATGTATAACCTTGTTGCTGCAGATTTGGAATAGGCTCTGAAGCTGGGCGTTCAAATTTGTGACATTGGGACCCCGGGAAGGCTGTGAATGGATCAAACCGAAGGGAGCGCATTATTCAGTTGATGCTGGGAGCACTCAGGGAGTTGTGTGCAGCTCTGTGTTTAAGGATAACACGGGCCATATTAATGCTGCACTGAGATGAAAGGAGGGAAACGCCCAGACAATGGCTATTCTCCTGAGCCGGCTGTATCTCACTAACAGAGACCAAGGAGTTAGAATCTGCCCTTTCGCCATCTCAAACATCCAGCCGTGGCATCTGTAGAAGAAGAAGGTGCTTCATGTGTGCTGGCTCCATGCCAGACCCACAATTTTAAGTCTGTAACTCAGTAGGAGCTTAAAGCACAAGTGCTGTGAAGTGAAGGAAGCTTCAGGGTGTCAGCACTGGACTGACCCACTTTTATACCGCGATGCCCCTGTCAAAGTACATTAGACACGATGCTTGGTTTTGGGATGCAAGTTAACCACGTGCAGCTGGAGAAGGAGCTGCATCAAGTCTATTTAATTATTTCATGAAGGAGGTGGGAAGACTGTTTCCTAGTAAAAAAAGACAGGGAAAAGAGGTGCTGCACAAGCAGCTCTCCTAGGACTGTTAATATCGGGGACCAGTCAAACAGCTGTACAGCAGTGTTAGTAGGGGGGAGAGAGGGAATAAACCAGTGTGAGCATCAGAGAAAAGGTCTGTTTGTGGCAAAGCAGAGAAAGTCAAACGCTGATGTTTCGATGCTGCTCAAATTCCCTCTGAAAACGTAAGGCCTTTCTGCCAAGGAGCATGTGAAGCCCTGAGAAGCTACCGCTTCATTCCAGGGATCCCATCACAGCTGCGCTGATAGGAGCTGGGCCGAGGAGTGCGTGCAGCCCGGCCATGAGGAAGCAGTCCCAGCCAGAAGCCTTGAGATGCAGAATGCTGTCTGCAAGCTCTGCTACGCCAGCTGCGCAGCTCCCCCTCGATCCCTGGTCCCTGCCAAAAGTGCCACTTCTGGGATCGCTCTTGCCTCAGCCGACTAGTAAGCAGAAGGACCCTTCCCAGAGCTGTCAAATCCCCAGCTGGTGTGGTGTAACCCTTCCCATGCACCCCACCCCGTTCAGCAGGGGCGAGCTCCCCGCTACGTGTGACTCCGGGGTTCTAAAAAGCAATATTTCCCTACCACCAGCTGCATGCACAAGGGAAAACGTGCTTAAATCCTCCCTCTCTCCAAGCCTTTGGGGAGCACCCTCCTCCCTTGGTGAGCAGCAGCGTGAGTCCCTCTCCAGGAAATGGCTTTGGAATGACTGCTGCATCTCGAGCCCTCTCCGAGGGCTGTTCAATTAGCTGAGTTATTTTTAGTGCCTTCTGCTGTCTCCTTTGTGTGTGCCTGTGCGCGCGTGCGTGTGTGTGTGTGTGTGTGTATGTGTATCTTGGCTCATCCATGTCTGGGATTTCAGCTATGAAACAGTTGTCAGTGCTTACTCTAGGAATGTGGCCAGGACAGTATGTACAACTGGAACAAGTTAAAAAGAAGGGCAAATATCCCCCAAAAATCAGTTGGAAGAGCTTGTTCTATAATTTTATTGCTAGAGCACGGAGCCCAGCGATGTCCAGATTCTAGTTCAGCAAAATCCAAGCATAAAATTCGCTTCAATGTAGAAGATGAACACACTGAGCCCCAGAGCATTCCCACCTTCCTTTTCATGCACAAGGAGGCAAAAACGTCAAATCAGCCTTAGAGGACAGATGCCAAAAGAGAGAGATGAGTTCAGAAGAGCTGGAGTCAGTGTCCCCTGCCTTTTTTTCTGCTCTTAGCCACATGCGTTTGGGCTAATGACTTACTCATGTCAAAGCCTGCACAGAATTTAGAAACCTCAGTATCTTTATGGATCTGGACTATTGTACATGTATGTCTCAGCTTCCACGTCTGCAAAAAGCATTTCACGTGTCTCTGAGGGGCTGTTGGGAGGACACACAGACTAACAACTACCAGAAGCTCTGCTAATTCGTGCCAGGTAAATACCGGGATTGTCAGAAAGGTGAATCAGCACTTCAGGTAATGGAATTTTTGCCCAAACTGTAGAAAGGGATGAAACCAAGGAAAACTAGACAGACAGAGGGAAAAGAGGACAGATTTAATACTGAGTTTGAAGGTGCTGGGATTCAACTTCTGTTCAGCCGCACAGAATTCTAGGAGATTACAGTGATATAACTGGGAATAGTGTTGGACCCCTGTCTGATAATGAAATTCGAGCGAGACGTACTGTGAGAGAGCAGCAGTGCTCCATGGGGAGCGGTGCCCGTGGGGGATTTCAACCACAGTCAACAGGCTGCTTAGCCAGCAGTGCAGGGAGCAAATCTGCATTGTCCCTTCCCCATTCAGATCTGTGCTTCTTGCTTTGGCTTGGTGAGAGAAAGCAAAGCAACCAAATTATAAAGCTGTTTGACCCTTGCAGAACCAAGCGCCGCAGTGCAGAAAGCACTTGCCTTCTTGGGTTAGTTCCCACCTAGGTGACTGGCTTCCCTCAGGGGTTAGAATCGGAGAATCACCTAGGTTGGAAGAGACCTTTAAGATCATCAAGTCCAACCAGAAACCTAACACTGCCAAACCCACCACTAACCCATGTCCCTCAGCACCACGTCTGCTCGGCTTTTAAATAACCTCCAGGGATGGAGATTCGACTGCTTCCCTGGGCAGCCCGGTTGCTTTAGTCTAAGCAGTTTTATGCCCTTTTCCAGCCAGCACAGACCAGCCGTGCCACTGAGCGAGGCAGTCCTGCCACCTCTCCTGCCTTCTCTCCATTTTTAACTTTTTCCAGCACCCTTGTCATCCCTCCCTAGTGCTGCCAGAGGGGGTGACACAGCTGCAGAGGACACTGCTCTGCATCCAAACTAGCCAGGTTTTTAGCTAGTTAAAGCCGTTTCACAATGCAACCGCACAAACACAGTGACCTCTGACTGCAGAGCTAGCTTGTGCTGGCTGAAAAGGTTCATGAAGTGGTGGTCCAGGGCTTCCCTGAACTGTACGCTGGAGGTGACTGCCTCTCCCCATTAAGTAATTAAGAAGCTCGGGCTCCTGGCTTTGGCTGGTCGTGTTGACTGCCTAACGTGGCTTGCTTGGGCAGCTCTTTTATTAGGGATGGCTTTGTAGGGGAGACAGGAAAGGTTAGATGGCTCAGATGAACTGATACAGGTAACGATGAATGAGTAAGAAGTCAAGGAACTAATGTCTGTAGCTGGTTGTGTTTGATTTGACTAGTGAGGTGGAGAATCATAGAATGATTAGAGTTGGAAGGGACCTTGAAGATCATCTAGTTCCAACTCCGTTGCCGTGGGCAGGGACACCATGGCACTGCCCTAGCAGCCCCAGAGGACATGTTTCTCTAACATGCCAACTGTGTAGCTGAGGGGCTGATTTTGCTCGTTGCTGTAGGGAAAATGGCCTTCCAACGTCTTGGGCAATTGGCTTCCTCGGATATTCTGTTCAGAAACATATGCTTAGTGGCTTGAAAAAGAGCTTCCTAGTGATGTTACAATGCTGACCTCTTGAGGCATCACTGCAGGTGCAGGTGTTGGTAGCAGCATCAGCAGAAAAGCCAAAGGTCCTGCTGGCTGCCATGTCACCTTGGAGTCAGGCTCAAGGCCGGAGGCTGTGCGTGTATTTCTCTTGGTGGCTGTACTGTGTCTGCATGAATATTGCGTTTTGCTTTAGGGGGCTGTCATTTCCCTCTCCTAACAATCATGGAAGCATGAAGGTCTGCTGAATTCCTGCACTCATCTTTTCTAACAGCAATTCAGTGGTCTGATTCTCAGCTGTACTAATGCTACATGAGATATCTAAGGGGTAAGGATCCCCAGCATCAGGCATGCTAGACCCAAAATTTCAGTTTGTGAAGGAGGAAGATACTTGGTGAGGAATGACTGTGACTCCTCCCCGTGTTCCAAAAGCAAAATGCCCCACGTTTCCCTATTGACTCTGGGAGTCCTGCAGTTGTCAGTTGTGCTAAGAATTTAAAAGCATCAGCTGTTACCTCCAGTACTTGTAAAAGTCCAGCGTTTAGGGTAATTTGGCTCTTTACCAAACACAAGCAGGGCAGAGGTGCAGGGTCTCGGAGGTATTTAGTTCTCCAAGTACCTCTGGACTCAGCGAAACTGAGGCACTGGGCCACCGTGGCGGTGTGAGCTTGCACTTCCGACCCCCGAGTGAAAAATGAAATCCTACTCCTGAAAAATTCCTTATGCCTGAGATCCTGAGGGAGTGAGGAGTCTTCCCCTCGCTGTGTAAACACTTCAGTATCCCAGAGCACTTCCCTCCGGTAAGTGTTATGGTCTGTGCCGTTGTTTGTACTGTTCCGTTCTATCGCTCCCCGACCTGCCAGGAGCCTTTGCCTCACCACGGAATGAGCTGACGTTCTGCAGAGACTCCCCTGCCCATTCCCTGCCAGTGCGGCATGGGGCACAGCCGAACCGTCTGGAGGATGCTGCATCACATCACCTCATCGGGCGAGCTTCCACGGCTAGAGGTGCATGATCCATGACAGGGAACAAGTTTCCAGCTACCTCCGGGAGACCTCTGAGCAGCGGGTGGCAGACAGGGACGCCAGAGCCTCGCGGCAGCTTTCCTGCGCGGCTCTCCAGGGTGAACCGTTTCCTTTCACGTGAGCCTGAGTGGCATGAACTGGAATTTTGCTCGAGGGCCTGAAGTCTCCCCTGTGATTCCCTCCCTCACGACATACCACACTGCAGTGAATAAATTTTGACTGTGGCCTGCCAAGCTCTTCTGTACTGGAAATGCTGCTTGCTTCTCTGCAGACGGATGCTGTGTTGTGAGCTCCAAAACCTGTGTGTGTTTGCTTGCCTCCTTCCTTCCTCCTTATGACCCTCCCTAAAACGTGAAACAGGTTGAAAGGCACAGCAATCTGCCGTTATATGTGAGAAAACAACCTTTCCCTCTTTTCACAGAATCCGATGAATGTAATTAAGCACACGGGTGTAAAAGTTTTCCCCACAGGTATCGGAGCATAAAGTTGCCATCGGTTCTAGAGCGGTAGCTGATGATTATGGGCTATTGGATTTACATGGTGATGTGAGGGGACAGCGTTTGGAATTTCAGCAGTGCAGAAGCTCACGTCTTTTTTTCATCCCATTGCCAAAGACTGTGAAACTCTAGACTTGGAAGCGGATTTTGTTCCCCCCAAACTTTGGATGAGGTCAGAGTTCCCTGCGCTGCTTGTAGGTGCAGCTCTTTCTAGTGCAGCCACGTACCCAGTGAACGCTGGTGAAGGCAGGTAACCCTCCCCATCGACTTGTAAAGCAGACACAACTGGCTACGCTCCATGCTGGCCTCTTGGTGCTGACTAGCTGTCCAGATAAAGAGATGTACAACTCATAGACAGTTCAAAGCTGTCAGCATCCACTTCCAAGGACCTGGGGAAGGGGAGGCTCCAGGTTAGACAGGGGCAAGAGGCAGTGAATGTGGGGATGTAATAATCCCTGGCTCTGTCAAAGCGTGGGAGGCAGTTTTCCCACCAGCCTATTGCCCTACACGTGCCTTGGAAGGAAGTACCAGGATGCGCAGCACAACCTTGTCACCTTTACGCATCAAGGCTCTTTCCCATGCAGTTCCCTCTCTGTGTGATCAGACAGGTAAGAAAAGTGAAAGGATGCAAGTGAAAGTGCTGGTGTGGTAGGATTACTCTGGCTGAGTCCCTTAAGTGCATTTTCAGCAACCCAGGTATTTTCCAGCTCAGAAGATGTAACATTAACATCGCCCTCATCAGTACAACTCCAGACAGCACCGTGTTGGGTTCCATTAAGTCCTAAGCTTTCCTGTCTACCACAAATCACTGTAGCTACGTCACAGGAATCCTCCAGCAGGAGCAGCGGCAGCTTGCAGGGGAGATTTAGCGGCGCTGCGCGAGCCAGGAAACATTTCCTGCTGACAAGAAGAAAAGCCACCCAGGCTGTGATGAGTCAGTGAGGCAGATGGCCGATGTCATGGGCGGAGGGTAGCGGTGGAGTTCAGGGGGAAGGAAGAAGGAAGGGAAAGTGGAGAGTGCTTCCAAGCTGCCTGTTCTCCGCAGGGTTGGGTGGACCACCTGCATTTTCTGACAGCGCTTGGGAAGGGTCCAGGTGCATCAAGCTGCCACAGCGAGGGATATCATTTGTGGACGCAGAATTACCATCTGACAGGGGAGATGCTTTCTGTTGTCACACGGCTTCACAGGTTTTGCCATCGTGTCCTAGCGCAATGACATTACACCAGTCCAAAAGGCTGCCCTTGAAGTTTGATACCAGTCTAGCAGTTACCACGAGCTCAGTGCTGTATTCTGGGTTTCAAAAAGACTGGGTTTTTGTCAGTTTCTAGAATATCTTAGGATCTCTGCTTTCTAGTTATGGGAGAGAAGCAGCGTCAATTATATGCAAGCGGCAGGAACAAATGTCCTTTGACTGAAGCACAAACTGAAGCTCTTGAGCTTTTCGTGAGAGAGACTCAATTCTAGCTTGGTTCAGAAGTTAGGCTTAGACTATGTTGACTTCTGACATGTGTGATAGAAGTAGTGTTGTTGGCTTGTTTTCCAGAGCACAGATCCTCAAGTGAGCTGTATTACAAAATCATCGCAGATGGAATGCTGTTCATGGGTGGCATTTATCTGGTGGGCCATCGCTCAAGAGATGTAGGACCAAGTCATAGAGCCAGACAGGAATGAAAGTCATTTAAGCATCCCCTGCCAAACAAAAGGTGCTTGAATTCTGCCTGGCCCTCCTGCCCCCGTAGGTTACTATATGCAGCTGCTAGAAGCTGCAATGAAAGAGAAGTAAACTGTAGGAATATGAAAACAGGGAAAAATGTACAGTTTGCTGTCATTGTTGAGTTTTATTTTGTTATTTGAACAGCTGCAGTGGTATTTACGTGCTTTTTCCAAAGCTCTGTCGGGCACACCCTGTCCGCAGCTTGGATAGACATGCCGTAGAACAAGAAAGCACCCAGGTCTTGGAAAACCTCTTTGCAACTGTGCAGCAGGACAGGTGGTTGAAGAGAAGAGGAAGAGGCGGAGAGGCCAGGACAGACTGCCAAAGCCACTGCCGTCCTAACGGTGCCATGCTTGAGAAGGAGCTTATCGGCAGAATGGGCCGTCTTTGGGGAGCAGGGTGTCTGACGGCTGAGATCAAGATTATGGACGATCACCTTCTGCAGGCTGGGGAGGGGGACACTTTTGTTCCCTGGTAGATGCTCAGAGATAACCCACAGAATCATGTCTGGGCAGCGCCGTAGCTGACCGGCCAGCCCCACCGCCTGGCTGTAGCTGTCTCCCTCTCTCCGAGACACACTGCAGTGCCCCTGATTTGGGAGACTGTTGACAGGACAGGATTCCCAACACCGGATAAAAGGATCAGGCTCTGATTCCCAGGCCACCAGACAACGAACCCTCATTTAAATGCCACATAGACCAGTCCCCAGACCGTTTCTGGGGATCTTGGTGAGAACGAGGCCTCCAGACTGGCCATGGGGAGATAAGCGCAGAGACGTGACTCATCCAGCTCGTGGCCGCTGTGGCTGGGATAGTGACTTGGTGGAGCTGGAGAAGGGAGAGCTGCCTTTGTCCATATGTCAGGCAGCTGCAGAGGAAGCTCCACACCCTCCGTCTCATCAGCTGGGGCCAGTTGTTGCAGGAAAATGGCTGATTTGCTTTGTCATCTTGATCTCATCTCAGGCTGTGGCTCTCAGTGCACTAGTAGACCTTAATGGCACTGATCATCTTCACCTGAGGCCTCCACCTACACCCTCCACCTGTGAGCCCAGGCATGCCATTTAAGCTGAGCCCAGGGCCTTCAGTCTTAACTGGACTTGTGCTGTAGGAGTACAGGTCTCCAGCTCAACTGCAGCTGTATCCAGCTATGGACCATGGTGACCCCAACTTACAGACTGATTCTTCTAGCTTGATGCTGGACCTGCCTTGTCACCATGGGTCTGCCTGGCAGTCTCTGGGCTTGACTGTGATACGTGGAGCGACTTCCCAGCTTGGCCTTAGACTTGCCTCATCACCACAAGCTTACCTGACGCTCTGGGCTCTTGGTTGAATCTGGCCACCATCTCTGGGCCTGCCCTGCTTTCTTGGTGTGGAGCCTTGGCTGGTGCCTGCCCTGCTAGCTGCTTTATCCCGTCAGCTCCTGGTCCCATGGCCCTTGCTGCTCCTTGACAAATTCCCACCACAAATGTTGTTGCCTGCCTCTAATCTCTACTCAAGCGCTATTCCCATGTGCAGCTGTGATGTCCTACTTCTGAACTTCATGCATGTAAGTGCTGAGAGAAGCAGTCTGCAGCCAGGCAATCGCACTTCTTTTTACCTTCTGCTTTGCTTTGGAGCCTGGTGGGATCTCTTCTTCTCTTGTAAGCTCTGCAGGGAGGCATGGGGGACAGCTATAGCAGTGGCATCCCTTTGGATCTCTGATGTCTCGTATCTTGATTTTTAGGCTTGCAGTTCCAGGAATAACATCCTGGGCCACGTTTCATTTCTTAGGGGCATGAAATTCCTAAGCCCCCTGTCAAAGATAGGTTTGGATTTATCCTGTTCCCTCAGAAGCCCTTGCTGGGAAAGTGAAATGTAGGATCTAGGCTTTTGCTGCTGTTGGGTGAGAGCTGTGTTAACTCCCTTCTCTCATGCTGACCCTCCTCAGGCACAGATGTGTGTGAGTCATAGGTTGGACTTCTCATGTCTTGGTGGAAGCTGAGAGAGAGAGGGTGGGGTGATATTTGGTCTGGAAAATCTTAAAACGAATGATTTGTTCCAAGTATGTCTGGGAAAGGAGAAAAAGCCAAGGGATGATTTTATATTTGAAACTCTAGCTCTTGAAACTCTATTTATTTTGCATTGAAAATTGAATGGAGGACCCACTTGAAAATATTCCCCTGGTGATTTTGCCTGGCAAAATTAATGAAGAAGCAATAAAAGTAATGCTGGTATCATAGGATGCTTCTCAGCAAAGATGCTGCTGGCAGGAAAGGCGTATTTGTTACCTGGTATTTCCCCACAAACTGCTCGGCAATCCCTGCCCCAGGCTTGCACCGCATGAATCGGTGCGGACGGAAGGAAGGAAGTGCGGGCACTGTCACAGGGGTGTGGAGCTCAGGGCATGAATGAGAGGAGTAGTGACAGAGCAGGAGATGGAGATGCGTATATGGCCGGTCTTCCTCGTTTGTGTAGTTTTCCTGTTCTGATATGGATACATTTAAGTTAAAATTCCACATAGAAGTGTCCCTGTACCACAGGCATAGGAATACTGCTTGGGCGATCACTGCGAGTTCAGTTCCTTCTCAGTAAACAGCTTCAGTAAAGAGCAGTTTTATGAGCTCTGATTTTTAGACCTGGACTGAATCCTTAGTTAATTCTTCTTCCTAGGCAGCCTGAGAACCAGCCCATGCTGCGGCAGGAGAAGAGCATTGCACATAGGCCTGGAAGCGCCCAGCTGGAAGAGTGCCTCCCTGTTTCAGGCGAAGACCTTGTGTAAATGCTTCGCTGTTCAAAGCATCCGTCCTCCTTCCAGCCAGACACTGGTGTGCAGAGCCTTTCTGACTGCCACAGAAGGGCAAGGGCAGTATCCTACTTCCAGGGTGATCTGCCTGGCCTGGGACCTTGCTGGGTTTGTCCTGCGTACCCAGTGATCAGCAGTTTTTGCTTGTTGCTTTCGGTGCAGTATCTAGGGTGCCAGCTAGAAGCTGATTTTTCCAGGCAGGAGTGGTACCATGGATGTAGGCGCTCTGCGCTATCGCTGCCTAGTGTGGTATCTGCTTGTCTTCATGCAAGAGGGAATAGTCCGTGTTTCTGTGGAGTACTTCAATCACACTGATTCCCATCCATATCCTAGCTTTGTGTAGCCCAGACTTGCTATTTCTCAAGCTGAGGAAGCCCCGTTCCTGAGCTGTGTGGTTTGATTCTCATGAATGGAATCCATTCTTCCTGGAATGTCCCAGGGTACTTGTCTGCAGTCCTGAGTATGACATAGTAGTGTCCCTTCCCTTCCCTGATCCTAAGCAAATGTGTCGTCCTGGTGGAAACCAATGATGGAAACTTTCCAGATGTAGGTGCAGGTGGGAACCAGATGGCTTTCTTGCTGCTTGCCTGCACGGTGTCAGGAGTGGAGGGAAGCATTGTCAGTGCCCAACAGTCACTTGGGGAAGCCGCTCCATGGGAGAAGTTGCAGGCCAATACCTCCTGGAGCGCTGTTGGAGAGAGTGAAGGGATGTCAAGAGCAGTAAATAATTTACATTGGTAAAAACACAAAGCTGGGTGGTCTTGGGGTTTTCTTTCTTTCCCCCTTGCTTTGCATCTGTTCATATTTAGAGGCTGTTCGTGGCTGTTTATACTCAGCCGGTCCTGGCATGCTTCTTGCTTTGTCCTTGGCCGCAGCACTGCGCATAATGAACGTGTTTGAGGCTCTGCAGCACAAGCTGCTGCTTCTACGCAGGGTGCTTTGCATTCTGTTTGGCGTAGTACACCTGTGTACTGTCAAAAGTGTGACTTGCTTATCTCCTAGTGGGAGGTGTTAGGTAGGGAGGACATCTGTATCTGGATGAGTCTGGTGGCACTGGAAGGAAGGGTCAGGAATGAACCAGAGTGGTTTTGCTGGATCCTAGTAATCTATGGGACATGAGGAGGTTAAAGCTTGTGCCCACCTCAGAATGTGTGTCCCATGGCAGATCTCTGCAGTGCCTGCCAAGATCCTAGTGTTGTGGATGGAGTGCCACTCAGGCTGGGAATGCGGACCATGCTCCAGCGGAGGGAGGTGTTTTTTAGTTGTGTTCTTGTATCTCGCTATACTCTATTTTTAACTGGCAATTAATTAAATCAGTCTTCCCCGAGTCAAGTCTGTTTTGCCTGTGATGGTAACTAGTGAGTGATCTCCCCGTACCTATCTCAACCCATAAGCTTTTTCATCTTGCTGAGGAGGGGTAGTGAGAGAGTGGCTTGGTGGGCACCTGGCAGCTAGGCCAGGTTAACCTGCCACCTCCTCACAAAAAGCTGCTGTTTTAGGCAGTATCAGCTCTTTTGCACTGTAAATGGTCTAAGGTAAGATGACTGTTCCTGTCTCTTGGAAAAAGCCGGGAGACCCAGAGGTGCTCACCACTTCTGGGTCTTACCTCAACTTTGTAGTGAAGCAGAGAAGGTGGCTGCAAAGGAAAGGAGAGATGGTGGGTGGGGTGTCAAGGGAAGCTGTCCAAAAACCTCCCACTGGAAATCCAAGCTTGCCACAAAGAGGAGGAGGGGGGGGAAGCAAACTAGAAAAAGCTGTTTGTTTTAATCCGAAGGGCTTCGTACAGCCTGCTTGCTGAGAGAAGGTGCCTTGACAAAGTCCTGTGTTAGCATCACGCTTCTCGGTTGAGAACAGTCCCTCACACTCTGTGGATTCTCCTGGAAGGGCTTTGGTCGTTTCAGGAGAGAAAGCAAGGCGCAATGCTGCATTGAGAAGTGCTGCTCCTGGTGACTGCAGCCTCAGGAAGACAGACACAGTTATCATTGTGTGATCCAGGACCTCCGTAGGTTAAATTGGCTGCTCAGGAGACAGTGTTAAATTGGAGCAAATGAGCCAGGGTAACTCATGCCCAACAGCTGTAGTGATGCCAGGCCCCAGCACTGTGATGTTTCAGGGTATCATTAAGTTTTGGGCCAGTGCCCAGGCCTTGTGTTCCTGATGGTGGAATGAAATGGGGTCCCTGTCCATTCTACGTAGGCCACTCTTGCTAGCTGCGGCCTGGCCAATGGCTTTTCTCTGTCACCCTGGGATGATGTGTACTTCCCGCTGCAGTCGCTATGCAGTATGGGAGCCTCTGCCCATCTGGTCCCAATTAGCCAAAATGCTGCGTCATCCTGACGCGTGTCTGAAGTATGGAGTTGTTTGTAATAGCGCCTGTTGGAGATGGATGGGAGGGAGCAGACACCACTGTTTGGCATCTAGGAGAGGGTAGGGGGAGGATGTCTCTTAAAGGAAGATGGGGAGGGCTGGAGATGAGATGGGCAGAGGGTGTAGAGTAATAGGCTTGGGACCGTTTTTTTTGTGAGGGACAGGCAGGAGAGTAAAACTTAAAAGACTTGTAGGAACTAAGTCTGTATACCATGTGCTTGGACCTCTCACCCATGTTGATCAGCATGTGGCTAGCTATGATGTACTTTCAGTGATTGTTCCTGTCTCCTTCCCGAAGCGGTATAGTGTTGAGGTGACAGTGCCCTCCTCTGGCAAAATGAGAAATTCGAGGCTCGGGAGAGCGTTCAAAATGTGGACTATAAAGGTAACTGCTCCTACAAACGCTCCCCTTATGAAAGTCCGTTGGTGGCGTAGGTCTCTTTTGGATATTCAGAGCCCTGGCCCAGGCCATGGAATGTGCAGTGTGGGAATTCTGCACTTGTATGGGAGTGCTCCAGCTACAGAAAAAAGTTATAATTCATTATGACAGCCATCAAGTAGTGGACACTACTAAGCCCTGGAGTAATGTTGAGTCCCTCACACTGAAGCTCCTAGAGAGCGTTCATGGATTTTCTGACTCCTAAATGTTCCATGTTGCGAAAATATTTGCTACTCTTTTCCCTCTCTTTTTCTTTCAGATCCTGTTTGACCAGGCTCAGAGGTCAGTCCGGCAGCAGCTGCACAATTTTGTGAAAGAGTGAGTACTTGTCTTTGCCGTTTGGTTTTCAGTTTCTTGAATGTCCATTGCACCCGTCCTGTGTGCACTGGAAGCAGAACTGCAACCTCTGCGCAACTGCTGAAGCTTGGAGCAGAAGAGACGCTGAAGGGCAGAGGAAAGGATCTGGTTTGCGCGGTGGCTGTTGCTGTCTTCTTGCTATGCGAGCATTTGGTTGCTCCTTTGTCAACCAGGTGTCTTCATCCTGTTCCCAGCTCATAGTTAAAGCTGGACGTGAGGCATACTTCTAGATCAGAGCATCATCCTGAAGTCTGGTAGAGGTCATCTGCAGAGCCCGTCTTTGCTGCATCTCACTGGTCCTCTAGGTCAAACACATCCCGGAGTTCAGACCCCTGCAGAGCAGGGCCGGCTCTACATCTTGGGTTATCTTAGGTTTGATGCAGCGTTTCCTTAGTGGTTTAAACCAGTGCATGCTTGCAGGAGGGAGGAACTTTGCTGCCAAATGACTTTGGGGTCCAGCAGAATCATTGTGTTCTTAGCTCCCCACGCAATGTGCTTAGTCACTGGAAATTACAGCAGCCCCGCTCTTCTGCAGCAACCTGAGCATCCATCTGGAAGATGACAGACAGGAGGGTCCTCCTTTGTGTGGAGGGGAGCAGCTGATCATCGCTGTGCCTTCAGCTTGGAGCTTGGCCACGGGTTCAGAGTTCATTGCTAATGGAAAGCAAGTTTACAATGCCCTGGTGCGAGCAATGCAGAATATTGCACGTTAAGGATGTTAACTTGCACGTGGTGGGCCTGAGGTGCAGAAGACCTGGGCCCAGGAAGTTAATTGGATGGCGACAGTGTGTCCCTTTGAAGGCTCTCAGCAGGCTGTCCCCGCCATTGCTGCACCGAGATGTTTCCTCTGAGCGCCTTTCTTCCCCAGGCTGGTAGCACCAGATCCCACCTCGGCTGAATATAGGTCAGAGAGGCAACCGAGGCCTTCGGCTAAGCAGGAGCTGGTTGCCATGGGAACTGGTAATTGACTGTGAATCCCTCAGCAGCTGTGTGGTTTGATGGAGGGAGGGGGTCCCTAGCTGACCCCCCCCCATTCCTCATCCCCATCTTCTTGCCTAGCACTCACCCTACCCCCACTTTCTCTCTAATCATTTCTCGGATGAGCTCAGGTTTAATCTGCTTAAGCCTGGCAGGCGGAAGGGGGAATTTCACCTTCCCATTAGGTCTGTCATCCTTTCGGCATCTTTGCAACTTATTCTTTTTTTGCACTTGTACTGCTCAGCCTCTGCGCTTGCAGGCCCTGGTGCTCTGGTCTTTGCATTGCTCCTGCCCTTGGTTGGAAAATAATTTCTATGCTTGGGACCATTTTGAATAATCCACCGATCTGCAGCTTCCTGGCTGAGGATGGGAACAATGGGAACTGTGCCCTTGCGTGGCGATTCATGTATCTGAGAGGGCAATATTTACCCTCTAACCTGCCCTCCCTGTCCCCATGCCCTGAAGGTCTTTGCCTGGTTTATTTACGTGGTACACACAGGAGAGGTCAGCTTGCCCGGCCCATGCTGTCAGTAGCCGAATGCTCTGTGACTGCCTTAGTGCGTTACCAAGCCACAGACCATGCTGAGTAGGAGGGGTTTATTAGCAAAGTCTTAAGACTGCTGTCATGCCTGGCTTAGAGCTAACTGAGAATTCCCAGCAGTATCATATGCCTCTGAGCTTCTGCTCCTCTCCGCTGGATGAGGAAGCCATTCTCTCCAACACTGGATCAAAAGCTATGTAAAATCCCCACAATGCCGTGAGTGATCCGAAAGTGCAAAAAGTGACCCTGCTATTTTCCCGTGCATGGAGCTGGATGGCCATGTAACTCAGCAGCACTGAGGGCAATGTAAAGAAGCAACAACCACCAGAACAGTCATCCAGTCACCTCTGTTTTCATTTGTCCTCACTGTACCTGCCCATGGCGGACTCTCTTGGCCAGAGGCTGATCCGTACATAAGTATGTGCAACTTCAAACAGTTTACCACAGGGCAGAGTTCAGCATTTGCCGCCTGACTGTCACCTTAACTGAGGCTCTTCATCTTCCCTAGGACAAAGACTAAGTGGATGCTACTTACTTGCTAGCAGATTTTAACTATTTACCTCAATTATAAATTGTTATAACTTAAACAGAGCTCCCCTGGATAGAAAATAAGTGTTTGTGGTACAGCTGCTGTAAATCAGCATTGTTGCTTTCAACTCCTGGGGAACTAGGGCCGCTTGTAAAAGCTGATCATCAGGAATTGCTGTCCTCACTTCTTTGTGGTCATGCAACTCGTATCAAGTCCTGCCTGAATGGTACCTGATATTTAATTAAAACAAACAACTAACTGAACTCAAAAAAACCCCTGCCTGTTGCTGTGTCTTTATAGTCCCGCCCTGGCCCCTGCAAAGCAGACCCCTGATGCCATGTGAGGTCTTCAGGCTTAAATAAAACTTCGAAAGTTCATATTGTAGATCATGTATTTCTGAATGCACGTGTTAATAAATGTGTCTATTATAAAGAGGAAAAGAACAGTCAAATGTCTGGATTTTACAGTCAGACAAGACAGAATCAGCTAGAGATGCACATGAACGGCCTGGCTGCCCTAGTTGAATGCCCTGTCCTGAATTTGAAAAGTAGCTGGTTTTATGCGTTTCACAAAGTGAAATATGAAGCAGCTGTTTTCACAGGTAGGTTCTGAAGTGTGCTGCTCGCCACTTATTCTGAGAGCAATTGTGGACTATCTTTAGGGCTGGATGCCATCTGCCCTGGCTTTCTGGATGCTGTCCTTGGAGAATTTCCTTAAGGCTTTGAAGGCAGTATGTAAGGTCCGATATCTTTCCTTGCCAACTGTCTCTAAAGAAAGACTGTCTAGAGTTAATCCGGAGTTAGTCCAGCTGGACGTGGTAGAGCTTGGTGGGGTGGGTTAGGATCGCCATGGCATCTGGAGCAGGATCTCTGAGTGATCATAGTATACCTGGTTGCACCTCTTCCTGCTCTGCTGGTATCGGCAATATTCTGACTGCTTTGTAATAATGGTTCTCACCATCTCATCTTCTTTGGGTTCCAGTGATGTCCGGAAGTTCAAGGAAACCAAGAAGCAGTTTGACAAGGTGCGAGAGGACATGGAGATTTCTCTGGTGAAGAATGCTCAGGCACCTCGACACAAGCCCCATGAAGTGGAGGAGGCAACAGGCACTTTGACCATAACCAGAAAGTGTTTCCGGCACCTGGCCCTAGACTATGTGTTGCAGGTTGGTGTCTGTGCCCCCAGCTCTGACTGGATTTCCCGGTACAGAACAATACATCACAGGCAAATTGCTAAATAACCTATTGTAGGGAGTGAAGAAGTTGAGGGATGAGAGAGGGCAAGTAAGGTCTTACAACTGGATTCAAAAGGATATGGGATTATTAATCCATTGGACATTCTGCCCTCTGCCCCCTGAGGCAGGGAGTCTTTAGGACTGCTGTGTGATGGAGCATGAAAGCACCAAGGTTTGCTCTAGTTCCAGGCACTGGTGGTGGTGTACCACTATGAACCCATATATGGCTTAGTGAAACCCTGTACTGCAGTAGGTGCCAGGGTTCTCTGAGCGTCCTTTTAGCATAATCCAGCCTGTCTATATGAAAGAGTAGGCTGTGCTGGGATGAGAGGACCTTCACTGGTGGGGGCTGTGAATTCTGTACCTGATCGTCGGTTTGAAATAGTCACAGGATGTTGGTATCAGTGGTGTGAGAGAGGGGAGGCTCTTCCCCAACTCCTTAGCTGCTTTGATTTTTATAACTCTCCAGACAGTTTGGCAAAAGTGTCATGAAACTGCCAAAAGTGAGGGACTGAACACAACACTGTCAGGTGTTCGCTGTAAATCATTGTCTGCTCCTACATGTAGAAGGTGTCCTTAAGGGCAAACGTCTGGATCCGTGTGCACATGTAAACATCCATGTGCGCGTACTTGTGTTCATGCCTGAAACTCCAGATGGATGTATGTGCGTGCGCAAACATGCATCTGGATGGATGTACGTACGTACCTATATGTATGTGCACAGAGCATGCCTGTGTATGTTGCAACAGTGGAAATTCCAGCTGAATGTAAGGTAAAAAAAGTTTTCAGTGTTATGCAGCACTGGAACAAGGAGCCAAAGAGATTCGCAGTCAAAGGGACCAGGCTCTGAGCAACTTCATCTAACTTTGAAGTCAGTCTTGCTTTGCCCAGGCAGTTGGACAGATAATTTCTGGAGGTCCCTTCCTACCTGTATTATGCTATGAGTCTGTGTGGGAATGTGTGCTTACCTGTGTTTGCACCTTTGCATGGCACTGACATGACTCTTCATGTCTGTCACGTGTTCTCCTTACTAAAAATGCTGCAGTGTACTTGAGAAGGGAAATCTTAATCATTTTTTCAGTAAGAGAAATCTAACGCTCTGCCTTATTCTGAATTTCTCTTCCCAGTGGGAGAATTCCTGCAGGAACACTCACAGCACCCAGAATGGTTGAGGATTTTTCTTTGAATCATTCATAGGCTTCGTGTCAGGTCTGTCCATTCAGGCAGTGGGTATATTAAGCAGACAAATCCAGTGTTAATATTGATCTGTGTATGTCTCCACTAGCTGTCACTCCTGCAGCACCGAACTAAGACCATCTGCCGACACGTTCTGTCTGACCATGAGGTAGTCTCTGATGTCAGGTGCTCTGGCAGCTGCGGATAGAAGGACGATGGTTTCCCCTTAGAGTATAAATCATGCATGGTGTTGATCCTCCTTTAGTTTCTTGCAGCTAGGATTTAGGTATGAATGCAACTGTATTTGCTGGCAAGGTCACGCTATAGTAAGCTCCCTCCATTTCTCCCACTGACGAAGAAGAGGAGTTCCTTTAATGTGCTGATCCAATATTGGGGGAGGTTTCCTTGTTGGTCCACTGCAAGGTCCCAGTCTAAATCCATCAGTTTTGACATGCATAGACATGAATTTGTCCAGGCATCCTTTGGGATTTAATTAAAGATATAGTGAGGAGAGTTATAATTGTATTCTTTTATGTCTGAAAGGAGATCTCGTCCTGATCCTGACTGTCCATGCAACTGAAGGGCAAGCCTTCAATGAATTAGAACTATATCCTAATTGCAGTAAATTAAGATCTCCCACCACAAATCTCAACTCGGATACCTGGGAAAAGGGACAACTTGGCTCACAGCAAAAAATCAAATCCCCAAACTTGCCACGGTGGAATCGGCTACGGAGGGCACCGTAGCAGCAGAAAAGTCCCAGTTGGTCCTCGTGCAAATGCTAGATGCAGAAAGTCTTCCAACAAGGATCCTCCATTTTCTCTCCAGCATCCAGAGAGACAGACCCTGTTTTGGGGATCTGTTGTACCTTTCACGTCTTGCAGAACTCATCCTCGTCATCTTTGACTTTGTCAACGGGCCTGAAATTGGCATGGCCAAACTTGAAGGATTACTCACACACCTTGAAGAGGGCCAAAAGGACCAGGGCCCAGTAAAGCACAGTTCAGAGCAAGACTCTTTGCTGTGATGGAGCACATTTCCATTATTATAGTGGCCGGTTTATGGCTATAAATGGCCAGGAGGAGTTACTGCTGTGGAGTGAAAATGTCTGTCGGTATAAAGCAGGGTTACTAGTTCAGTCCGGTTTTGGTTTATTGTTTTTTACCTAGTATACTGGGTGTGGAAAGGAGAGATCTGGAGGCCATACCTGAAGTATTTTGTCTGTCCTCCTGTGTTGCTGGAGCTGATGGCCGGGTTGCCTGGCGCAGGATCAGGATGCTGATGGTGGTGGCACGCCTCACAGTGTTCCGAGCAGGGCTGTGACAGGCACCAGCAAGCTGTCCTCTGGTAACTCTTACCTAGTGTTAGGTTCAGTTACTGCGAGCATAGCGCTTCTGAGCAAACCGATAACTGCGTTTATAAATGAGTTGTTAGCACACTGGAACCGATTGTCTGTCGCGGTAATGCAGGATTCATGGCACTGACAGCTGAACCCCCATCGAAACCGTCTGCTACGTTTGACAGTTTCTTCAGTGCTAATTGCCACGCTTGTAAGACTTTCCAGTGGAGCTCATGGGGTCTGTGGGCAAGCTATTACCTAACTACGTGCTGTTCGTTTTCGACTTTTGAAATTATATTCTCCTGGGTCAGTTCTCAGCCTCTTACATTTATTTTCTTATTATTTTTAAACCTCGAGGCTATTTTTCACTTCCAGATCCTTGACCCACTATCAGAGAAATGTACTGGGTCTCACAGAGTTTGCCTTTGTCCCCAGTTAAAGGAGATTTGCAATAGTTTTATCTTTGTTTCTGTCGTGGTTTGGGCTGATGCTGATGGTTGTAGTCTCACTGGCAGAGTGGTGAACATTAGAAACAAGTACTACCTTTCTTGTTCTTCCTAGAAGCTGCACAGTCCTGGGTTATTTCAATCTTCCTGTTCTTCCTTTCAGGGTAAAGATTGCTCTTTACTCCAGACTGTCCTGTTACCGTGCAATTGCATGGAGTAGGGGTTAGGACTTGTTTTCCCAGTAGCGTAGGACAAAACTGGAGAGAGACAGAATTGGGGCACAGGACCTTGCTGCATTATGCCCATGGTTTTACGGTAGGGATTTTAGGTGGGATTTTCCTGATCAAAGGTGCAGGCAGTGAACTGTGAGGTGTCAAAGATGAGCTTCTACAACCACTTTGCTAAGTATCTGCTGGAGGACTCAAAGAATGGCCAGGCTCTCCTGTCCTCGCAGTAAATGCTCCAAAATGGTTCTTTAGTAGTTGCAGAGTGCATTTCCAAAGCAACGCTATCTTGCTGTTGCAAGACGTACTGCAGTTCTTCCTTGGCCAGGGAAGAGGTGTAAGCTGAAGTGTGCTGGAAGGCCTCTTCTTCCATCCCAGGAGCCCAAGCACATCAGGGCTGGTGCAGGAAACCCTTAACTGCTGCTGCTTCTGTGTAGAAGAGATGTGATGGTCTCTGAGGCAGTCAGCCGGGCGCTTTTCTCCAAGAAAAATGGGTGTGCAAAGGGTGTGCATGCTGAGAACACAAGTTCCCCACACGTACTGCAATTTTCTGGCTGTCTTCTTTATGATTATTGAAAAAACCCATAATGCTACGCTGGTACCTCTCAGCATCCTGAGAGAAATCAAAGCAATGACCTGATAAACATCTCCTTCATGTGATGCCAAATTGCACTCTGGGGTTGCTGTTCGTCAGCCTATGTACAGACATACACCTAGCAGCGACTTAATCAGTAGCAGCCCAGGTCAGAAAATGCATCTATGCTCTTTCCCTTTTTATTCCACCTGGAACTTGCCAGAACTGTCCTTTTAGAAACTAACTTTCCGGAACTGTCCTTGAATGGTTAGTGGTTTGCTGCTGGGGTGCTGCAGCAAGTTGTTCATACCTAGATCTCCATACCAAACTGCTTAATGCTGCTGACACCGAGACTCTTATCTTGATTCCTTCACAGATCAATGTCCTGCAGGCCAAGAAGAAGTTTGAAATACTGGATGCGGTAAGGGCTCTCTGTGTTTTGTGTGGCTGCTCTCAGTGACTCAATGAAAGGCAGCCCTCTCCATTTCAGGTTGCATGGGTCGACATACCGACTCCTCGGTCTGCCCTGGAGATACTGTCTGGGACTGCTCTGGGGGCTGCAGGTATGCTAACAAGAGGGGAGAATGAAGGACTAGCAAGATACTCCACAGGCCAGAGCTGGAGGGGACTTTCAGGGGTGAAGGACGCTGCTTTTACTGCTTTGTGCTCACAACAGGGGTTACCTGTGACAGCGTGGAAGGATTTGTGAGAGGAAGAAAGGAGAAGAGGGAGAGGCATCTCATGTATAGATTGCTTTGGGAAAGGAAGGGGTTAGACATCGAAGAGACTTGTTTGTGGGTAATAAGGGATATGGACTTTTCACACTCAGAACCAGTTCTGACCTTGCTATTGTTTCCCTCCCCAGATGCTGTCCTTCATGCATGCCCAGTACACCTTCTTCCAGCAGGGCTACAGTCTTCTCCATGAACTAGATCCCTACATGAAGAAACTAGCCACAGAGGTGAGGGGACAGGGAATATGGTTGACTCAATCTCCCTGTTCGTACCCCTTCACCCTGAAAGGACATCCTCTCTCCTGTTCAGCTACCATACTTGGTAATCAGGGAGTGGTCAGAGCATCATGTTTGTTGGATGTTGGGTTAGCTGTGCTGCACTGTGGGGTGACAGCCAAGAGCTATGGTTACTTTCAGTGCACACCCAAACACAGCCCTTTTCCTCTCTTTGGGGACTTGTGATGTTAGGTAGGACTGGTGTAATCCCAGAGCAGGGAAGCAGAGTTGGACAGTGGCTCATAAACCTCCTTCCTGACTTTTCTACTTGATGTTCTCCTCCCTGCCTTTAGCTGGACCAGCTGGTGATTGATTCTGCAGTGGAGAAGAGGGAGATGGAGCACAAGCATGCACTGATACAGCAGAGGGTGAGTCCCGGGGCTGCAGCTTGGTGCAAGCAGCACTTTCTCTCCATCAGTGTGGTTGTCTGGATCACACAGTGGCAACTGCCATCTGATGAGGGGTCTTGCGGGGTCAGTCCTTCACAGCCTGGAAGCAGTAGCAGCAGAAGTTGTTGAGATGAGAGTAACAACCTTGTGGATGCTGGGAGGTCTAGCCACAGTAGGTCGGCCTGATCAAATGCAGGGCATTCAGCTACTGACACATCTGAGTACACAAGGGAGAGGGACACGGGGAGGACCCCATGGGGCACAGGGCACCTGGCTTGTTTTCCCAGCTCTGCCACTGACCTGCTCTGCCTCTGAGCAAGCAAGCCTTCTATGCTTTGTCTCCTTCTTTGCTACTGAGGATGTGGGAAGATTTAGAGGTTCATGTTCTGTAAATGGCTCTGAGACAGAGGAGGGGATGTAGTTGTTTGTAATTGCCTGTGAAAACAACATGACTGCCTAGCAGAGCTGCTTTTGGGGAGAGGTTAGAGCACTTTTCTCCCACCCTTTCTTTGCTTTGCTTTTCTTCTCTCCTCTGAGTCTCGCATCCTTCCTCTGGCTGAGCAAGCTAGCTTTTGTCTGGCAAGCCAAGCCCTACGATCTCCAGCTACTGCAGTATTAGTGTGTCCCTTCTGATGCTTCTCCCTGCCTCTCACTGCGTTGCCCCATGGCGAGGCAGCAGTGTGGCAGCATGCCTGAGTGCCCAGCCCAACCAGCTGGCCAGAGTCCCTGTTAAATCATTCGGCAGCCGAATGAGCGGATGTACCCCTTTGGTTCCCGTGGACAGGACTTGCTGCAGGGCCTTTTCTTCATTCGTAGCGAGATCATGCTGTACTGAAGTGATTTTAATGGGTCGTGGGGGAGAGAGAGCAGGACTCTGTACTGCCATTGAGAGAGGAGTGTGCTGCAGTGAATTGCTTTCATGCAAGTCTGCTCCAAACTGCAGCTCCTGTGATATGAGCTGGCTGCAGCAGCAGCAGCATAACTTTGGGAAGGTCCGTGGGGATCCGAGCAATAGAGCTGCCATGGCTGAGCAAGCTGTTGTTTGCAGCTGAGCTGTGGTAACCCACTATGTGTGTGCTCTCACCCACTGTAACTGGGAGTATCCAGCGTGAACTGGCAAGATAATAGGATTTATTAGCAAACAAGCTTGAGCCTTCAGTAGGGAGGCATCTTTGGTTAATGTGGGCTCTGATTTTTTTTCCAGACCATTCATCTGGGAATGATTCCAAATCTGAGGCTTGCAGAAACATCAACTAATTATTATTTTTTTTCTTTTCCTTCTCTTCTTGGTGGATTGCTGACCTGCCTCTGCAGACCCTCCTGCAGGTGAGTACCCACATGTATTTCCTTCTTCTGGCATCTTCGTTGCTCAGAATTAGCACTTTGCTGCTCTGGATATTTACCAAGTCCTGCCTTTGAAAGCAAATCAAAGAAACCCTGCCATAGTGGTAGTGCTGTAACCTGGGCACTGGAGATGTAAATTTAAAGCCCAGTTTCAAGTGAGTTTGATTTCATCCTCATCGAAGTTGTTTTCAGTCCTGTGCTAAAATAAGACTTCCGTTCCCTCTGTACGGTGGTCGGTCTTGACTGGGAGTTCAGTATTGCAGTGGCAGCAGCACGTGGCTGGTCCTCGAGGCAGGTTTGGTGCCTGGGAGCCTTTGAAGGCCACGGGTCTGGTGAGTGGTGAATTGGCTGCGCAGGCTCTTAACAGAGGGTGTTGGTGGAGTTTCAGCGTACACACACTCACGCTCTGTGGGCACAGTCAGGGGGGATTTCAGAGAGCCCTGGAAATAGCTGTTCATCAGCCAAGCCCTGAGCAGGAGTCGCTAACGAGCCCGTATCTGACAGGCACTTGGGCGGATCATTACTTCTCAACAGAAGGGGTCTAAATGGCTGTTGTTTCCTTTCTAATGTGCTCTCTCAAAAATGTCATAACCCATGAAATGGAAACGTAACCGGATTTGAAAGCTAATGACAGGCATTCCATGTGAATCGGCCTGTGCATATGCTCCCTTTGGTTAAGTGTTCTGAAGGAGGGGTAAATCCATTTGTGAACCCTCGGTTCCCCTGGGACTCTGATGGAGTGATGACTTCATTCGAGGGAACATGGAAAATCTCTCTAGTGCAGCGCATTTCAGTTAAATCTCTTTACGTGGCTTTGCTGGCGGGACTAGCAGGGAATTAAGCAGAGGTCAAGTTCCAAGAGGAAGAAGGAGCAGTTACTCTTCATCAGCACACATATGCATAGAGCTGTGGCTGTCTGTGTGCACAAGCTTGTAAGAGCTGAACATCCCTACTGCAAGGTGGGATGTAAGGCTTCCTGCCTGGAAATGTTAGGAGGCTGGTTTTCAGCTGCTCTGACTCCGAGTTGCTCCTCCCTTTGCAATGTGGCATGGCACTCTGCATCTGGTGAGCATCTCGCCATCTCCAAAGGGAGCACAGCATGTATTTGAATATACGTCTTGATGCTGAGCCCAGAATGCCCTCTGGTCTCTTGGCAAATTTGGAGATTTAGTTGTGCTTAATTAGAGAGGAGTGGCAGGAATGTCCTTTTTTCCTCAACACGGTGTCTTCCCAAACAGCCTGCTAAGGCATGACAGAATGGGAGGGAACCCAGTTTAGGTAATACGTTTTGAAGTGTTCTTGGGGTGGGGGAGCTGTGCATATTCTAAAGACAGGGAACTGAGTTGGTTTTGGGCAGCTTTGTGAGGCATGCAGGGCAGCCTTGTAAGGGTTCATAAGGAAATGGTCTGTGGCGTTTTGTTTCATTACTGTTTTAGTTAAAATAAATTTGATAGGAGGGGAAAAATTCAGCACAAATCTTGACTATTTTCTTTGATACTGGAATTCAGGTGACTTTTTCCTATGCTAGCCTTTGCCCATCTTCCCTCATGGAATATGTGCCACCTTTTGGTGCAGATTCCTAAGGCAGCTATCATTTCAGGCTCTCATTTTAACGGATGCCCTCTCTGCCTTCCCAGCTCCAAAACCTCAAAGAGCTTCATTTGGAGCTTCACACTTTGTATGAAAATAATGCTGACTTTTACAAAAAGGGTTCCGATAAAATCAGCAAGAGGAGAGGAAGAGTCTCAATTTTTATGGGCTACAATAACTGAGTTACCCTCCTGTTGTGCAAAGAGGAGAGGTTCAGGCCGGGGGTGCCTTTCGTCTGGTGTGTGTGGGATGCATGTGTGCAAGGACTGCAGCATGGAATACACTTCTGCAAAGGCTAAGGAGATGGTCTTGTAGCGTCCCTCATTTCTCTTGTGTGTTGAACTGAACTGTCTTAAACCACAGATGTGATGAGTTTGCGTGTTTTTATGTGGGCTCAGTTGCTTCAGGTGGATGCACAAAGACACACTGGGACTGGTGTAGGTTGGACCACTTAGGAGAAGAGAAGGCTCTGGGGAGACCTTATAGCCCCTTCCAGTACCTAAAGGGGCTACAGGAAAGATGGGGAGGGACTCTTGATCAGGATTTTTTTTATCTGAGTGGTAGGATGAGGGGTAATGGTTTTAAACTGAAAGAGGGGAGATTTAGGCTAGATCTCAGGAAGAAATTTTTCACTGTGAGGGTGGTAAGACACTGGCGCAGGCTGCCCAGAGAAGCTGTGGCTGCCCCATCCCTGGAGGTGTCCAAGGCCAGGTTGGACGGGGCTTGGAGCAACCTGGTCTAGTGGGAGGTGTCCCTGCCCAGGGCAGGGGGTTGGAACTAGATGGTCTTTAAGGTCCCCTCCAACTCTAACCATTCTGTGATTCTATGAAAAATTTTGGAGAACTTAACACTGGAACACACAGGCCTAGGAATTTTTTCCAGTGGGAAACAAGTAGAGAAACAGTCACATTTAAACCAGTCCTCCCTTGCAGATCCTGACCTTCCTGAATCCTCCCACTGCACTAAAACGGACAAGCCAGTCTCTGAAAGTGGAAGAATTCAGGACTATATAAAAGCTCCTTTGCAGCTTCATACGTATTCCCCGGTCCAGAGTCGTGGGGGAAGCAATTGTGCTTGTGTTGCCTGTTTGCAGGGGAAGGGAGGATGGAGTGCCAAGGCAGAGCTCTCTGCCTCATTTAGTCCAGCTGGTAGATAACAACCTAGGGGCCATATGGCACTTCAACACCCGGATTTCTGTGGCTGCGGTGGAGCAGGGGTGGAATTACTGGCCAAAGGGTGGCTGTGCTCCAGGAGGCTGGGGGAAGCAGACCCTGCTAAAGGCAGACAAGCCTGGCTCTGTTAAGGTCAGGGAGGCATTCGGTGAGCATCTTCCTGTCAACTTTGCTCTGTGTTGCCTGGCTTCACCCGCTCCTTTCTGTGCCTCCATGACAGCTGTATGATAATTAGCCCTTGCTCTAAGCTGATTGACTGTGAATAGGAGGCACGAGGAGGGGGTAAGCCAGTGGTCCCCAGAGGCCAGCAGCCTTCCTTCGCCCTGTGCCCCTTGCTTTGACAGGAGCCAACAGCAGAGCTTATAGCTTCCCAAAAAGGAGTAGGAGGGGGAAAGGAGAAGGGGCTGAAAAAGAAATCCCTCCTTCCCTGCCAGCCCACGGTGCTCAGCAGAGATGCTACTCTAGAGAGCGAACAGAGCGAGCGAGGACACACAGAGCTGCTCCCTGCTCTCCAGGCAAGAGCAGCAAACCCTCCCTTTGCAGCTGGCATCATGAAGATTTTCGGCAGGCTTGAATACCTCCTGGTAAGGAAACCTCCTGCAGGGTTGGCTTGACTTGGGGAGAAAGTTTAGAGGGCACCTTTCCCTGGGGGAGCAAGGATCGTGCCTCTAGGACCTTGCTTGGTGACGTGACCTGAAAGCGAGTACAGCTTTATTACCGCAGGGAGAGCAAATGTGTTTGGTTCTGTTTCTGGGATGGAAAAGCTGTGGGGCAGGGCATCATCTGCTGGCAAGCTGCAGAGCGGAGAGATCATTCGGCATTAGGAAATTCAAGAAACAAAAGGTCTGTAAATGGGATTTGGCCAGAATGAATGAAAGCTGTCTGCACAGAACGGCAATGTAGGTGGGGGAGCCCTCCTCCAAATTCCATCTGCCTCTCTGGGTCTTGGATTGTACACAGTATATACACAGAGGTAAAAATAGCCAGATAGAGAAAAGCTGGAAATATATTCAGGCACTAGAAGAGAACAGAATGTGCATGCACCAGTGTTTGTGTGGAAGGGGGTGTGTGTGTGCATCTTTAGGGAATGTGAATATTCCTCTGACTTGCGTTCTCTTTAGAACCAAATAGCCAAACTAGTCACATACAATTTTTAACTCGCCTCCAGAAGTTCTTTTCAGTGCATGGATGTATACATAATGAGGTTAGAGTGTACTAATATTATTGTTAAATACTGAGCATCGTTGGTTACTTAAGTAAAGAGGGCATTTCTGGATAAAAGCCTTTGTCTTCTATGAGGGAAAGCGTGTATCGCATGTGTTGTCGCTTATCCTAAATGGTATAGATTGAAAATAAAATAACATGGAGGTTTGATAGTAAAACACGTTTCTCTGAATATCTGAAAACACCTGGACTGAAATGATTCACTGGTTGTGACTGCCTAGTTCTCATAGCGTTTTCTATCAGTAGAAATCAAAACATTGTACAGGAAAGGACAGTATCACTATTATTTCCACATTGAATTGATACACAGAGGGAGTAACGCTATGGCTTTTCAGGGGGGGCCATTGCCATAGTGATTGTGTTTTAAAGAATTTTAAGGACGTATTGGTATTTTAGAGAAAGGTTCTATTTGTTCCCAGCCAGGTGTTGTGCCATTGGGGACAGGAATGAACCTATAAACAAGACCTTCCCACTTCAGTGGGTATGCTCTTAGGCAGGGCTCCTTACTTAGAAGATTCCCCCCCCTCCAAGAATTCCAGGCTCATGAGGGGCACCTTCACTCTTCATATTTAGTCTGTTCACTGAAGCTGGAGGTTTATTTAATTTAATCAGCCGTTTCCTCTGCGTGCAATGCTGGCTTCACAGGAGCGACTGGAAGAGCTTGTCTGGCCTCTGCAATGCCGGCAGTCCCCGTGCACGCTGTGTGGAGATGGACACAGGAGTTCTTAACCAAGTGGGCTACCTTCAAATGGGGGGCTTGTCTTCTTTTCTTTCTATTTTTTTTTTTTTCTTTCACAGGTCTGTGCCTGTGCTGGGTTTTTGCTTTCCATTTGCTGGTTTGAAAGCGTCCGCATTAATGTCCTTTTTCACATCCCTATGGATGTGTCTCTTGGAATGTGTTACTTTATTGTTGCTTCAGCAGCATTCAGTGTACTCCCATGGAAACCAGTGTGATGTCATTTCTAAAAAGAATATCGCTTCCCGGGCAGCCTCGTGTGTAAACTCAGAGTGACAGGACCGAGAAGGAGAGGGGACAGTGAGACAAGATTGGTGTGATTTACTGAAAGTCGGTGAAGGAAAGGGAAGCAGATGATGGCAGAGATCTGGTTTCTTATTTTGGAAGACGTCCGATTTATTTTACCAGTGTGATCCAACCTGTCACTGCTGTCGCTAATCATGATTGCATATGCAGTTGTAGCCAAAGCTGTTCAGATCCCAATCCTAGGAAGCCCTTTCTGTGTCAAGCATTTTTTCACATGACAGAGACAAAGAGGTGCTAAATGCAGACTTAATAAATCAGTCCAAACTCATTTAGAGCAGACTTGCCTACTCCATGTACATTGCAACGATGGGAAAAAGTCGGTAAAAGGTAGTTTATTAAAATCATGCATTAAAATCTCATGTATATCGGGAAATGGGAAAAAGAGGGAACAAGAGAAAGCATAGGTGTGCGCTCTCTTACCCTGCTGTGTCAAGGGTAGGATTTGATTCAAGAAAGTTACTTTGAATGTTGTAGAATGGGTGACATATGCCTTGTCCACCAGCACCTCCCAGGCATTGTGGCTTGGCTTGGTTTTTATTTCCCAGGCTGGAAGGTTTTTATTTCCCAGTTCTGTCTGGAGTCAGACGGTCCATTGATGTGCTGCATCCCTTGTGAGGGTCACAGAGAGACTTACTGATGGCACAGTTGATGATGTGCTTGGCAGGAGCCGTGTCTGTCAGCCGGGACCCTTCGACTTATTTCCCACAACTAACAGGATCAGAATCTTTTTGTGTGGATGAACAGAGCAGATGCAGGGACACATTGATAAGCAGGTCTGCCAGTTAAGGGGATTCATTGTCACACATCTGTGTGTATCCAGCTGTGGCCACACACTACCATGGTATTTCAACACCATTGGCAAGATGATCTCCTCAGACAGTTTCTAAGCTAGGTTTGACCTGGAATCAGGTTTCAACAGATGTTCTTGTAACTTTGTCCAGAAATTTGTCCTTTCTTTTCAATGACGGTGGCAAGAAGGTTCCCTGTATGGGCTACAACAAGATGATGTGCCTGAGAATCCATTATTTAAGCCCATAGTTTAAGCTCACTGTGGTGTGCTCGAAGTTTCACAATTGCACTTGACATGATTTTCCCTTTCAGCTGCCCCCGAGCCATTTCTGTACGTCTCCCTTTTGGCCTTTGCCTGGCTGAGAAAGCAAAAATGATACTGATCAAGGGGGTAATTTCTGGATTTTTAAAACCCTCCCCTTTCCCTTTCTTCATTTGTCTCGCAACACTCAGTAACTTTGTAGGAAGGACTTTAGGTGCTTCCAAGCAGAGTGCAATGGAATGGAACAAAGTGTCCCTGAGGATCAGACTGCCGCATGCCCCAGGGATAAAAGGCAGACTGGTCCTTATCCCTTGGATCTCTCCCTTGATTTGTACCTGCTCTACAAATCCAGCTTACAGCTCTGGTCAACATATTCTGCCCTCAGCTGCCCTGCAGTAGTTCTGGTGATAGCAGTGGAGTTGCTCAGGGATGACACCAGCAGAAATATGAGCAGAATTTGGCCTGGGGATGTTTCCTAACCGATGAGAGAACAAGGAGGTGAAGTGTCTTCAAAGTAATGCAAACACAAGCCATTCTTCCCAGCGACGTCTTTTGATGTTTGGACATCATCCAGATGGCTCTCTGTCCTCTTAGCTGTATAAGCGCTCGGTGGTTTTGTGCATAACTTTCTCTTTCTAAAACTGGGCTTGGCATGGGTTAGGATTCTTTCAAAGCCAAGGAACAACTCCATGTGCCTTCAGCTGTTCTGCTTTAGCCATTCCATTTGTAGAGAGGTGTAACACAATGCAGACTCAATGAGGCTAAATTCACACCTGGCTTGACTCCACTGATTTTTAGTGGATTTACTCTAGTGACGCATGTGGCCCATCTGTTCCTCCTGCACTCATCAGCAATATATCCTTCTTACCATCACACTGCTTGATTATACAAGGGCAGCTGAAGAAGTCAGGTGATTAGATTTAGACCTTCCCCCCCTCCCCCTTATTTTTACCTCTTCCACCAAGTGAGGCACAGCTAGGTGGTCATTTTTAACATGTGCTTGGAAGGGTTTTGCCCTACACTTGCTGTGAACTTTTCAACAAAGCCCAGATTTTCGGATGTTTGCGTTGTTATAAAACAGTGCAGATTCTCATCAAATTTATAGAATTGTCACTTTGGAGCAGCTGCACAAAGATCCCATGTTCAAATATCTACGAGTTAGAGGAAAATTCCCTCTAGCCTTTGTTTGCCATATGTACATGAAAGACATCTGCAGAAGAGGACCCCCCATGGGATTCCCCCTCTTATGGCAAGAAAATTTGGGGCTGAGCAGACCTCTTAATTGGGTGCCTTACAGCAGTTTTTAGTGTCTAATTGGGCATCATGCTGTCTTTCCAAGGAATGACTCAGTCCTGTCCCATTATATCTCCTCCTTCTGTATCAGTATTATTCTTATGACACCTCCCAGGCAAGCTTGCATCTCTGAACACGAAAATAACTCATCTTAATGAGAGTAAAGTGCATGTTGCCTAGCAACACAGCATCACAAGGGTCTTCATATGCTGAGCTAGGAAAGGCACTTAACTTAATGGGGCTGTTTTCACTGCACTGTTGTGTCTTTGAACCGAGTAGTACAGGGGGAAATATTTGCGCTCAAGAGAGAGGGAAGTGTGGGTAAAATGCATCATTAGAGTGGAACCGGTGTGCAAAGAGACAATGTGCCTTAGTTCCCCAGGTTAGAGGGGAAAGTCATTTAGGTTTCATGACCTAGTTTCTCTTGGGAAAGCAGGCGGACCATTGCCCAGGGAGAAGGATCCCACGTTCTGTGAGAGCAGCTGCTGTTCTCTCTGCTCTGCCTCTTGCTCGCCAGCTGTCAGAATCCATGAGATCTATCTGAGGAATCAGTGCCAAACCTGACAAATCAGCTCTGACTGGTAGCATAGCATAGAGAATTGAGTGAGCAGAGATTGGAGATGGCATATGACGATAGCTAATGAAAATGGACTTGATAAGTCTTCCCTCCTAGAAATCATCGTGCCTGTTTTCCTTGTGTGAAAAGGCTGGGGTTCGTTCTGTTGGTGACCCCTTGCAGAACAGAGAGGCGGCAGCAGCATTGCTAACTCTCTTGGCCAGTGAAAAGCACCTCTATTGCTTCATTTCCCATTGCAGACTGCCCCAAATATTGCGAATTTTTAGCCCTCATGATGATACGCTATCTGTCTTTCTCCTCGTCAGCTTCCCGGGGTGGGGAAGTACAGCATGTATGGTACTTTTCTCCAAACAATAGGGACAGATGAGCTTACTGGAATGAGGATAATTCATGACTGCTATTCATGGCTGCAGCCCACTAAGGCTGTGGGTACGCTGTGACAGACAGCTCTGCTTAAGCCTCAGGATCTTGACATAGATGTTTTTCTCTTCTTGATGCTTTGATTAGGCTCATCTCCACCTCGCTCCTGGAGAGTGCAGTCTCAGCCTCTTTTTATTTGCAGGACTTCTCCTATGATGACTCAAAGGTGGAATTTAATGTTGATGCCCCGAATGGAGTGGTGATGGAAGGCTACCTCTTCAAGAGAGCTAGCAATGCTTTCAAAACATGGAATCGGTGAGTAATAACTCGTATTCCATTTGATATTTGGGCTAAGACTCTGAACGCAGCTAATACTGCCTGCCCAGGAATACGCTTCACTTCTAGTGCCATCTTGGCAACAGTTATCATCTCTGGAAGGATTCTGAGCTAAGTAGTTAAAAGCTAAGTAGTTAAAATGAGGTTGGTTTGATAGTTTCTGCATATTAGAGACTTTTCTTTTCATAGCATTTTGCATGCCAGTTGAGGGAGGTGATCCTTACTCTCTGCTTAGCACTGGTGAGGCCACATCTGGAGTACTGTGTCCAGCTCTGGTCTCCCTAGCACAAGAAAGGTACGGACTTACTGGAAGGGGTCCAGTGAAGGGCCACAAAGATGATTAAGGGGCTGGAACATCTCTCATATTGGGAAAGGCTGAGAGGGCTGGAACTCTTCAACCTGGAGAAGAGACGGCTCAGGGGAGGATCTTACCAATGTGTACAAATTCCTGATGGGAGGGAATGAAGAAGAGGGAGCCAGACTTCTCAGCAGTGCCTAGTGACAGGACAAGAGGCAATGGGCACGCATTAAGAATGTGAAATTTCATCTGAACACAAGAAACTGCTTTTTTTACTGTGAGGATGGTCAGGCAGTGGAGCAGGGTGCCCAGAGAGGTTGTGAAGTCTCCATCTGTGGAGATACTCAAAAATCACCTGGGTGCAGTCCTGGGCATCCTGCTTGAGCGGGAGGGTTGGAGTGGATGATCTGAAGAGGTCCCTTTCAACTGAAATGATTCTGTGATTCTGCTCAGAACTTGTCAGCTGCAAGTGAGATCAGAACCTGATCTTAGCATAACCCTGCATCCGAGTAAGTCATCCCGAGAGAAACAGTATCAAGAGATATCAGTATTCAAGAGAAACAGTAACAAGAGATTAACGTAGCCTTATCAACACACTAACCTGGCTATGTGGCACCAAGTCAGCTCAGAGCAAAAAAGGAGTAAGCATGTGCTTGCTTGCAATGATGTTTTAAGACCGCAGAAGTTTCCTACCAGCACGTTATAACTCATGTGCTGATCTTGCAAAGCCACTTGTTTTGCAGGTCTTTGATATCGGTGTGTTGGAGACGTGTACATTAATCAGTAAAAAAGCTAGATGGTGTATAGTTACGTAAGTGATTATTATTTCCCTGTTCAAAACCAAGTATGCTTCTTTCTGTGAAGCTGTATGTTCTTCTCAGGCTGCATCATGGAATGAGACAGCTCCTGTTGTGCTGCATCTTCGTAAATGCCAGGAAGAAAAAAAAGGAGAGCCTTCCACAATGGAAGAATGACCAGGTTCCATGCAGGGAAGATAGGGCACAATGCAGCTCGAGTCTTGCCCTTAGGAAAGCTACAAAATTCATAACAACTAAGAGAAATACCCAACACAGCAGGACATGCCATGATTACCAAACCTGTCTGTACTGGGATGGGGAGATATGTAAGAGTGGAAATATCAGCTGTGCTGCTGGGAGCTGAGAAATGGCTTTCTGTGTGCTGACCCTGCTCTTAATAATTCATAAGTATTTAATCTGATAGGTCACTGGGAATGCTGGGCTGATATGGCTCCTGCACTAGTCAGGAGGCTCCACAGCTGCCAGAGACCTTGGGGAAAATGGAAGCAAAGGTTTCATGTTCTAGCCTTGCTCGATATTTGAGTGTTTCGTTTCCCTTGAGATAGTCAATAGGTTTCATACACGGTTGTGCAAAAGGATTCAAACTCTTCCAGCGAGTTTCTAATGCATGAGGTCAATGCCTTTTTGACCTACGGTTCCTCCTCTCACATAACAGGGAAATGATACAATATTGAGAGATCTTTTACTTGGCTATGGGGTGCATTCAAAGTATACATCACAGCAGGGCTGAAATGTGCTGTTGTTAGACTTCGGAATAAATAAACACTGAATGGTTCAGTGAACAGTTTGTGGTGTGCACAGAAACTACCTGTATTTGTGTGGGGGAAAAAAGACTTGAAATTATTAGAGATCTCTGAATTGGTTAGAGAAGCGATTCCTTCTCTCCAAAGCTTCCCATAGTACTAAGGAGATTCCAGGCAAATTTAGTATAATTTTGTTACCCCTCAGGCTCCCTGGTCCCCTGACAGTTAAGTACTAAGTTTGCACTTGGAGGAAGCAGAAACCACAGCAGCAGCTACAGCACAGTGCATCACAGTGTTTGATTTGAGTGCTGGTGCACTGGGAAGGTATCTTAGCTAAATTTTTATCACCCTTTTAGGCTTTCCTGCTCCATGTTTCCTAAGCAAAGTGTAGCCTCGGTCCACAGTCTGTCGCATGGTTGCTTTCACTGATGCCCACATGCCTTTGCAGAGCAGAAGGTCGTTCCAAAATGCGTCAGGCTAATGTCAAGACCTGTGCTTGACTCTTGTGGTAGAGATCAACGGTTCCAGGCAACTCCCCTGGCTGTGAATTCAGGAGTCACTCCAAAGGACACTTATCCTGGAGGGAACATGATCCTCTGGGACTTTGTTTTTCCTGATGTCTGAAGTAATGTTAGTGTCAAGGCCTCCAAGTTTTCCCTGTCCCCAAATCCCAGCTGTCCTCCCTGTGTCCTCCTACATCCCCGTCACACACAGTCTGTATCTTCCCCACAGCCATCTCGGTCTCCTCAGTCCCACCCACCCGTAGCCATATCTACCCACGTCTTAGCTGTTCACAGCTCCTGTAGCCTACTCATCACCTTCTCACCGTCACTCGGCTCTTTGCTGTTAGTGCCTCCCCCTCATGGGAACAGGAGGGGGCAGGCGGAGAGAACAGCAGAACCCGCAGTGCAGGATGTCAGGCTAAGAGCCAGCACTGGGTAGAAATGTGTGTTCGGGGGGGGCGAGCAGGAGAGCACAGCTGCAAGGAGCAGGAGCAGATACCAGAACCTGAGAGACAAACTTTCTGCTCAGCTTCATGTGATGGCAGAGCTCCTTGAGCATAGACTGCTGCTGTCACAGCAGCTCAGAATGATGCAGAACCATATCAGCTCATCGAAAAGGGCCTCCCACACTGATAGGGTGGCCTCCAGTTACCTCTATTTTCCCATTTGTCCGCAGATGCGTCAAGTCCTTTTGTTGTCTTTTTATCTCTGTTTAATATTTCAGCAATGACAAAAGAAAGAGAATCCTGTCTCATCTCATTTTCCCAGGGAACCTAGTTCTTTTGCAAATGGAGTATGTAATATATGCTCTAAATAACATCTTGCTGCAAGCCTCTTTGATTCTTTGTGCTCAAGTATTCCAGTACCTTCTTCCTGAAGCTTAGTGATGGTCATGGCTTCTATTGGCCTCTGTAAAGATGATCAGGTTGCTAAATCTTAAGCTGCACCTTGGAATGAGGACGTGACTTGGGGGTTTGGATTTAGCACCGAAGATGGAGACACCAGGGAATTACCTCTGCTGTCAGCATCCCATGGACCTTCTGTCACTTATATTTTAATGGAAAGCTGCTAGCTGGTCATTTGTTGCCTCCTAAGAAGGTAGACTCCCTTCACACGCACCTGTCCATACTCTAGCCATAGGCAACAGGAGCTTTGGCATTGTTTGGTCTCACGTAGGCTGCAGTGGGTACAGAGAAATCAGCCTGGTGGGTAGCACAGCCTATATAAACACGAAGATGTGCAACTCATCCGTACTTTCTCCGACACTCTTTGTAGGGCTGCCAGTTAGCAGGGTTTTCTGAGATGGATTTTTCTTTTTCCCCACCTGAAAGTTTCTTCATGATGTCAAGGAATTTCTGGCTTGCCTTATGACAGCCTGCTTGGAGAGGCAGCAGGCACACTGCATCTGGCACGGCATATGCAAGTAATCCAACTTCCCCAGTAAATGTCAAGTATGCCCACTGCGCACATACACAAGTATGCTCTAACCAGTGCAACATGTCCCACAGGTGCTGGATTTACTACCTGCACCAGGGCCTGTGTGCACAGACTCTCCCCCAGAAATCGTAGGCAGTAATATGGGACTGCCCTATTCCTTTGTTTATTCCCATCTTTCCTTCCTTCTTGCTGAACGTTGGCATATCTAGAACATCACAGCATCTCAATGCCGTGAGTCATTCCCTATGGCTATAAATCCTTTATTTGTTTTCTGATGGAGGGGACTGGAGAAGCGTAAGCTTTTCTTGTGACATTACTATCCAGCTTTTTGGAATAAATTACGCTCTTTTTAAATGGAGAGATATCCTTCTCTGCTGCAGACAGCCTGCCTCTCTGTAGCTCTGCTGTTTACTTGTTCTGATGTCTGTCTGTCTGTCTTCCTTCAGGAGGTGGTTCTCCATACAGAACAGTCAGCTGGTGTACCAGAAAAAGCTAAAGGTCAGTGAGGCTACCCTGGATGACACTGGCAGATTAGCCAGTTTGTCTGGTATTCTGCTTTGCTGGGGACTTCTGCACCATGGCTGGGGGGTGGGGTGGAAGGAGTGGGGAGGGGACTTGGATCAGAGGGACAGCAAGCCCATTCAGGCAATATTGTGCTCCAGAGTTAGACTGTACCGAGAACCAAGTGGCAGCAGACGGTGTTTGTGGCGATCTATATTATTCCTGTTCAGCAGAGGAAGTTGGTGAAGTCCCAAGTAAGCCTGCCACTTCGTGTGCATGTTGTCCCATGCTTTGACTCGATGTAGTCCCTTCCTATTGCCCTAGAGTTATCCGGTGGTGGGCTGGCTCTGCTCTTTCTGGACTCAGCATAAGCTAACCAGCAGGCTTTGGGAAGGAGTTTTCTGAGCGGGCTAATTATGACACAGATTCAGGGAGCCAACAAAGCCACCTGTTCTCACCCTTTCAGGATGTCCTCACGGTAGTGGTGGAAGACCTGCGGCTCTGTACTGTCAAGCCATGTGAAGACATAGAGAGGAGGTTTTGCTTTGAGGTCGTCTCGCCTACCAAGTAAGTTTGGTGGCTTCCTCAGGCCATCTTTATAGTAGCTGGACTGTGCGTGGAACTACAAGAGATCAGATTTGAGCAGATGTTGCCCTGGGCTATTAAATGTTGACTGGGAGATACCGTTGCCTGTACTCCAGAATCCCTATGAACTTCATCAGACATCAGCATAAGCCAGATCTAGGCTACGCGTACCTAACGTACACATAGACAGTGACGCTGGCGGTGGTCACCTTTTCAAAACAGCTAGCAGACCTGCCTGGAGTTTTTGAAGAGGGTACACCTTTGGCAGTGCAAGCTTGTAGGATTAATTTTTGCCCCTGTGCCTGTCAAATTGAGGTGCTGCCCCCACTGGAATGGCTACGCTGAGAATGAAGTGGAACAGTTTTGACCAAAACGCGCACCCTGTCCTTTTGCTCTTTCCAACTCATTTCCTTCCTTCACAGGAGCTGCATGCTGCAGGCTGACTCGGAGAAGCTGCGTCAGGCCTGGATTCAGGCTGTTCAAGCTAGCATTGCTTCTGCGTACCGGGAGAGTCCTGACAGCTACTATATTGAAGTGAGTGAGGGGGTCACAAAAGACCCGTAATTATGTCTCAGAGCCCTGATAGTGGGCTTCCAGGCTGTGGCAGGCCCAGTGTGTATGGGTGGACCATTTGGAAATACTCTTGTGCCCTCAAGGAAAGGAGCTGATGTCAGCGCTAACTCAAAGGCAAGGATTGCGGCCAACCAAAGCCACGCTTCTAAAGCTGGGCTGGGGGAAAGGCAAGGCTTTAAATCAGTGTTGACCTGACATCTTCACTTTCTTGCCATCACTCTGGATTGATGTTACCTTAGGAATTATGTTCCCCTGGGAGGAGCTTGCTCCCTAGATGGGACAAGTGCAAGCAGGGCACCATGATAGCAGGGAGTTTGCCAGACGATGGCAGACCCCAGAGCAAGGATGGGGTGCAGCGCCGTCTTGTGGCAGTTATAGAGATTAATGAGGCTTTACCCATTCCCTTCTTGGACTAGCCCTTGTTTATTCTTCAGGTAATGCTTCCTATCAATGCCTCTGCTATGCAAAGCTCTGGTTTGTTCCACAGTGCTTTGCAGAATGCTAGAACCCTTTTTTCCCTGCAGAGACTGGACCGGACTGCTTCCCCGTCAACCAGCAGCATTGATTCTGCTACCGACTCCCGGGAACGCAGTGTGAAAGGAGAGACCATCCTGCAGAGAGTGCAGAGCATCCCTGGGAATGACCAGTGCTGTGACTGTGGTCAGCCGGATCCTCGCTGGGCCAGTATCAACCTGGGCATTCTGCTGTGCATTGAGTGCTCCGGTATCCACAGGTACTGCGTGCATGTGTGTTCTGTGCTGCCAGCCAGGGATGGATTGCAAGCTCCCAGAAAAAACGGTGGAGCCTGAATTACAACTGACTATGATGTTTGTATAGGTAGATTCAAAAGTAATTGCTTGCTGCTGTACCTGTGTGTGCAGGCACATCTTCATGCATATGCACAAAGCTACGTCGGTATAGATAAATATGTAAGAACTGGATTGATCTTGTTCATCTTATGATGTGTTAAAAGTTCTGTTTTGAGGCATGTAACCATTTCAGTTTTCTTCCTTTTGGATAAATAGGAGTCTGGGTGTTCACTGCTCCAAGGTCCGATCTCTCACACTGGACTCCTGGGAGCCAGAGTTACTGAAAGTGAGTGTTGGCTTTTAACGGCAACAGATAGACAAATGGTGGACATGGAGGGAGTCTTACTTGGTGACAAGCTAGACTAGAGGGAAGGTAGCTCCTCATCTGAGGATTTCATTCATTCCCTGTTGTATTGCAGCTGATGTGCGAGCTGGGGAACAGTACCATGAATCAGATTTATGAGGCACAGTGTGAAGAGTTGGGACTTAAGAAACCAACAGCAGGGAGCTCCAGGTGAGTCTGAGTGCACACACTGGTTCTCTCAGACCTGTGGAAAGCTATCCGTCCTCACAGCAAACCATGTGCCCTAAGCTCTCTGGAAAGTCAGATCAAGAGTGTGACTGGCCTTCACTGAGGGCCCAGACTACCTCAGGTGCACCTCAACGCACTCCCTCTGTAGCTAGCTCGAGCTTGACTCTCAGAAAGGTCAGTGGGGCATTACCAGCCAGCAACCTGGTGAAACATGCCTGGGAACCAGGGGTTGCTGAGTTTAAGCTGCTCTGAGACCTTTCCAGATACATGTAACTGAAGCACATGGGGAAGCACATCTCATTCCACTCTCAGCTACGCCCTGCACTTCTTAGTTTTGCTTTGAAATGGGAGATATTTGTAGGTTTGAGCAACTCTTCCTTCTTAATACAGGCCTCAATGATTTTTAGGACTCAAAGCCACATTGATACAATGACCCAGAGCAGCTCCATCTCCTTGTGGCTGTTTGCTTTAGGTGATTCAAGTGACCCTGTGCACAGCTTTATGCTGTTCTTCTCTTAGGCAGGACAAGGAAGCCTGGATCAAGGTGAAGTATGTGGAGAAGAAATTCCTGAAGAAGCTGCCAAATGGGGAGTCTCTAACAGAGAATGAGCGAAAACCTCGACGCTGGTGTGTGAAGAAGTGCCAGAGACACAACAGCACCACGAAAGCACCCACGGCTCGTAGAAAGTACCGCCACGAAGCAGGCAATGCGTCACCAGCCATGTTGTCATCAGGTGGGAACCTCCCTTGCCCCGTTCCCCATGCAGAGCTGTGTTGGCCTGCCCACCACTCTTTGTAGGTGTGTACGCAAATGCCCTAATAACATGGGAGGCCCTTTCTCTAGGACCTGCAGCCTGCCAGAGGTATAATCAAAAATGCTCTTGCACAAACCGTGTTGACACAGGTCTTTAGAGCCATTTTCCATCTATTTAAGGAGGTTCTTGTGGCTAATGGAGGAGATCGTTTTACTAGGGTGATCCAGCAATTTCTAAGCTTGCTTTGTGCATTTTCTTTTGTATTCTAGCTTCCTGCTTTTTTTTACTGTTTCAAATCCTTTTATATTTACCTGCCTGGCGTGTAAGAGAGGCCATGCTTATCAAGGGTTCTGGCTGCTCAAAATGCCTTGGGATGACTTGGTCTGCAGCGTATCACCACCTACAGTCAGCTCTTTGTTGTATCTTGATGGTGTATGTGGGCACGAGTATGGCATTGGACACATCTGGGGTGCATTGGACGTGCAAGCTCAGCCTGTGTAAATACAGCTGTAGAACTGCGTCTCATTTGTATGTTGTTAACTCTGTATTTCAAAATCTCTCTGTGTAAAATAGCAGCTACACTGGAGAGGAAGTTCCGTCGAGATTCCCTCTTCTGCCCCGATGAGCTGGACTCTCTCTTCTCCTACTTTGACACTGGTGCTGGCTCCGGCCCACGCAGTAAGTACAAAGAAAGTGTCTCTGCTCCCGGCACGCTTTACCTCCCAGCTCTTCTAGGGCATGTGCATTGCACCAGACCTAAGGCAAGGTATCGGCCTCACTGGAGAGAGGGTAAATATTTCAGAAGAGTGATGGGGAGTTACTTGCACAAACTCCAGCCCATTGCTCTTTTATTGCACTTATTATTTTAATATCCTATCCAGGCAGTCCCTGGTGTTTGCATTCTGGTGGATGGGATTTTTTCCCAACATCTTTTACTCCCAGGCGGTGCATTCCATTGGCTTTTTTTCTGGTTTTAGTTTTGGCTTTTAATTTTTTTCCTTTTTTAGCAAGTCTTACTGCGGACAATTTTTCTTCTTGTGTTTGTGACGATGAACTCCCCTCATATTCCGTCCACCTTCCTCTAGGTGCCAGCCACATCTCTATGCAGCATCCGCTAACAGGTGGCCCATGGAGTGGCAGTGGCATTGGTCCCGGTGGGAGCGGTACGCCGTTCCTCCTGGACGGAGGTAAGGTGACGCTCTGGCAGCTAGCAGCAAAAGAGACACCCAAATTTTACTTGTTCCAAACCAAGCTTCAGAGGCAGTTATGTATTTTCTTTCAGCCGCATGACTGGAACCCATACATTACCAGTCCCTTGTGGGAAAGACAGGCTGGCAGGCTGTCGAAAGGCAAAAAGCTTCCTAGGGTTTCCAGCAGTCAAGTTACTACGTCATAAAGCAACAACTGTCCCGCAGATGAGAGAAAGGATCCAATCCTGTACAGGTGGGATCTCATGGCAAATAGGAAATAAGGAGTGTTTACTTCAAATGCCTCGCATCTGTCCCAGATTAGTCGTGTAGTCCATTATCATACTTTGCTGAGGAGCAGTAACTTTTTAAAACTTAGGAGCTCGGTTGCTTGTTATTGTATGAACTTAGGAGAAATACTTACGGTCCTGAGTCAGCACAGCAGAAAATCACCGGCTTTCCTACAAGTACATGTTATCTCTTGAAATCAGTGAAGAAGGTGCTTTAGTGCTTGTCTGAATCGGTGCCTTAAGGGCTATTCCAGTTTCAAGGAATTTAGCGTTATTAGTCAACAGAAGCAATACTTGAAAGATGCAGGACTTCAGAGTTGCTCAACAGCCTTGTCTTGCTCCTGTGGAAGAAAATAGGAATTTTATCACTGATTCAGTAGGAACAGAACTGGGAATTTGACATATTAATATTCTTATGATATAAGCCAGATCCTCCTTTCTTGCTTTGATGTAAACCTAGAGTAGTGCCATCTGGCCTCATTGGAGTCACTCTTTACCTGTCCTGACATAGCGGGGAGTGCAGTCTCACCAAGCAGTATGTTTGCTTTCTACCAAAAACAACAATGATTTTTCCGACAGCAAATCCAAAAAAAAGATATGCATGGTATGTGCCTCTTGAAACCTTTCCTGTTGTAGCTTCATTATCTCCTTTGGCTGTTGAACGGTGCTGAAGGATTACTTGTGAGCCATGATTTCCGGAGCACTGGTTTAGAGACTGTTCTTTATCTGGGACCCAGCTGCTCTGAAGATCTCAACAGACAGACTTTAAGGTTAAGGTGTCTTGTTCTGCTATGGTTTTCAAGGCTCCGATCTTTAGTTCTTGCAGGCTTTCCTGCTATTGCTCTTTGCAAAGACTACTCAGCTCATATTTTAGAAGCATTTTGTCAGCTGCAGCCTGGCTTGTTTTTCTTTCTAATCGCAGTGGTTTAAGGGTAGGTCGTGGGGTAGATCATGGGGACTTAAACTCTTGAGTTCTGGGAGGGCAGACACCCCCAGCACTTATGGTCATTGGGAAGTTAAAAGCAGCAAGAAGCTGAATCCAGCCAGAGTTTCCAAGGGGGCCGGGCATCCCTCAGGACAAAGGTGATGTGCCATCCCTGTTCTCGCAGGGGCAATTCCTGCATGTGCTTCTTCCTTTCTTTCTGTCATTTTCTTGACTGCTTTGGGGTGCGGGCTGGAAAAGGCACAAAGCTGCTCTGCCACTGACACCTCGCGTGTCCTTGGACAAGTTGCTTCTTCTCTTCACGACTCCATTTCTTGTATGCAGTCAGCTGGCTCGTAGCATTCACCAGCTAAGCAGGGAAGGTGGGAAGCACTGCGAGGAAAGGGAAGGGATATCTGTGAAGGGGAATGAGCCAATGGACAATGGAGTTTGGCTTGAGAGACCCACTGTTGATATTATTTGGCCCAGTCACGGTCCGTAATCTGTCACAAGAGCAATTCATTGGCAAGTGCCCCAGTGACAACTGAAAAGCTCTGGGGAGAGCACGGATAGAGTAGAAACTGAGATTATTAGCGGTAAAAGCAGAGGGGTGTCTTTGCTTATGACACTGCATAACCTGCTGCAAAGCTGTCTCTGCTGCTGCTCTGCTCCAGTCTACGTCACGGCGTCCCTCATGGATTGCAGCAAGGGCTGTCCTCAACAGTCCAAAGTGCCATGGCAATGTCGGAGCATCCCTGCATGAAGGGCAGCGTGGGGACATGGACACCATAAGGCTTTGCAATTTTTCCTTGGGCAGTTGTATTGAGTGGGGCTAAATGGGATAGCAGTCCCCCTCTCCCTTGCCAGCAGTGTCCGGTGCAATGTGTGTGTGACATTCTGCACAGCCCTTTTCCCCTGTGGTCTCAGCTGTGCCTGGTTCTGGAATGCCTGTGTATTAAAATGGGCTTGGTTTGTCTTCTGTTGGCCCTGCAGGTCTGAGCAGTGACAGTGGACTCGGAGGAAGCACAGATGGCAGCACTGATATCCTGGTGTTTGGCTCTGTGGTGGACAGCGTGACAGAGGAAGGTGGGTGTCACAGGCTGTTGATGGAAGTGGGGGGAGGCAGCGAGTGCTAAGGCAGGATGGATGTTGAGGACTGTCTGGTGCCAAGAACGACAGGGAACATAAGAATGGGAAGCTTTTGGGTCATCTTTCTCCATCCTTTTTTGCCTCTTAGAGTGCGAGGTGTCGGAGGAGTCAAGCGGTGAAGCAGAGATTGAACAGGAGGCATCAGATTTGGAGGACCTGAGGGAGCTGCATCCCGGCTTGTTGATCTACAAGGCAGCACAAGCCCGAAACCTGCCTCTCATGGCAGAAGCACTCGCACATGGTGCTGAGGTCAACTGGGTGAATGATGAAGATGAAAACAAAACTCCTCTGATTCAGGCTGTGATGGGGGTATGTCGTGCCACATTTGGGAACGTGAGGTCTTGAATCTAGTTCAGAGAGCACCGACAATGGGCCACTAACAGCCTGGTATGTGCTCGTGCATTCTCTCAGTACTGCTGGCTGAATTTATTTAGAAATTCCCCTTTGCCTTGCCAGGGCTCCTTGATAGCCTGTGAATTCCTGCTGCAGAATGGGGCAGATGTTAACCAAAGAGATAACCGAGGCCGCGCTCCCTTGCATCATGCCACATACCTAGGGCACACTGGGTAAGTTTTTTGCACGTTGCTGTGACGTGCTCCATTGCCCTTGAACTGAGATTCAGCGTTAACGCTGGGAGTCATGGGGTGAGGTGGGCAAGGGAGCTGGGTTTTGGTGAATTGGTTATTTGCAAACCTTGCCACCTTATATTGCATCAACAACTTGATTGTCTTAAGGATAATTGCCCCCATGATGATAGATAGGGGTAATTGGGCCCCGGTACACGCATTCCTTTCTCCGTGCCGCTGCAGTGTTTCCTGATTTAGACCATTATAAGCAAATCTGGGCCTGCCTATGGAAGGACAGTGCCCGCTGCTCACTTCGGGGTGGGGTGGGGGAGCTGGAATTTCTACTCTGATGGTCTCTTCTTTCCCTTCTACAGTCAGGTCTGCTTGTTCCTCAAGCGAGGGGCAAATCAGCACGCGGTGGATGGTGACGGGCAGGACCCACTCAGTATTGCTGTCCAAGCAGCCAATGCAGACATAGTTACCTTGTAAGTGTGGCCAGGACTTCCCAGTACATGCGTATACGGGACCGCTGCCTGTAAATAGCCAGCAGGGAAGGAATAACCGAACCTCTCTGCCTTGTGCTTTCTCTGTTTCACTCTAGGCTGCGTCTGGCTCGAATGAATGAGGAGATGCGAGAAGCAGAGGGCCCCTTTGGACAACCAGGTCAATATCCCAGCAACAGCCCTACTGAGCTGCAGTACAGGAAGTGTATACAGGAGTTCATCAGCCTTAATATAGATGAGTGTTAGTGACAACTCCCCCACCTCCCCTTTGCTGTCTTGAAGCTGGGCTGAATTTCTAGAAGCCCCAAGAGCCCCATCCTTGGTATATTGGTGTTTCTTGCAGATTGGTCTGTTTTTGATGCCTGCACATAGAGGTTGAGATGCCCACAGGAAGGAAAAGAGGTCTTTCCTGTTAGCGTTAAGTTCTCATGCTTGACTACTGGATGGTTGATTTTGTGTAGGAGACTCTTAGGGCATAACCACAGACCATGGTGTGTGGACTTGAGTGTGTGAAAAGTACGGGAGATGAGTTTAGCATTAAAAAAGAAAAAAAAAAAAAAAAAAAAAGAGAAGAAAAAGAAACCCTCTATCACCAGGAGAAACCCACCAACAATACGATCAGATGAACCTGTCTCTGCTTCAGTGTAGTTACCGTGCACTGAGTTCTCGTCTGAACAGTTTGTTTGGAAGGGATTCTGATGTGGAGCCCTCTGTCGTGGCAGCGTGACCAGCAGCCTGCTCCATCGTGGGACTGCTGCAGCGTCTGGGAGCTGCTGGGGCCAGTTCAGAAAACTAAAAGGTGACCTCTAAGACAGGAACGGGCTGTTTTGTGGGGCAGAGATACCTTGCTCCAGAAGGCACAACAGAAGGGGTTGGATTGAGAGCGATGGCTACTCACCTTAATTGCTCTCAGGACTATACCAGCCACGCTCCCCTTTTTTTGCCCTTGGTGGCTAGCTGGTCAAAGCCATAGCTCGCCTGCTTCCTGGGCCAAGATGCAATCTGCACAGTGTTATGGAAGCAGCAGCGCTCATTTTTTTGAGGCTGGGAGAAGCTTGTCGCTGGCGATGGGCTTTGTGTCAGGGAAGAAAAGCCACATCCAACTCCCACTGCCTAAATGGCTAGCTGGCTGCGCAATGCAATTTGACTTTGGTTCAGTTCGTTTCCCGGTCACTTCAGATTTCTGACTCAGCATCTCTGCGAAGGAGACTTCTGCTTGCATGTGTATCCCTCTGTGCTCTTCCCCCGCATGCTGAAGCATGTGAGTAGGGCATCTCAGCAGCTGGCCCAGGGGCTTTGGAGTTCCCCGGTTCCAATGACCGGCAGAATCTTCTTTTTGTTTCTTTCCTTTTTCTTGTATTATTCTTTGCTGGAGTAGGGGAATGTGTTTCTACTTAGAGCACTTTGTTGCTATGTTTGTGGTCTGTGTTATGGGGATCGTGCTACAGTAGCTCTGCAGAGATGCTGCAGTCACGCCATCCTGTCTCAGGAGCACGCGTACCACTGGCCGGTTTATCCTCTGGCTGGGAGATTGGATGCTCAAGCTGAGGTGTGCTCCTGGAAGAGCCTCTTCTGAATGTCCTCAACTGCAACTGATGTCGGAGTTTTTCAGGACTCGTGGGTGGCAGTCCACAACCGGTATTTAGCCTGCCTGGGCACCCAGGCTGCTGGCTATGGGGTTGGGCCATAGTGCCTTACGCATGGTGCTGGGGTCTTGACGGGATCACAATCTCGCAAGGAACGCAAGAATACCAGGCAGAGTTCCCCGTCCTCCTGCATTACATCAGCAGTGATACACAATCTTCTTATTTTTCATCCAATATGTGTTTGACGACTTTACTTTTTCTTTTAGTATCCTGGCTGCTGTCGTGCTGCAGCCCTTAGTGGATTAAAACCTTTGCAGGTTTGTTTCTACTGACGTAATTGTGTCCTCAGATGCTGAAGCAACAGGGATCCAGCTCTTTGCTCGAGATACTGCCCTCAGAGACTGAACCAACAGCACTCCCTCTCCACCCACACATCTAAAAGTGGAACAATAAAGAAACCCCGCTTAGTATCTAGTAGGCTGTCCTCTCAGTTCAAGGGAGAGTCCCCGCGTCCTTAGCAAAGTGCTCTCCCAAGTTTTGCTGCAGCCAGACCACAGTTTTTCTGTCTGTGCCATCTGGGTCTTGAAGTTCATCTTTGTCTTGTCGCTTTCTCATTGTTGTTCCTTTTGGAGCTTTGGGACGCACAGTCTGATCTCTGTCCCAACTGGCTGTTGTGAATCCGAAATGGTCCTAGTGACTGGGCGGAAACTGCTGCAGATCAACGGCAGTGCAAAACCTGGCCCCAGGGCCTTTCCTGCTTCCCTAGATAATAACCGATCTCCTTCCACCGATCTTGGACAATAAAAATTAATGAGCTTGGCCCCATCAGCCTTTTTATCATTGGCAATGCCTTTCACGGCGTTTTCTCCATCGCCCCACTCTGCGCACACCGTGCTGCTGCTCAACCCGGGCTCTGTCACTCCCGGCTTGCGTGAACCTGCCGAGTCGCAGCACGCTGACGGGCTGGAGGGGGAGCGCGCCCCGCAGACTTGCATTCTGCCGCCTTAGCTGTTCGGTACCTGCTCTGCAGCTATCCTGTAGTCTTTGACCAGGCAATGCTCCCTCTGAACTCTTCTCTGAGTAGAAGCTCTAGGACGTGCCCTTACCAGGTGGCCGAGGGCAGGTCGCTTGGTCTGTATTCATATTCCGTTCAGCCGTGGAACCCTCAGGAGCGATTCAAGACTGGATGTGAGATGAAGCAGCGTGGCATAAAATGCCATCGTTGCTGCAATTCGGTTTCAGAGGAACGCTAGGATGTATAAATCCTTCGTTCAGAGGACGCTTTCTTTTATGAGTAGCGACCGTGTTCTGATTGTAGCTCCTACGTGTGACTCGAGTCCTGTCACCGAAGGAAGAGGGCTGACTCCAGGCGTACACCTGCGTCGGTGACCCCAAATGGAGGCAGATGGGCACTGTGCAGAGCTGTTGCTGCAGTGCTGCTGCACGGTCTCCTTCAGTTTGCGTTTAACGGGTTAGATATCTTGTGTGAAGGTGTAGGCGGCATCGCTGCCCGCTCAGTGTTTCTTGTGCAGGATTACAGAAGCTTACCGCTTTACATCCTCACGGAGCTTCATCTTTCGGTCCTTTGCATTGGACTTTGTCGTCTTTCTGGTCCAAGTCACCCTAAATTTAAATGGGCTTCCCCACCGAGCAGGGCGGTGCCTTCACTCCTGTGTCGCTGCCCCATTTGACACCCCTTCCTTGTCCGTTGAGCCTGCTTACCCTGCGGCTGGTGGCAAGTCTGAGCGGCGTCAGGAGCGAATCCCAAGTCTTACAAAGACCCTGCGGACCTCGCCGCTCTGTGCGGCGCTCAGATGGTGTTGGATGCTGTCGTCCGGTGAAACAAGTCGTGGTGCTGAGCCTGCTAGCAATCCGGCGAAGCCCTTAAGCGTGTCTGCCTTCGGCAGGACTGCCTTACGCTTACGGTTGGATCACGCAGCTCACCCTGCGGCATCCAGGTCAGCACCGGATCCCGCATCCAGCCAAGAACTCGCTCTGCTTCCTGGGTTAGGAACTGAGAGACTCTGTAATGAATTCTCTTCGATAATCCTATCCCATTTTATACCGATCTGCATCAAGGGAGACCTTTGTCAGTGCTGATGTCCCCTCAAGTTGTGCCCTTTCCTAGAAGAGAGCTACACTGAATCAAAGCTGGCATCTTTCAGGGTACTTCAAAGATCTTGAAAGTGAAATAGATGTTTCACCACTCCCATGGTCCTACTCTGTTAATGAATTTCAGCACGGTCATTGTCTAGCAATGTGGGTTTTTTACACATACAGCAACTTAAAACGCCCCAGTTGGTTTTGCAGCTTTTTATGAGAAGGTAGAAATATGACCGATCCTTTCTGTAAGCCAATGAGAACTGGAGACATGGCTTCCGCTGCGGGTCACTTTATGTCACGGTCAGCATTAGCGGCTCATGAGAACAATACACAAATCCTGTACAGTTAGGTCCATCGGAGCTCAGACTCACCGCTGCAGTACATGAAGTTAAAGCCTATGTAAATACGGATGCAAAAAGCAGTGTCTTGCGAGACAATTTATCTATTTAACATGTATTGGTACTTTATTTAGATTCAATGTATAAAGCAACTTTGTGCACTTTTCCTACAGACAGTATTGGGGGGTTTTATGTTCTTTTGTTATGGATTTTGTGCTGTCTTTTTTTAATCAGTGAAATTGTTAAGTATTTAATTTATTATTGATGTGCCCAGAGGACTAGTGCAATTTTTATTCAATACAGTTTGTCTGTATTTAATGTCAGGATTTTTTTTTTTGTAGCGTTATTAGGGAATGTTTTTCAAAACCTGCCTTTTTTTCCCCCCCACAATTTTCCTTTCTTTCCTCTCCCCCCTTTTCTCTTCTATTTTCACTATACAGATCACGAGGCATTAAATGCCTCTAGTTTGAAATATAATCAAACACTTCAGTACATCCTGCAATTTCTAAAACAAAAAGGTTCTCCAGGAAAAAAAAAATGCTAAGGAGGCACTTCTCAATGTTTTCTGTGTTTATTTGATTTTTTTTAATTTTTTTTTTTTTTGATTGGGGTGTATGAGTGTGTGTGTGTGTGTGTGTGCTTAGAAGTTTGGAGGGGAGAGTGGGGAATTTGTAAAGCAAATTTGTTTTCGGCAAAGTAAATGGCCACCCAGGCTACAGGGAAGACTAGATATTGAACGCTTTCTTTTTTTCCTTCTTCAAATACCGGCTGTATTTGTGTTGTACAATCTTGTTTGAAATTTCTAATGCCCAAACTACTCTCTTCTCATTCTTCCTTTCTTTTCAAAGAGCACGTATGTTATCCACGCGACAGTAACTTGGTTGCAACCACAGTTAACAGGAGGAGATTTGCCTTTGTCTAGAAAGCAACATGCCAGGCACTGTCAAAACACAAATGGACCCAAACAATTGCCTCAGCCATGCAGATTCTGTTCATCTTTTGAGTTTTTTGAGATCTGGGTGAATATTTATATACCTGTCCTAGCTTTTTGTTTGACTCGACCCAAACCCTGTAACCAAGTGCCTGGACAGGTAGTCTAGGTTTGAATCTTTGGGGTCTGCCACGTGTCTCTGATTCCAAACGGGATGAGTTCAGGTGGCTGGCAAGTTGGAATGATACCCTCTGTGTTCCCGCTCCACACGTCATCCAGGGAAGCCTCAGGTTATTTTAATATTGCTCTCTCTGAGATGGCGTCTGCAATGTGATATTTCTCTGAGCGGTCTCGAGGGAAAAACACGGAATTGGCAGAATTTATGTCTTTAAAGAAAAGGATGTGACAAGCTGAGCCTGTGATGAGCATGAAATAGATCAGTAACAGCTCAGCCCAGCAAAAATGACCATTCTTTATGCAAGAGAAAAACAGGACCTTCTAAAGAAATGCACTGATTAACTTCTTGTCCGGTGGCCGCAACACAGCTGTTGTCTTCTGCAGAACTCCTGTGTTGTTCCTGTGCTGCTCGACTGTCCCTGAACCCACTTCTCTCTCCTCGCTGCCCGAGCATTATTGCTTTCAACCAAAGACAAACCAGGATGAACGGATTAAATGTGATATTAAACCATGGGTTAGCTGATGACAAACGTCTGTGTGAGTGCGCGCATGTGTGTGGTGCTGTTACATGGAGAAGGGGGCGCGGGGAAGGGGCTGAGCAGGAGAAGGGAGAGTGGGAGTTCTGAAGAAAAACGATTTTTTTTTTTGAGATTTTTTTTTTTTTTTTTTAAATTGAGATTCCACGGAGTGCTGTTTCCATAGGAATGTGATTCATATCAGTCTGCCTGCTGGTTCCTCAGCCTTGTAGGGAATTTGGGCTGGGGTACGTCCCCTCTGAGCTGTACCCAGCACTGCGTTAGGGGGAAGATAGGGCAGCTGGAGAGTTATGGGGAGGGAATGAGGGATGGAGGTGGGGGGAGTAGCCAAGATAGTTTCCAAGGCATGAGGAAACCCATGGTGTGTTTCTAGGGCAGCAGTTGGGATGGCTAGAGAGGCTAGCTGCAGCAGGAGCATTTGCTCCACAAGAACATCTCAGCACTTAGCGCCTTCCTCGCAGTGAGGGCCATGGAGGAGCATGTTTAGTTGATACGTCTTCATGCTCCAGGTCACTCCAGGTGATGCTGGGAGTGGCCAGGTGGTTGCCTTCGGGTTGCCAATGGATCTGTAGCCCTCTCTCAATTGAGTTCCATCCATCACGTCCCTCCAACAGCACACGAACATTCGTGTGGATTCCCCGTCGGGTGAGACCTGTGGCTGCTGAATCCCAGGACCAGAGTCAGCCTGTCCTGCTGTAGGGTTACGTAGGCTGGCAGCCTGCGGGGAAAGCCTTGGAGATGGGAAAGCCCGGCCAGACGCTTCCTGGCTAAGGCTCCCGTACCTTCCTATCTAAACAGCACAGCGAGAAAGAAGTTCTTTAGCCAAGTCAAAGCTGCGGCGTGCGGTTGATTAATACGGCTCCGTTACACGCGGAATGGCTGGGCTGCTGTACCAGGGGCTGACGCTTGCTGTAAATACGCTATAACCTATTAACCTCCTTCACTTGCCTGCTTTCAGTACAACTTTGTAACACGTTTTTTAATTCCCCCTTTCCCTACACAGCCTGTACTGACTGTAACTATGGAACCAGATATTCTGTATGTTATTACCTTTGTACAATTTTAAAACTGTTGCTGTGGTGTCTGCCTTTTTTTCCCCCCTCCCTTCTCTTCTTATTGTCTCTTGAAACACTGTTAATAAAAATCTAGATAAACTCCTTCCCTCCTCCTTCTTTGGCTTGATTTATTTATGCAGGGTTTCTTGCCTTGTTGCCTGTATTAACTGGGTCTAGAAAACTATCCCCTTTTAACCTGTTTTCCTTCTCTGCAACCCACAGCTTGAATTCTATGGCAGTGAATAGACTGGAATGCCACGTAAATGCTCTGCATTTTTGTTGGGGTTTCTGTGAGGCTGTCTTGTGATAATGTGATTTCAGGGTGCTTTGGAAGAAGGCTGGGGTAAAGGTGACCGTGTCAGATCACACCTCCCCTCCCCTCCAAACCCCTCATTCATTTAACTTTCTTCAGAGTACCTGAATCAGGTAATGCTCGATATGTTGCGAGCCCTGCCGCTGGCTGTCCTGTAAGAGGAGACCTTGCACTAGATGAAAATAATCAATCTTCTGCACATGGACCCCCCTTTCCCACGTATCGCAGTGCAATCCTTCCCCCCTTGGTTTCTCTCATCCTGTGTGTCTGTGGCAGAAAAATAAAAGAAGAAGAAGAAAAGAGAGACTGGCCTGGCCTCGTGATTTCTACCAGACGTAGCACGGAGAATAAATGCAGACAAACAGAATTGTGGAATAACCTCTGTTTTCCCCTGGAGGGACAAACAGATCCCAGTTAATGAATCGGGGGAGGCTTCTGAACTCCGTGAAGGAGTGAAATAGGAAGGATCCTTTGAAATCAGGAGCATTACAGTCTTTTAAAGCATTTATGGAAGGAGAGCTGCATGGTCTTACGGTAAATTTATAAGCACAGGTTGGGAAACACGTGGCTCGCTCCCCACCCTGTTACTGACTCCCGCTGGCACCCCTTTATTTTACTGCCTTTCTATTTCTGCCTAAAACGGAGACTGTGGTCTCACCCGACCTCACAAGGATAAATACACTGAAGACTGAAATGCGATTATAGAAACCCACATCTCCAAAAGACTGTCTCTTTCTTCCTTTAGTTAATGAGGATTAAATGCTTAAAGATCTTCCAAAATCTGGGACTAACACTTTACTACAACAGTAGGATTCTTGTAATTGGCGTTATACCTGAGTCTTGCCAGAACAAATATTTTACCACTATGCAGGAGGATTAGCGATCTCACTGAACAAGGACACCTTCGTGATTTTGCCAACAAGGTCAGGCTCCTGGCAGGAGGTAATAGCCATTCTCTGTCCCGCTACTTAAGACTGGCACTTTGTCACCATCCCGCTGGTGTCAACACTAAGTCAGGATCAAAGAGGAGGAGAAGCGGCTGTTACCTGGTCTCCACACCAGAACTCAGCCAGTTCAGCACTTGCTAACCTGTTGCTGCCAGGTGTGCTTAACAGTTCAACGGCAGAGTCATTCTAAATAAACCCTGGAGAGATGAGTCTTTACCGTCCGCATGGAAAATCTACCACTTTTCTATATAGTGTGCAAGTGTAGAAGGGTGTCTTGGGTTGTTTGGTTGGGTTTTTTTTTTCCCTTCTTCCAGAAAGGGAGTACATTTTATTTAAGGAAGGTGGGGAGGAATAGGTGGCAGGGGAGCAGGTGGAAACGCTAGGAAGCTGGGGTGATGCACACGGAGAATGGAAGGCAGCGGGGGTCCTGGAGGGGCTGTCGCTGGTGGGAGGGGACGGTGTCCAACAGGCTGCAAGGCAGAACTCCCTGTAGCAGCGGGATATGTTTGTATGCAGAGGAGAGCACTGGCGGGGGCAGTGGAAACAGGCTGAGTCCCACCGGTGAACGAGGGGCTCCAGTGACTGTAATCAGAAGCTCACAGGTAGGTCAAGTTGGTTTTGCAGCAGGCACAAACCCAGACGTTTCCTGAGCGTTGCCGTGCCTGAAAATCAACAGATGCTGATCAAAGCTTGCCCTGACGATAAGGCTGCTGTTATAAACCTTTGCCACATGCGTGTGGCTAGGATGAGGGGTGATGGCTTCAAACTGCAAGAGGAGAGATTTATATTAGATCTCAGGAAGAAATTCTTGACTGTGAGAGTGGTGAGACACTGGCCCAGGTTGCCCAGAGAAGCTGTGGCTGCCCCATCCCTGGGGGTGTTCAAGGCCAGGTTGGACGGGGCTTGGAGCAACCAGGTGTAGTGGGAGGTGTCCCTGCCCAGGGCAGGGGGTTGGAACTAGATGGTCTTTAAGGTCCCTTCCAACCTAAATCATGCTGCGATTCTATGATTCTACGTGGATAATGCTGAAGACTATTATTCTCAAGACTTTTTGGGCTGAACACTCTTCACATGCTGAAGGGAGACAATTCTCCCATGCCAGTGTGCTCACCCATGAGCTGGGGTGGAAGGGGACACCACAGAGGGACCTGTCCTGCGAGCTTGCATCAAAGGAGCAGCTGGAGGGACGGTTCTTGGAGGATGCCTCCAGGGCCGGGAGCACTGCCAGACAAGCGAGGGGAAGCTGCAAGTCTTCTCTGTCCACCCTCAGCCAGCCGGACACACTCACGCTCAGGCCACTCTCTCCAGCCGGGTTTGTGAGGCAATACGAAGTTACAGGGGCTCCTGCTGTCGACTTGGCTGTGTGGAACCAAGTTTTTGTGTGAGCTTTTCTCTTCCCTCAGCACCGCTCCCACCCACGTTGACAGACGATGTGCCTTGGAGCCACGCAGCTCGTAGCAGCTGCGGATCTTCCCTCTCAGTGACCCTCCGGGACATGTCTTCTTCGAACAAAGGGCACAGGAGCGTAGTATGAAAGAGTAAAGGTAGCGACACCTCTGCAGGTGAATACCTGGGATCTCTCACTTATCTTTTCCCCTGTGGCTGCATGGGTTCATCACCAGGTAAAAATGAGCTCAGTAGCCCAGTCCCTGTCAAAAATTGCCCTAGAACGTCAAGCAGCAAACATACAAGCAGAGATATCGTTAATGGGATGCGGGTGCCTAATTATCTCTAGAATTGCAGCATAAATCTGAAACCATTCCTGCATCGAGGGAGATTCTACCGTCGGACGACTGCTGGGACACCTGAACTCTTTGCCTTCCCTTGTGGTTTGAACAGGGCTTTGAGTCAGCTGTCACGGAGAATCGTTATTATCTGCTACTGCCCTTCAACAGGTCCTTGTTTCGTTCCAGCAGGGGTGGGCTGATGTGGTACCTGCCACAACAAGCTCCCAAAAGTCTGGCTGCCAGAAGAGAAGCCAGATAACTAGCAAATTACCTCGTCTCTGTTCCTGGCTGGACGCTCTCGCCAGCAAAATAACGTCAAGCCCTGCGTCCCCGACCGCATGAAGCTCTGCCATCGCCCAAGCGGCCCAAGGAAGGGCCTTTGCGTTTCAGAGCACTCAGCTTCCAGAACAGCTCTCTCCTTCCAGCCTTAAAAGTCTCTCTACTGTCTCTTGGGCTTTGGAAAAAAAGTACCAATAATATTAAAAGGGAGGAATTATCCCAAATCTGACTGTGAAGCAAGAGTCCGGACAGCATGTTTACACATGCAAGTGTCGCGGTTTGGGCTGGGTTGGCCCAATCAGGCAGAACGACAGATGCTCTCTCTGCTGTGCCGCTTCGAAGGGAGGCCGGAGAGACAGCAAAAGAGACTTAAGAGTTTAGAAGGAACTGAACTACTTTAATGAAATATTAATAATAAAATAATAAAAAGAAAATAATGAAATATATACAAAACCCTACCAAGCTCCCAGGATGACAATCCCGTCACCAGCAGGCACTGGGGAAGTCCCAGACTGGACTCAGTGATGGATGGGAACTGGATTCCAGATCTGGATTCAGGATTAGGATCAAAGGCAGAAAAAGAGACAGAGTCCTCAGACACCGGCCACTGAAGAAAGAGGGCTGAGCCTTTGATCCCTCAGCTTTTATCCTGAGCAGGAGGCAGATGGGATGGAATACCCTGTGGGTCAGTTTTGGGTCACCTGCCCTGTCCGCTCCTCCCCGCAGGTGTGACCCCTCTACGCTTTTCCGCTTCCCACCCTCCAGCGGGGCAAATACCAACGTTGGCTGCCCTTGGCTGTTATAGCAATAAGGATAAGCAAGAGCCTCTCTGCATCCCATTCCTTGGCATCAACTCTAAACATGGGTCTTGTCACTCTGGGAGCGAACAGTTTCTGCACAACATGCTGGTAATTTCAGCAGTTAGAAGAAGCCTAGCTAAAAAGTAAAGTTACTGAACCAAATTGGTCCTGTTTGACCTCAAACCAGGACAGCAAGCTCACGAATAATCCTGTTCTTATTCACAAAGTACGGAAAGCCAAACCAGAGCCCTGTGAGGCCGTGCAAGGCTCAGGAGCTGGGCTCTGTCTCCGCACCACACGTAGAGCTGTCTCTTAGGCCCAGGTGAGAGTCATGAGATCCGAGTGAAAATGGCCCGATGCACCATGACCTCCCTGGGTGGGAAGTAGCAAAGCAAAGCAAAAATATTGGGACTAATGCCTCTTCCTGTGTATTTTTGCAGGAGATGCTACCTACCTGGACATCTTCCGGGAGTTCTCTCACATGGCTTCCAACGACCCTGAGAAACTCAAAAGGAGGAGCCTACATTTCAGCCACTCCCGCAGATAGTCCCTTCCTTCCCTCCCCGCCTCTGGAAGGCCAAGACCTTCTGCTGGAAGGCCAAGCCCCGAGCTGCCCACAAGGGCAGAAACGTCTGAGCGGGTGTAGCGGGCAAGGCCAGCTCAGCTGCTGAAGAAAAGATGTTCCTCTGTTCAGACGTTGCTTCTGCTGGAAACCTGCGTGTTCCCTGGTGTCTGCTTTTGTGCCCTGACCGGGAAGGTGGCAGACCTTCCAGGGGTCATCCCAGAATAGGTGCGCCTTCGAGCCGTAGGCTTAGGTCCCATGCCTTGCAGTACCTGAATGCAGTTTAAAATGAGTTAAGCCGATCTTTTAGCTCCCAATGCCCTTTCTACATTGGTGTTTCTGGGAAAACCTCCCTTTTCTGGGTGTATGCAAACGTTTATGACACTGCGGCACTGCCCGTCCCTCAAATGAAGTCCAGGTGAGTGGCCGTGACCATTGAGCATTCCAGGAGGAGACCAAGCCTGAAGTCCTTTGAAAACTGAGGAAAAGCGAATGTCGCAGACTTTTAGTTATGCTGCTTTGTGGCAGTGCCGCTGGAGCCAGCTCAGCTCGTGGACAGACAGCACCGGCCGCCCGCCGTGCTCTGAGGTCTTACCAGCGTCCCACCACGGCGATGGGACGCAACACCCTGTGGCACGAGACCCTCCACACACAGCCCTTCCGTCCTGTCGAAGGAGAAAGGCCACCCGGGACACAGCACCGGAACACCACCAAGGCATAGGGATCCCAGTCCCAACCGGTCCACTGCAAAACCTTCGGCAAAGCGCTCGGTTTTGCTGTGTAACTCCCCGCTTGAGATACCTCCACCACTGAGCGCTTTGAGACGTTTGGTTTGACACGGGCCGGGAAATACAATACGGATTCCGTGGAGATTTTACAAGGAATCCGGAAAACAGATCCTAGCTCTTTCCCTCAGGGGCTCGCTGTCTCCCGCTAGTTGTGCGTCTCACTGGGAGGAGGAGAGTTGTACTCTTCTGTGAGGCACGGCCGTCAGTATTATTTTTGTCATTTTTGTTATTGTATGTCACAGTTAGCAAAAGTAATAAAAGGTTATGTGTGGACTATACAGGTATAGGCACCACGACATAATAAAGTGCATTGTTGCAATGATGTATATAAACTATGACATGCTGAAATGTAATATATCTTACGGCAGAAGAAATGTATTTTTTTTGAAAAGGTGGGAGTGAAAAAAATCCCACAGGCAAACAGTAGCTGCGAACTGAGAATAAAGACAGGAAATTTTTGTACAATTCGCACACATTTCTTCATTCTTTCTGATTCTAGGTCTCTACAAGCCAGTGAAGCGCTGTAGTATGAGAAGGTTTAAAATGTGAAATTTATCTGGCACAGGTTTGTGGCTTGAGAAGAAGAAGCAAAATGGGCTGTTCTCCAAAGAGACACAGCATCCTAACGCTCTCGGTAGCCCTTCCGTTTTATCCGATCAAGACACACTCTAATTTCATTAATGCTATTAACGAAGCACGCTAGCAGAGCGGCGCCTTGGTAGACATCTCAGCCCTCCTGACAAGCTGTTTCTCCTGAGAGAGGAGCCTCCCAACATCTCCCGAAGCAGGCAACAGAGCGCAGCTTCCCCGGGCTGCCACAGACAGGGGCACCCGAGGAGGGATGCTGCCAGGGGACCACGGAGCCGCACGGTGGGCCGAGCGCCCGGGGGAAGTGCCGGGCTCCCCTGCCTCGGCTGGGCAGTGGCTCGGGATGATGGGCTGGCAGGAGAGCAGCTGCTGGCAGCCCTCCGGCCACAGTTGCAGAAGAGCTTGCCACGCAGCTTGCGGCAGGGAAGGGGCTCGAGACAACCGGCTGCATTTCACACGCAGGCTGGAGAGGGACTTTTTACACGGGCACGTAGCGATAGGACGAGGGGGAACGGCTTCAAAGTGAAAGAGGGGAGATTTCGGTTAGATCTCAGGAAGAAATTCTTGACTGTGAGGGTGATGAAACACTGGCCCAGGTTGCCCAGAGAAGCTGTGGCTGCCCCATCCCTGGAGGTGTTCAAGGCCAGGTTGGACGGGGCTTGGGGCAACCAGGTCTTGTGGGAGGTGTCCCTGCCCAGGGCAGGGGGTTGGAACTAGATGGTCTTTAAGGTCCCTTCCAACCGAAACCATTCTGTGATTCTATGATTTCCTGCTGCTTAGCTTTAACTTCCATGAGAGTGACAGCTATCATAGAAGCTTTCCATCAGGGAAGAACAGTAGCCTGGCAGCTGGAGCAGGGAGCTGGGACTCCGGATTTGTACCTTTCTACGGCATTGCTGTGTGATTCTGAGCGTAACAGTGACTCCCATTTGTGCCTCAATTTTTGCTCCGCACTGGAAATGCACAGCTCAGGTATAAGGAGCTCCAAATAGGACAGATATTCCAGCGATGACATCACAAGCACTAAGGTATGACCCTAATGAAGAATTTGTATGGCTGATTTCTCAACTGCAGCAGGCTACAGGAATGTTCTGTAATAAAGAGGTAGCTACTAAGCTGAAAATTACTCCACACCCTCAGAGAAGATTGCTCTAAGCTACCTTCAAACTGGATACCTATTGCTTATGCTTCCATTAGCTTAGAAACCATTATTTTATTCTACTAAAGGCGGCAGAAGCAGGTGCAAAGCAAATTTTCCCTACGTCCCCTCCTATAGTGAACCCTACCCCTTTTTGCTCTTCCAGTCTTCTGTCTCCGTACTACCAACAGATGTTCCCTGCCCAGTCGCATACCAGGCTGCCAAGGCATCTCCCTCCTGGCTTGCAACACCCCTTGCTCTTCTGGGTCTGCACATGGGTAAAGTGAAGCACACACCCCTGGCTAACTGATCCCTGTCCTGTATTGCCACATGCCTCTTCTTCCAAACCTGACCACGAGAAAAGACGTGGCCACTTGATCCTTGGTCCTGCACTCCTCTGTCCCAATATTGGCTCCTACTGGAAATTATATTACATGATGCGGAATTCTGCAGTGATTTTTTGTGTGTGTGTGCATTGGGGCCAGTATAACGATTCCTTCATCAATTTCCTTTTAGCTAACCTTTAGCCTTCCCGTTTAGTCCCAGCGGTAACGAGTCCGGGAGTTCCGAGAGGGGCTTTCTTTTGTGTACGTGTATGCACACACACAGGCGTGTGTACACCTAAGGTATTGCAATCTTTCAGTCATGACTGCACGGCATCCGCTGGAGCTTTGCATTCCCAGGCCATGCCCAGACGTTCTGCTTAGAAGCCTAATTCCTTTTCTCTTTTTCTTGTCCTTAGCTCTTTTTCTCTTCACGGTGTCCTTTCTCAATGGGGTCACTTGGACTGCAGTATTGCATAAAATCACTCTTGCCAGTCAGCAAAGCAGCTCGTATTTCCCAGGGCAGAAGACCCAGAGAAAAGCCTGAATCACCCGCTGCAATGGAGCCTACACGTTCCTATTCATTGTAACGGCTTCGCTTTGGTCTACGTCTCTGTAGATTCTCCTTGTGAATGAAAAAAAATCAAGGAAATCAAGCGAAAAAGGGAGACTTTCAAAAGCATCTTGGTGCTCAGCTTCCAATGATGTCAGCAGCAAACTGAAAGCTATGAGGATCCCACCTCTGTGTCTGGAACCAAAACTCTTGTCACGATTTGGCCCTACTCATTTAGGCTTCTGCAAAGAAGATCTGGACATTTTGACAGAGACTTTTCCAGAGCCAACACTTAGAAGTAACAATTAGGCAGTAACAAACCCAAATATAGGTTGAAGGCAAAACAAAGTCAAACTAAACCCTCCGTCATAGTCTGTATTCAGAGCATTTTATTATTTAAAAAAGTTACAAAACAAAGCTCATCGATTTCTTGTTAACTCTTGTTTTCTACAGAAAGTCATAAACAAGATTACAAGAGTAGAATGCTCCTGTGCAAACATCATCATCAAAAATAAATGTGTTATTTTATGTACACATAAGTTACTGTCAAATATTAACATTAAAATATCTCTATTTATAAATGGACTGCAACAAAAACGCAGTATTGTTTTAATCTTCTAAATAAATCAGATGCTTCATCTGTGACATAAAAGAGGTACCAACCCCATTTCTTCTCTTTCCTTTCCTCTAAGATAGTAAGTCTCATTTGAAATAATCGGGGTTACGCATCTCAGCAGCAGCATTCTGTGCATCGTCCTCAAAACGCAGCAGTAAGGTTAAGGACGGCGAGGTGTCTGGGAAGCAAAGCTGTAATCAGAGCCACCTCTTGTTTTAACATGCTCCGTCATCCTCGGGACAACACTGACTGCTACCAGCTCACACTCCTTGGCCTCCATTGGAAATCTTTCCATTAACAGCCAGGCTGACTTTTCTCTTGAGCACATCTGTGAAATGTAGATGGGCCTGTCTGAAGCCACAGGCTGATTTCCTCACACGGATTTAAAAGTTAAAAGCTATGAATAGGCTTTTATGAGGACTTGACGACTGTCCCGGAGAGTAGAAGTACAGTTCTCCCCTCCCCAGATACTCATTAGGAACAAAAGAACATTGCATGATGCCTGAATCCAGGACACACGGGTGGTTTAATAATGAACTTGCAATAGCTGGAGGAGGATCGCCAAGCTGAGCAGTGTGGTTTTTAAGTGCTCACGGATTGTGGATCCAGAAGGTTTCTGTTTGCAACCTTCCTGACAGCACCTGAGCATCAGGGGACTTCCAAGTCTCCCACTTCTCTGTGCACACAAACACATCCTTAGCTTTTTAGTTCCCCTTCCAAAGAGCTGTCCTTCGTGTATCTAAATCCATTGAGCACCACATCTGGGCAAAGCTCTGGCATTTCCACCTTGCTGGAGAGTGGGTGAAGATGCAGGTCACTGTTGTTGTCCATGGCAATAGTCACTCCGGAAGGGTGAGTATGAGCAGAATCATCACCTTTTCCAGCTTCTTCTTGCACAACTCGGTAGTTTTCTAGGGTCAAGCTCACGCTGGGGATGGTAGGAGTGTGAGCTACTTTCAACGTCTTCTTTGACCTGAACCTTTGGTAGCAGAAGAGGAGAGACAAGACTAGTGTATCTATAAGCAGCTCAAACATTTCAACTACAGACAACACTGAGGATCCAAACCAGAGACTCCACTGGCTTCCCATGCTGGACAGAAGCAGATTCTCCTGTGGAAAGAACCAAAGGTTTGTGTTTATCAAACATAGCAGAGCTCTGGCAACATGAAATTATTGCACATTGCCAGCAGGTCAGTAGCTGCTTGCCATTTGGGGAGTAATTTTGTGTGACTGTGTAAAGTGTGAAATTTTCAAGTCTCTCCCTTAAGAAGAATAATCCCATCCCATCCTGGGGGCTGTAGATAATCCTCCCTCCAACCACACGCAGCACACCATAACTAAGGACAGGTAACAATGTTTTGAGCTGATGTAGTGCAACCTACTGAGAGTAAAGGAGACTCGTTCACGGACTGGTAGTTCAGTTGCTTGTAGAAGATAGTCACCTTGGCAATATCCTTCCTGTATTGGAGAAAGGGAGCAGTTAGCAACAGTAGGATGTCCACATGTCATTCACCCACTGGAAGGTACCGCTGGCACTCTGGTCTCGATTTTACATGCTGATTGCTAGGCAACAGGTTTCACCACTCACTCGAGCCTTCTTCCCGAGGGTGTTTAACATGAGCTTGGAAAAAGGTTACAGAAGTGACTGTCTTACAGCGTTGCAAGGAAAGATGGGAAGTTTACTGGATGACCCTGCACAATTAACAGTTGGACTTGGTGACCTTAAAGGTCTTTTCCAACCTAAACAATTCTATGAGTCTATGATTTTTCTCTTGTCCTCCCTTTCCAGTCTAACATCTACAAATTCTGCAGGGATGAAGAGCTAACCCACAGTTTTAGCAGGAGTACCTTCTCGCAGCGACTAACCTGTTGCTGGTAGAGTTATATCCATTCTGATGCCTTAGAGCTTGGCGGATCCAGTCCTGCAGCAGAGCATATGTATGTTATTGGCAATCCTGTCTTCTGAGTTTTTGTACGTTTAAAATTTTGTAAATTTAGATTTCATAAGCAATAAAATGCCTATTGTGAATAATAAAAAAGGATGTAATTGATCGGTTTGTAACATATAGTAATAGCTATCAAGTAGTAGCTGTATTTGCCAGAATAGCAAGGAAACACACGCTGATATTTTAGGCGTGTATAGTATTCTGGTTCTTAAATTCTGCCTTTAATGACAACCCAACCAAATAATTCCCTCTTTTAAAATGTATTGGTTGTTTTTACAGCTACATTATCATCTATTTCACATGAATTAATTACCTGGTCATACAGCCTGAATGCCCATTTAACAATAGAACATGAGAAATAGTAAGAGGTCACCTATTGACTCACAGAGTTTCCACTGCAGCCCTGCAGCACCTCACAAATAGTAATAAGTGAGCTGTTACGCCACAACACCCACTGGAAGCAAAAGGTCATTAGCACCATTTTGTAGGTGGGAACTAAAGCAGTGAGGTGAATTGCTTAAGGTCACAAGGAAGTTTGGATTAGAACTGGAATTGAATGCACCTCTCTAGCATCTTAGTCTGGCATCTTAACTACAAGGTCATTCCCTTGGGCCCAGGTTTTGGACCAATTTGCTTTATTTGCCATTTCCATTGCTGCTGCCTGAGTCATTGTTTTCACCCTTAACTTTAATGTTCCAACAGCCACAGTAAATACAGTATCCCCCCCTAAACATCGCAGCTGTCCGTATGGACTACCTGAGACTTCGTGGATGGCCATTTAGCTGTTCCAGCAGACACCTTGTACAGTGATTCCCTGATAAGATAAAAATGGAGATTATGAGCGCTATGACATGGCATTTAAAAGTGAATACATGAAGGAGTTTAACAATGTTAACCACTTGCCCAAAGCAGAAGTTCTGGGGGCAACTCTTGAGAACCTTGGAAAAAGCTTTGTAAGTCAGCTTAGAAAATAAAACTAAAGGTTGCCTAAAAACTGTTCAGGTTAGGAGGAAAACTAGAATGGTTTCAAAATCCTGACAACTTTTCTTTGATGCAGTCAAACCCAAAATATTTGATACTTTGCTTTAAAATTATGTCTTTCAATTTCGAAATTGACCTACAATAAAAAAGGTGATCCAAGAAAAGTAATATAGATTGAAAAATGACACAAACAATTTGGTTTGGGCTTAATAAAACATTTCAGTGTGATTAAAACAATTTCCCCTCTCTGCTGTCATGCACACACAAAGTTCTTACTTAATTTGTCTAATGCTGTTAGCTTTTTCCTTTCTCAGCATTGGGGTTCAAACATCAGACTGAAATTTCTGGTTCAGAAAATGTCAAAATTCAGCTGGGCCAGTCGATCCATAAATTTTCCACTAAGTTGCCTACATTTCCACTGGTGTAATTTTCCACTGCAAACTGGCATTTATTGTGCTCTACTTTTGTGACCTACCGGCAAGGCTTGGGGCACTGGTCAAAACAATTCAGGTGATGATTTCTGAGCCTGTTGTACAGCTGATAAAAGCAATGACCTGGTGAAAGAAATGGGAGGAACACACTCAGACGCTTCCTCAGGAAATGGAAGGCTACCAAATGGAAGGCTACCAAAACCTCTGCCCTCACTTGGCCTTCCCAAGCATACAGCGCTCTCTTAGACAGACTTGGTTTTGTCTCACTCTCGCTTTGGAATGGATCCAGATGGCCGAGCTAACCACCTGTGTGCAATGGCAATGCAGGTGCCTTCCCCGTAAGGATCTGCTGAGGACAGGCCAACCAGAAAACCAGGAGAAGTTATTCAAAGCTTTGTCTTACACCAGCACAGCCACCAATACTGGTAACATGAAAGAGCTTGACCCTATATTCATGTCTTTAATAATGGGATGCTTGATAGCATCAAGGTTTTTTCATGCACTAACTTGATATCCATGCAAATACACAAAAAGGCGTCTGCCATCTGGCTGGATTCAGTGATGTGAGGAAATAGTCTAAGTAGGAAATAGGCACAAAGTGGAAGGGCAGTAGCCTAAGGAGTCATGTAACCAGTGACTATTGTAGGAAGGTGTCCCCTTTCGAAAAGGACAAGACAGGAGTCTTTTGCTCTTACCCCATGCAGGCTGCTTATTGTAGTCACAGTATTCAGCACCAGGAGGCAGCGGGTAGTAATAATAGCCACAGCCACATTTTCGAACCATTATGTGCTGAAAGCAGGAATGCAAACAAGCCTGGAAAATAAAGAAGGCGTAAGAGATTGGATAAGCCAGAAATTCTCAAGTGTCCAAATCTTCAGTCTGTAGCGTGCAGCTGCTAGGAGACAACGATTTTGTTACTGCAAAAGGACACCAGCCGTTACTAGAGCATGATGATGCAAAAGGTTTTCACTTTTCATTCCTTGCCTTTACCTCTGAAAACCCTGCTGAACTCAGTGAGATAGAATTTTCCCTAGCTGCCTTTTTCATTATGCCCAGTAACATCTCAGTTAAACAGCCCAAACTTCTAGAGCTAGAAGCAACTACTTACACAAATAAAGACCTGATGGACCAAGAATGTCCCACCAGAACACTCCAGCTGCCTTGACTGGCTCACTGTCTGATGTCTCTTATGGTACAAGGAGGGAAGAGCCCCAGTGTCTGGGACTTAGTATCCCCCACTCAGTAAAACACATTCCAAGTTACAATGCCCTGTTTGTGAGCTTCTTTTCAGATGGGCATGAATCTCTCCGCTATCTCCAGCAATGAACCCGCTGATTTGTAAAAGCTCTCTGGAGACTAAGGTATGACTTGTTTGCTGTTCATCCGCTCTGAATAAGCTGGGGCCTCCGCCAGCCACTCTGACAATACCTGCAGGGTGTAGGAGTTGTTGTACAGGAGTTTAACATTCACATCATTGCCATTAGTCGTGCATTTCCCATAATTGCCACCCAGGCGATTCACCTCATCCTGTGGACACAGAAAAGAGGCCTGAGTGATTAGGAGCTTTAATTGGACCTAGCCATCACCGTCTAAACTTAACTGGATGGAGCATCATATAAAGGACAGGAAGCCTAGTAATGTATGTGAGCAGCCAAGCTATACCTTGCTAATAAAATAGACACAGTAACAGGGCAAAGGTAGGGGAATGCACGTGGTCAGTCACTGTGGCTTAGCTGACAAGCAGTAACTCATCATGTTAAAATAATGAAATCACTTTGGAGTGGTTGTTCTCATCCTAATATACGCATGCAGCCCCCCTGTATAGAGCTGGACCAAGATGGAAGAGGTGTAAGAGCCTCAGTGTAAAACAAATCAGGCCCCAGTGTACTGAGGACCAAAAGGCCACTTGCACATTTGAAATAATTTGGTTTGACCCGTGGGAACCTGAGCACAGTGAAGAGAGAAAAGAGGCTTGCATAAATAAACATGCACAGTCAAGAAGTGAACACAAGAGTCCCACAGGTCCACTGTATAAGTCAGTCCCAGCGTTCAGCTCCTCACAACTTTCTACAATCAGAAGGAAAAGAAACAATGCTCTTGAGCAAGTGGCTCACCTGCTGAATGCCTATGGTAGTTGCAATGCCTGGTCTGATGTCAAAGCCTTCATGCTCAAGGAATGGTGTCTGATTGTGGTTGTGTATCATCACTTTCACACCTGCTACTGTAGACAAGAGTGGGATGTGATCCTTCTGCTCTGCTCTCAGGATAAGGGAAAGTCCTGTAAACCAAAGAAAGCGGAAGGATATAACAACTTATTCGGGGCCAAAATAGGAACACCACTACATCTTGAATCCTCAGCACTGATCAAATTGCTGTCTTAGCTCACAGAAGAGCCATTCTTTTTCCTTAGAGACCTGGTGAGTGGTCAGATAGCAACTGCACCTATTCCAAAACTGTAATAATATTCTGCTTGAAAACTAAAATAATATTCTGCTTGCTATAAGTTAAGATATGGCTGATATAGCTATCATATACATGTGGCTAGTGAAGCAAGCAAACACAGTATATAATTTGTGCCACCAGACTAGAAGAGAGGGCTATATGTCAGTAAGTCATGTGTAGAAGACATATTTAATCCATTGCCAAATTATTATAACTTTAGCTCTTCTTCCCACCCTTTGCCAAACAACATACCGTATGGAATTCCTGGTTTTGTAGCTGTCCAAAAAGAGTCTGTCCCCTTGCTGTTAAAAGTATAGCAGCTTCCAAAGACTGGGTGGTGAAAGTGAACATAGTCGCTGAAATCAAGAGAGATTTTGATGAGTTTTAATACAGGCGTAGCAATACCTTTACTTCTATGTAGGATGAGTTTTGTGTATAAGTGTGTGGGTACAGAAGTGCCTATGGGAAAGAGTTGTTAACTCACTGGAAACAAGGAAAAAAACCAGGTGCACAGGGATTCACTGCTCACCCGAAGTTACAGCCAGAGTGGTAAACACAGGAGTCAAATTCAAAATTCTGACTTGCTTTTCCCTCCACCAAGCAGACTAAATTTTCCCCTGCTTTTTCCAACCAGGCAGGTTGAAGTTCTATGCTCTACTCAATAGCAGAAACACCAATTCTGTGCTCTGGTCAATAGGAGAAATAGATTCTCTCTTTCCTCATTTTCTTAAAAATTATACCACTTATTATGATCATGCTGAACTTCCCTGGCCAAGTCAGCCTCCACATTCCATCAGTTTGCAAGAGTTCTTAAGAAGAGCTGGATGAACACACGTACAAAAGTGACAATGCTCACCATCAAGTGCACGGACGGAGATATATTACATGAAAGCATCAGAAACAGCAAGTGCAGAACGTAAGAGTCAATTGCCTCCAGGAGAGATAAGACAGGACCTTGTCTCATAAAATGATCTACAACAAACTTTGTAGACCCCTATCCTCTTTGCTGAAAGTGCTCAGAAAAACACTTAAATTTGCCTTCTGCTTATTCTGTGTCATAGATGAGTGCACTGCTGTTAACTTTGTTCAAGTCATCAGCTGGAAACAAGTAGGCCAGCAAAAGGCTCATGTGTGCCCGAGGCACAGCATTGTCTTGGATGGTGTATGTCAGTTGTGTTTGGAAGGGCTTCCAACAACAGAGACCGTAGGCATGCAAGAAAAAGAAGGTACACCTTTGCCTCTGGTATATGCAGCAGGCTCACTTCTTTGCCTCCAGGGACAAAAGGATGCAAAAAGACCATCTGACCTTTTTAGCATTAACTGAGTCCTCCTGACATAATTAGTTGAAAACAATCCTTGTGCTCAGGGGCCAAGCACTACAATAGTCATGCGAGCCTTCTTCCCTTTCTCTCCCCCCTTTTCATTGTTACAGCAAAAAGAGATCCCACTTTTATCCACTGGATATCTGAGGATTCCTGCTGCTTTCCTCCCATGCAGACAGACATTCATCATTTACCGTTCAATACAGTCAATGCACCTTTCTACCAACAAAGGTTTAATTCTTGCTGAATTTCTCTTCGGCCACTTTGACACCCTAAGACACTAACTCAGTCATAGAGGTAAGTCATGGTAGAATGCTAATTTCTAGGTTCCTGGTCCCATGCTCTGATCATGAAAAGCCATTCTTTCTTCCAGTCAGACCTCCAACAAGGGCTAAACCTGGTAGTATGCCATGAGGTGCAGTGCCTGCCCTGCCTGGAAGTGCAGGCTCAGTTTCAGTCTCCCAAGTCCTTGAGTTCCGCTGGAATCACAATTATCGTCTCAAGCAGTAACACACCTGGGTCTGCAGGGTTCCCCATCATACTGACAGGAGTAGACCATATCTTCTATTTGCTCTTCATGATCAGAAATGTTGATTATAACTGGTAGCTGGGACATGATATTCATGTAGTGAAACCTGTACCATTCCAGAATTGCATCCATCCCAGATGAATAGGTCTTGTAGAAGCAATTCCCACCTGTGGCATTGCACTGGAGAAAGAGAAGGAGCCATTCAGCACAGGCAGGACATGACAGCCTAAGGGTAACAGAGATCAGGGGGTAAAGGCAATACTGGATACAGGGACAAAGGGAACCTTTATTTATCCAGAAAGTGAAGTCTCTGATCATTTCAGTTATTACAGAATGGCTGAGGTTGGGAGGGACCTCTGGATGTCATCTTGTTATGTGCTAAGCACCTTCCCTCCTTGAAGCTGAATGAGGTGTGCTACTTCATCTCAGTGCAGAGGAAAAGAGGCAGGAGAAGAGAGCAGACAAGCAAACTCCAGCACCTTGGGAAAAGGAAGGACAGGGCTGGTGGGAATCCTCCACAACCCATGAATCATGAACCAAGTCCTGAGACACTTTCTTTGCTCTTACTCAGGCATTAGATGAACACCCACAGATTCTGGTGAAAGTGTGCTGGGTGGACTTCAGGATAGGGCAGGACGATAATAATCAGGCAAAAATTGCTGGGCTTTCAAGCCACATCAATCTCTCTCTCACAGCTTCTGCTTAGATCTATGCTAACCCTGTTTTTCATATGAAGAATCTGAAGCATTTGCATTCTTTTCCAAAGTCACAGATACATATTTATTGTATTCAACCTCTTGATTTGTTATTGCCATCTTTCGTTTTATCTACATTTCTGGTGCTCCCAGTACCACAGCATTTAGACACTGAAGGAATCCTCGCATGTTGTTTCTGTTATTCCTAGGCTCACCTGCTCAGTCTAGCTGTTTTGTATATTTTTAGAAAGGGGTACAATGATTCCCATAGCCTGCCGCTACCATTCTCTACTGAATTTGTCACTGCCAGAAGGACTTTACAAGTGGGTGAGCTGTGTAAGATCATTGATGTTGCTGTTGTTCCAGTTCACAAGAATCCTGGCAATCTGCATAAACTGTTAGAGGCAGGGATGGACTCTCCTGAAATGTCCTCCAAGCTGTCATTACACAGCACTGAAACTAGCTATTTTTTCACTCATTGTGAGATCTTTGTCAGGGCCCTGACTGCACTGTTAGACCTTAATGGCTCTGAGCCTCCACCCACACCCTCCACCTGTGGCCCCAGGAGCTCATTTAAACTCAGCCTTGGGTTTTCAGCCCCTCTTTGGGCTGTGCTGTAGGGCTGCTGCTTTCCAGCTGGGCTGCTGCTGTGCTCCTCCCTCACCGCGGACCCTGTTGATCCAGTGGGCTAACTTCATGGCCCGATCTTAAGCCTGCCTCATCACCATGAACTTGCCTGATGAGCTGGACTCTTGGTCGGACCTGGCCACCATCTGTGAGCTTTCCCTGCTCGCTTGCTCAGGTACTGTGGGATGGGGCCCCATCCTGCCCTGCCGGCAGGGTCCCCCTCTGCCCCTATTCCTCAGGGAGCAGCCAGTTTTTGCTGCTCCTGCCTGTGGCCAGGTTAAAATCTCAGAGGACATGCACTTACCAGCCTGAAGCCCACGCTGGAATGCTTCCTCCCTGACCTGTTACTGCGGTCAAACATTCTCAAGAGTGAGAAGTTTTGGCTCAACTTGAAGCTAGATGTGCTGAGATTGCCTATGCTTGACAAGTCTTTCACGTGGATGTTTTTCTCGTTCATGTGGAACAAGCTGGCTGATGTGTTGATGCCATACAAAAAAGTGATTGATTCTTCTGCCATGCGATCCAATTGAACCAAATGTTCACTAACCAGTTCAAATCTGGAAGGAACAGAAACATTAGCTATTTGTGAATATCCACATCTCTATTAGACAAAAGCACTTTATTTTACGTACCCTCACAGTATCTATGGAAAGGCTACTCTCCTGGTCTCTGCAGACCTTGATGTCTGTGTGAGAAAAGCCAGCAATTACGGTGCCCATGCTTAGCATACCTAACTTCAATAAATTAATTTATTAGGAGCTCCAGTAGCTGCATTTCCAGTTGCTGGATCCTCCACTGGAAACCTCAGAACCTGTAGCTGTGCAGTATCAGCTGCACAAACTGGCCTTCCTGTCAGGCAATTAGATAATTATTCTGAGGAAATTACATAATTCCTTTACTATGTCATTTGAAACTTCTCGATTACTTGCCACTATTGTGTGAGCCTTGTTTGACAAGCAGAGCCACACAGACTTCTATAGAAAGCATATTGTTTTCTTAAAGCCATTCTGTGGTACAAAAAACCAAGCAGAATCAGCTCTAGCATACATCATTCCAGAGCTGGTTAGTTTAGTTAGGAATGAATACACAGAATAGCCATGTGTTTTCAGGGAAAGACTGGTTTTATCGGAGCACAAAATCAGTTAGCAGCTTGAACCAAGTCACAAGGTAGAGTTCCCTCTATCCTGACTCAGTGCATGAAATAAACTGCTACATGCTGTTGCACAATTCCCAACGAGATCTTATCTTAAAACCAGTTTGGAAATAACAATAGTCCCTTTCCACCTCTGTGAGGCAGGGAGACCTCCCTCTACCTTCAGCCTCCTCCAGGCTGCAGTCATACAGTTGCTGACCCTTCCTGAACCCTTGTGAGTGTAAAGACGTGACTATGGCCAAGGGGAGAGCAGAGGTTACCTGTACGGGTCCAGATTGCAGATGGTAATTGCTGGAAACATCTTGGGCTCTGAATGCATTGACATGGTCAGGACAACAGGGTAGGCCCAGTACTGGCTGAACATGAGTGCAAATTGCCAGTATAGCATGCCAAAGCTGGCAAGTAAAAGCAGAGTCCAAAAAGCTGTTTTCATCCTATTGCTGTCGGAGCATACAAGGCGGATGGTGCCATGGATTGTTGTGTTCTTACAGAAGAACTCAAACATATCCTTGAAGGAATCATAAAACTCAATCAAGCCTTCTTTCTTTTCTTCTTCTTCTCTTGCCACTTCCTGCTCCATCCTCTAAGTCTGCTTCTGTTTAATAAAAAAGAAAAAAAAATAATCTTATTAGCTTGTTAGAAAGACCATGGCCAAGCTATGGACTGGCTGCAAACAGGGCAGCAATGAGTCTGTTGTCAGCAAAAACTGAAAATAACTGTGAGCTGACACTCATCTGTCTGTCCAGAGTTTGGACACCAGGAAATAGCAAAGAGGTCAACTGTTCTGTGTACTGCTGCCTAAGTAACTTGAGGGATTCTACCACACTTACACCACGACTGCTCTGTTAGTATGGATATGCAAAGTTAGTGACTAATACACAAGTTGCTGAGAAGTCTGTAGCCAAAGGGGTGTGTAGTTTTCTTCTTTCTAAGAACAGCAAGGACCAACACTTAATTCTGAAATATTGGGTCACTGTACATTAATACAGGTCTGTAACTAATTCATTATTATGAGAATATTGCTAGTGGAACATGCTGGCCCATAGGCCTGAAACAAGACTGTCTCAGAACTAGCAATATGGCTTCATCCTTATGTCAAGGAATCAGGATAAATCCAACTTTCAAGTGAATGAAAGGGACAAATTAGAAATATTAATTACTGCTATTAACAGAAATTTTGTCTCCTATCTCTTACATAAATAGTTTCTTCCAGGAATCTAAAAATCTTCTCCATCTCTCTATTTCACAGAAGTGAAAAGAAAGCACAGAAACTGAGAATCACCCAAGAAGAGTGGCATAACTGGAAATCAAAATCCATATCTCCTTTGTCGCAGTAAGTAAAACATGTACTCTGCTACTCTAGATAAGTTCAGGCTTTATGCTGATGAAAGTATGAACATTATTTATTTCAGCCAGCACAGACTGAGGACATCTTCCTAGGTTTTAGTATCAGTTTGGGACGTGGGACTTAATGTTGACATACTTCCACTTACTGAACGTGACATCAATTCCCGTAATATGCGAGTTTCCAACATTACAGCACTCTGTGAATCACCCTACCTATTATGCTATTAAGAGAAGTTTACTCAGTACACCACTTCAGTCCGACCTTAACTCCAAATAAAAATCTTATAAATACAGTACCGGAGTTTGAAGACAAGACAAGGTGCACACAAATAATTAAAGAATTGCTGCAAGTGGGCTATGTGATATGAAAACGAAAGCTCAGGCCCGTTCCTGAGTTATGGGCCTTGAAGTGTTTGGTGGTGGCTCAGTCTGAGGTGCCACTGAGTGCCACGGCTCAGCTGATACACACTAGTCCCTGACCTGCAATGCCTTCATCCCCACCTACAGCCCCCATCTTAAACATGGCTTTATTTCAAAGGTCCTTGGAAGAGGACTCTTCACATGAAATGATTATCTCAGAGTCACAAGCTGCTAAGACAGTCTCTTCAGCGTACCTGTTCATGTCAGAAAGATTAGGAATAATCCTTAAACAGTGAAGAGCACTCCAAAAGCTGTATACCTGATTAGCTTTAAAATAGTCTACAAAAGTGTATTATCTGACAAGGAAACCCAGTTTATCACAAGCTGTTTTCCCCAAAGGCCATAACACATACAATGTTTGTATTTTCTAAGATCTTATTTAACAATAATACAAAATTAACTCAAATGCATATGCACCCCCTTTATACTTTTATGATTAAACATGACAAACAATTTTTTTTCAAATTTCTTAGATATACTTGCCATTGAATAAGTACAGGAAGCCCAAGCAAAGTGAAATATTAAAAAAGGGGCATTAACAATTAAAAGAATACATGCGTGACAAAGAATTCAAGTGGGAAATGAGCAATTGCACTTTTGCTACAAGGAAACACTGTTTTTCTGCATGGTGCACGTGTAGTTAAACTGTTACTCCCACACAGACTGCGCAGAGCCGCAGTACTCTGAACCACTGGTGACAAATCTCGTCAGCCAGCCTCACATCTGAACGCTTCTTCAGTCAAAAAGGACTATCTGGGGCAAACTCCAGCAAAGAATCCATGGTAGTCTTGCTACCCCTTATTGTCAGACATTTTTCAGATTAAATTTTTACGCTAAATCATATGTTCAATCTTTATCTTATTCAATCCGTTCTTTCGCATTTTGTTTAGATAAGAATAAATGAAACTAAGCCTGCAGTGTATGTTAAGAAATATATTGAATGAGTCCTTAAATATTTTTAGTATTTTAAGCAGAAATGAAAATTGTGTGAGGCTGAACCAGGAAAATTTAATTTGTTACTGTTGTATTAATCTCACGAGTCAATCTTGCTCTCATGAGAAAAAGTAGAATAAAAGGCAATAGTTCCCAAAAGTGAATGCTAAATCAAGTCTATCAAACACACTTTTTCTATGTATAATTTTGAATCTAAAAAAACACCTGTAAACATTCAAACCATGGCTTTCAGAGACAATCCACAGTTTTCAGACATTCTGACTTGACTTGTAAAGCTATGTCTAGTTAGTTCATACCATTTGAATCCCCATTCTTAAAATAACTAGAAAGAAAAAGCACATGAGAATGCAAAATAACAGAGGGGATCTTTCAAAACGCACACGTGTACAGGCAACAGAACCTGCTCTCTCCACTGCTTTCCCAGATCAGCCTACCACCAATTTATTTAACATAGCAATTGCAGTCAGCGACTTAACAAAACATGTAAGAGCGGCCAGCAGTGACCAGTTGCCTGTCTCGTCTGTGGTAAGTGCCTGGAGAGAGGCTGCAGGTTATAAGAAAGTCGGCGGAAGTTATACAGGGGTGGCAAACGAGCATATGTTCATGTATCATCGCAGCACTCAATGCTCAACACATATTAAACCCTTACCCACGTATGCCATGTAGACAAATATTTAACCACGTGTATAGGTATCTATATCTACCTATCAATCATACATCTATACAGAAATACACAGTAAAACAACTAAGACCAAATTGCAAAACACCCCACTGTACCTTGGCAGAAACTCTATCTTTTGAGTGTTTAGAGTAGCCACTAAACTCAGCCTTCGGCTTTGTCCTGAACAGAGAAGATGATCTTGGTCCAAAGCTTTCAGATCTCCTTTTCTAACTGAAGATGCCTTGGGAGCTGTCCAGCCTATATGGATCAAATTGATGACATCAAAAGGGGCAGGACTTAAGAAACAAATCATGGAAATTATTCAAAGCATGATGCAGGGAATAATAGGAAGTGAATGAACTGGACAAACTAGTTAACATTAAGGTTACGCTTGAGCTAAAGTTGGTTTGAGTGGTGGTGCTGTGTTCATTTATATTTTTCAATGACTAGAAGAGCTTTTTAGCCAAAATTTCTATAAATACCTAGGGAAGTAACTATGGATTCTGTAAGGTTCTTTCCGCTCTGAACTTTCCCATCAAGGAATTAGCTTTCTGCCTTCTTTTCACGGTTTCCGGAGGCTTGCATGATCACTAGTAATTGAAGCCATTAAGGTTTCCACAGGTGTGCTTGAGGAATTACATACCTCAGTGTAATCTCAAATGATCAGCTACTCAGTCTAAGGCACACGTGGCAGTGGATTTCTTCCTGCTTCTGCAAGACTATTGCTCATCTCTAGTGGGCTCTTCCATACTCAGTAAGAATTGAGACTTGAATAGACCAAATCAGCCATGATACTCAATTTAAATCGGAACACCCTGCCTTTGTAACACTGCTTAGTTAAGACTTGCAAAAGTCTGCATAAGTAATGCAGAAGAAGATTCAGAATTCTGGGATTGCTAAAACACAAGCACCTCAGATTGCTTGCTTAATTAGTACTGACATCTGCCCAGCTGGAAAACAGCTCTGCAATGGTTTTGCAAGAAGCTTGTTATATGAAAATATTAACACTCGGGATACGGATAATGTTTAGAGCTCCACATCAGACCAGCAGAGCTCCTGCCTGCCTTTTAAAATTGGCTGGAACTGGATTTTCTTTTACATTGAAAGTTGCAAAATGCTGTCATTTGCAAAGACAATTGAAATTTCTTGTGAAATTGAATGCAAAAAGAAGGGAGAAAGGACAAAGATCAGGGAAAGCATGCTCTTCTGATTTTGACCAATTTCAATCCTGTTTACATTTTTAACAATTGCTTGGTGCTGGATTCTGTTTTAGAAAACCAAAACATGTAAAATCTTCATCTCAAATTTTAAAAAGAGTATTCTAATAGATGAGAATCCTGTTGAACAGCTGCTATTAACGTGTTTTACTCCTCTTTGTCTTGGGTATTAAAAGGAAACGTGCCAAAAAATACTTGGAAATTGTTTTAAATTTTAAAAAAAAGCCAGTATTTTGGGGTGTAAAAATTAAGCTTTTGATTAAAAAAAAAAAATCCTATTTGCTCTTGAATGAACAGCTACCGCAGAGCCACTTGTCACGGATTGGTGAAGAGGTAAGTAGTTAAATTCTCATCAAAAAACTCAGAACACTGAAAACTAATTCTGTCAGATCCATTTATTTGTCCCCCACCCTTCTTTCTCTCCATTTTATATTGTGCAATAGAAAATGGCAACAATAAATCCTTGACAATGAAATTATTGCACAACGAACGTACACAAGACAAAACTCTGTTGCTTCATTATGGCTGCGGGCCTCAGCGTAGAGATTCTCTGGCAACACATCAGAACAGTACCTTCTGAGCCAGCCATGAATTTTTCCTGCAGGAAATGGAGAAGAACTGGATATGCAGACAACGCTGACCCTCAAGCAAGATACCATTTCTGTTTGCGCTTGCTCATTTGTTATCCTGTATCCTGAACTGGGAGGAGAGGGGAAGAGAACTCTCTCGCTGGTTAAAAAGTAAGTTGGTGGTTCTTTCAAAATACAGAACCAGATTGTGGAGATAACATTCATGAGAAAGTCCTTTAGGGTTGCAAGAAGGCTACGCTATAATTATTTTCAGTGGGGCAGAAAATGTTTATTGGTGCTCGTAGTGCTGTAACGGAGGGAAGGAGTACGTATATTGCATGCCCTGTATAGCAGCAGCAAATGTCGATGGATGAATACACCCTCTGGACAAGGTACGCTTTACACAGAAGGACGCCTGCCACACTAAGTGTTCAAACCCCCTGCCCCGAATTGCAATTTATTCCCCAGTTGGGCTGAATGGAATCACATCCCGTTTAGTTGACCAAGAGAGTACAGGTAAACAAAATAAAGGGATCTTGTCATTTTGTTTTTAAGCTTTTACATGGCTGTCACATATTAAAGGAACTGTCCAAAGCCCACGCTCTCGACCCTTGGCCCTACGCTAGCCTTGATTATTGTGTATACTCAGCACGGATGAGAACACAATTCTCACCCATTTGATAGACTGCTGAAACAGAAATGAAAACCATGACTGCACAAACGTGCCTTTGAATATGTGCCTGTCTTACTATCAGCACCAGCTCAGAGTAACAGAAGAGGAGAGGTACAAAGAGTGTCCTGCAGGCAGAGGGAAGAGACTTTAGCTACTTCACATGGGCCAAAGAGTTACTCGGTGAATTAACGTTCCTCGTGGAATGGACTCGGGCACTTAGGGAAAGCTACTACCAGACGATCATTTTTTTTATCCTTGAATATTTCCTTACAGTTGGTGCACGTGAAAAAAGTTTTGCTCTCTACAGAACAAACCTCTCTCGTAATACTGACTTTGGCTATCATTAGACACGAAGCACATGAACAGCACAGACAACGTTCAGCACGTAGAATACTCGGTGTGCCTGCCCCTTATTACATTCGCTGTTGTTACAGGCTTGAGTGAAAGAGTCACAGAGATTAAACTGGAGAAGCTTAGTGATGGTCTCTAGCTAGTCCCTCTTGCTGTGGCTGGCTAGTCCTCTAGAACTCAAATACTAATATTTTGCCCTATCTCATTTTAAATGTCCAAAACAAGAGGCGCCACGCTGTCTGGACTTCTTGTCAGAACACTGAATTGCAGTGAGGTGAGTCTGACCAGACAGATAAGAGTAAATCACGCTCTTTTTGGCTTACACAGGAACAAGAGAAGACACTTTAGCTACTCATTCATGAAGACTTTCCCAGCTGGTTGAAAACTGCTTGCACTGAGAGGCCGGAAACATATTAGCAAACTGAAATGAGACGTCGAAATCCCCCCACTCCTAGCAGCTTTCCCTGCTGCCCTACCATCCTGTGAACTTCACTGTAATTTGCTGTCCGCTAACCACACGAACTGTCTTTCAGTTATTAACTTTCTCCCTTGCTGCATTTGTTTCATATTATCGCGCTCTCTCACACTTAAGTGTTTCATTACTTTCTATTATTCTTCAACTCGCCTGTGTCTTCCGGCGATTCCCCACTCTCTTCTCTATACTATTCTTCAGTCTGTGAGCTGAGAAAAGCAGCCTTTGGCATCCACTTCCTCTAGCAGTGGAAGGGATACGGAGCAGATCCTGCACCCTCCTGCCTTCAGCAAGCTATGTAGATCTACAGTTTAATCTTGATTTTTAGCAAATCTTGCTTTACTCACGTCACTTGTTCCTGCATGAATGGCGTTTATTCTCCTGGAAGGCTCCAGGTTACTCTGTCAAACCATCTTCCCACATTTTCTCCCATTACACAGGACACAGCATACCAAGCCAGTTTTCCTCTCTCCAAAATCAGTGCGACTTGTCTCCTCTGGTTTTGTGGAAACTCCCTCACAGTGCTTTCTTCATGGCCACTGGATAAGCCAGTCTATTCCTCCTCCCACTCAAAGGCAGACAAACTTCTGTGGGCAACTGTAGAAAAAGGAAACTCCCAGTGTTTCCTCTTTGCGTTCGCTGGTTGGCTGTGCTGTGTATGGACTTGAACTGGCATGCATTAGGCTCTGCCTCCTGTATTTTTTCCCCATTTCTTAGTAGCCAGAACCACTTTGTCGTCTTTTCAAAGCAGAACACAAAATTGTTTCTCTGCTGTCCTACTGGAGAAAGGAGCAGTACTCAGAGGTATTATGGAAGTGCTGACAGCTTGTTCAGTCCTATATGCAAGAGGCAGAACAAAGGCAGTCCCTGCCCTGGAGAGCTTTCAAACATTGCTTAATGTCTCCTTTTGATCCTGCCCCAAATGTTGCTGAACTAACTCTGATTTTCAGGTGTTTCCTCATCTCCTAGAATCTCTGCGTTGAAGCTCTGTTCACCAAAATTCCTCGTGGGAATCCCAACATTCACTGCTTCGCTTGTGCTACGTTTTGAGCCATGGTTGAGGGGATCTATATCTTGAAACCACAGTGAGCTATGCCTGCAGAAAGAGGATAGCATTGGTGTACCTCGGCATCCCTTTTGCACTGGTTTGCATCTAGCCAAAGCAGCTTCAACTGCTGCAAAGGCTGCCAAACCTGCTCAAGGAAGTGGGTAAATACACCTTAACTTGTGCTGAGCTCCCTAGTGCTCAGGTTTTATCACCAGCAGCGCCTGAGTTAGCAAGGCTAAAGCTAGCTGGCACAGCCTTACAAAAGCCAGAAATCACAGCAATGAGCACATGCATATTCTGCTCGTCACCAGTCATTTAAACATTCCTTAATTACACCTCTTGTTACGATGAGGCCCCACGTAACCCCTGCTTTTCATTAAGCCTCCACCAGAGGCGCATAGGGTTAAAAATGCAGCCTCAGTAGCAAAATCCTGCTTGCTTCCAGTGTGACCAAGCATTCATTTCCACTCACTCACCTTTCTGAGTAAGATGTCTGTAGCTGCTCCTGTCATCCCTCTGGGATAACACCTGCTTTTTTTGTTTCTCTTCCTGTTCTCTGTTCTTGTTTCTTTAGTCACAGGCCTTCATAGATGATGTTCCGCCTGTTCAGACCTGTCAACCCCTCAGCCAATTTCAAAGATTCACAGGCTGGTGAAATCCTGCTTGCTAGTGGATTATTTTTTTTTTTAATCCTATTCCAGCTCAGACGCAGTATCAGTAGGAATGCCGATGCAGTTAGGACTGACAGAGGTTGGAGAACATCAGTAAAAGCTTCTTGTTCTATGGATATGCAAGATGCAATCATCCTGGAATCACAGATGCCATAACTCCATCATAAATGAAGCCCAAATCTCTCCAAGCAGCTGTCCAAGCTCCTGGAGAAAGTGGTAGATAGTACGTCTGGCTCCTGTCTTCTGGCAATAGGCAAGCAGATCTCCCCTGGCGATCTCTACTCCTCTTGGTACCCAGGAGAGAGATTGCAATGCAATGCTTGGTAGCGATTCACTGGGGTTAATCCAGTAACTCCAGGCTTTCCTATGGGGAACTAGAACAGGTGTCAACAAGAGGAAGAGGTACTACAGTATGGCAGCTAGGAAGGAGGGGAATGAAGAAACCGGGAACAAACTGCGCAAGGGCAAAACAGTCATTAGTAAATCAGTAACTGAAACCAGCTATTACATAAGTGGCTGTGTCAGCTGTCATACCTCTTTAGATGGATGCTTTTTGGGTTAAATTTAGGTGCAATACTATATTTTCCATCCGCAAGATCTGAAGGATTCCTTCACCTTCTCACAGAACAGCTCTATCCACGCCTGAGTCAGTAATTACAAAGTCATAGACCCGATGCCCCAACAGCAAAAGTACAAACAACTCTACACAGGCTACCAGTGCTGAAAACTTTGAAAAGCACAGCAATAATCCTCTGAATGCAGGGAAACACTCAGGAAAGCATTGTGGCTGAAGAGAAGACCTGGCTTTAAAAAACAGATAATTTTGTAACCTTTAAACGATGCCAAAGGCGATCCAAAATGCTAGGCCAATGTAAGAATTGCATAGATGACTTACTTTTGACTCATTCACACTTGCAGAAGATTATCTGGGAGACCAGATGTCTCTGTGCTCTGGATCTATTTGCTCTGATGTTTGGGGTGTGCTTATTCACATGGAAAGCACCGTAGTTAGCCGGTAAGCCCTACGATTTGCTATTAATCACTTGGTTTTATTTTTTTTTCATGCCCAGGAAAGCTTTACTAGCCAACCAAGGAGTAGAAATGCTGCTGTGTGACTTCCACGACCCGTACCTCACCATGAGTAATGTGGAGTGAATAGTCCACCTGAAGAGCACAAATATTCCTGGTCTGACCTGTCTGTTCAGCACTAACAGAAACCCTCCGCAGAAGTCCCCAAGCAAGCCCCAAAAGTTGGTTCCCCCAAAAGTCAGGAATGGTTTGTAACCAAAAGGAGTTAACTAGCCTAGTGATGCTTCCTCACTGAATTTACCCCATGAGCACCATATAAAACCAAATAAAGGCAGAAGTCTACAAACTCTTCACAACCATTTGTTCAAGGTCTACATCCTGTTTGCTAGAGGGTCCCTGCTTGTCCAATCTCTAGCACAATTAAAAAACCCAACCAGCCCCAAAAAAAACCCCAAACCCCAGCCAAAATGAAAAACAAATGCAAGAAAAAGGTATTTAATTTTCCCAATCCACCAGAATCGCAAAAGCAATGGCAATAAATACAAAACTCCACCCACGGACAAGGGCAGAGTCTGCCACAACATCAAAGAAATACCAACTTGAAAGCCTTAAACTCTTGAACTTTTCTCTTCACTTGCTGTGCAATCTTGGGCAAATCTTTCTGCCTCTCTCTGTTGCTTCATCTCCGAAATAGACCTAATGACACTTTGCAGCATTGTTGAGAGGGTTAATTGGTGTTTGTATAAAGCTTTGGTGATGTAAGCTGCCATGTAAGCATGATGATGACTATTGCTTTGATACCACTTGTTAATTGCAATAGGATGAGTTGTAGTCATGCTACAATATTTAAAAATATGTTTTTAAGAGATATTCCTAGATCTCATCTGATATTTAAAGATGATCAGCGCTTACTCCTGTATTAGACAAAGAGGTGACAGAATTCTTTGTGCATTTAACAATCCTGCAGGTACTTTCCAAAAATGTGCAAGGGGTGCTGCCTACATCAGATCTCATATATTTCGGCCTTTAGCTTTCAGCCTCATCAAATGAACTCCTTGCAATGCCCATTGCTTAACAGAACAGACTTTCCTCTCGCTTCATCAGCCTGAGAGGATAACATCTTGAGATTATTTTCACTTCTAGACCCATTTGTCATAGAGGTCTATAGATCAAGAACACTTGTAATTTGCATTTGCCATGCAAGCCATTTAATACACCTCCAGAAGGGAGTGTACATCATGAGGGCTTATATCCTTTACCTGATATCTTTTTGGAAGTTCTCTCTCCTCTTTGAGAGAATGCATTCACTCATCACACAAGGACTGACAGTTAGGCCTACAAGGCAAGGAATGCATTTTGTATTGCTTCATTTTGAAAAGCATCTTAACATAAAATACCCTGGTTTTCCTCATTATCCCTGGCATTTTTGGCTGGAATCTCCCAGCAGGTTTTGGCAGCAATCATCAACTTCATATTCTGTTCCATTAAAAACCTGAACGTTGACTTTGACTTGATAGATCAGCAGCAATTACCTGTGAAACTCTGTTCCCTGCTTCCCCGTGCCCTGCTTTGCCACTGCAGCGAGGTTAGTTCTTTGTCAAAGAATACTGTACACTACACATATCTGTGTACTAAAGATTAAACGCAATAGTGGAGCTACAAAGAGGGTAAGATTGGGTTTGGTTGGGATGAACAAAAGCAGTACCTTTGATCTGTCCCAGACTTCAAAATATACCCTGAGCACCCCTTTGGAGAAGACCCTCTAGGACACATTGTCATCAATATTTAGTGTAAATTGTGAGACAGAACATCATTCTGTTATTCTGAGTGCCACAGGAAATCAAGCTGCCTTGCTATCTTATTTCTGATAATCTGTCTGGCATATATTTATTATTAAGATGCCCAGAGACTGTGCTGGGAGACATAAATTCTAAATGTTATTTGTACCAATAGTTCCGAAAGGCTTCCCTCCTCCACTTCAAGGATGCATCTCCCTGCACGGCTGCAGCATCTCCAAAAACTTGCATCAGTAAGCGAACTGTTTATCTACACCTGAACTGATCAGAATCTGGCTGTGAAAGACTCCATGTGCTTCTACACTCTGTCTGCTCCAACCATTCTGGTGGCATTCAATGCATGCCCATTTCTCTTCGTGGACGTAAAGGAAAAAACAGATCAGAAGGTGGAGTCAGAAAGCGAGGATTTACAACTCAGGCTAAGTTTAGCAGGTACTCTGTGTTGCTTAGTAAGCTCTATAAAGGAAATATTTTATCATTGAAAGGCTCAATTCCTCCTTTCAGCACTGCAGACAATTATTCTAGGTAAGGCAGAGGCACATCTGTCAAAGAAATTTAGAAACGCAGCCTATTTACTGAGGGTCAAACAAACAAGGAAAACAAACCACTGGTCAGCTCAGCCAGATCTTCCTGCAGGACTAAATATTTTTAAAAAGTAAGAAAAAATATTTAGACACAGGAACTTGCCACGAAATTGCAAATGATCTCTGTGAAGAATGAGATCTGTGTAGAGATCATCTAGCTTTAAAGGAAGTCCAGCAGTAATGAAACCACAGCCATTATAATGGCTTTTGAAGGCATACATCCATCTTGCAAGGTAATAGCTTAATAACGTTCTAATGCTAGGCACACTGTACTTTGGATATAAAGAGCAATGTAATCATACAAATGTCAAATGCTAAAGAAGAGCATGCGGAAGCAGTGAAAGGCTCCGAGTGAAAGTGATGAACAGTAGGGAGAAACTGGTATGTCATACTATTTGCCTTTGTATCTTAAGGTGATGTCATTAGAAGGCCACTTACGGCCACTGATGGCTGTGTACCAATTATCCTTTGGGAAACACAGGATGGAGAAATAAATGGGAACTGGATCCTGGTAATGGAGCTCCTTACCTAGTACCGGTGGAATAAATAAGAGGACTGACCTTTCCTCTTTCTGACTCAGAAACATACCAGAATTATTTTCTAAGTAATACTATCTCCTTGTCAATCATCATAAAGGAGGTCACGCCCGACCTTGGCCAGGCAGGAGAGGAAATCAAAGGGAAAAAAGCCCCGGTTTCAGCAAGTTTATCAGGGATTAATCAGTGCTTAGGTTAAATTGCCTATCATTTTATTTGGGTCACCTAAGGCTCTCTGACTGCCTGCTGCCTCTCCAATTCCGACAGTAGAAAATGAAGTAAATCACAAAAAGTACGATGCCTGGAAATATTAATCTGGCCTATAAATGAACAACATTGATCATTATCATAACAGCAGTGATTATGGAAAACAAAGATTATGATTCATGTTTGGCACTTGCTGATGTGGAATCTTTAGTCCAGAGAGCTCAAAACAGGTGACACTCACCAAATGATTAAGCGTGCATGCTTCCAGTAAAGCTAGATAAATAATATTATCCTTTCTTTATACAATAAGAAAAATGGAGCTTCAAAACAATCGAATGATTTCCTCATGATCAACAATGAATCAGTGAGACTCAGGAACCATCATAGCCCTTCTCTGAAACTCAAAATAATCAGCCATGTTGAAGCCGTTTATGAACAAGTTACCAGCTTCCACTAATAAACAAGATGAGGATCAGTTTCCTAGGGAATCCAAGAGTTCGGGGAATTCTACAAAATACTATAGTTCTACCAGATCATAATACACTATACTTCTGTAATCCTATGAAAGAAACATGCACTATAGTGACAAAACATTCACTGAAGGAAAAGTCACTCTGTAAAAGCCAGTACGGTAGTTAAAGCAATAAAACCCCTCTGGAAGGACAAAGAATCAAAAATAAGAAAAACAAATAAACACACAATACCTCTAAATTGCCTTTTGGCCAAAGATTAAAAGACAGCCAACTTGGTAGCACTTTATGAGAAAGCCAAAAAAACCCCCGAACCCTACATTGTTTCATCCATCAATAAAGTGGAACTACTTTTAGATGGGAAATCAGCAAGATGTTTTCATGCAAATGACATTGCTCATAGTTTAGACCTGGAAGTGATGCATCTCATATGCACTTGAAATTGGAGGGGAATTTAGGAAGGCAGGATATAATTACTTAAACTAAATCTGGCCAAGACATTAGCATTAATGTCCTGTACTCTTATAAAAAGATCTCTGAAGGATTATTGGTCAAGGATATATCTTGGTTTGAACGCACGGAAAACACATGATCAGCTAACGCTGTGTTACAAACAGGACCCTGGGACAGTGATTTAGTTTCTCAGTGTCACAGTTCTCATCTGCACCCAGGTAGTTACAATTGCAGCACATTCAGATCTCGGTGATGGAGATTCACTATAGATTGAACAGTAAATATCCTTCTGCCTTTAATAAGGTTCAGGATTCCAAATTTCTTTTGTTGAAAGCCCCTCCCAAAAAAGAAAAAAAACAACCTTGTAAAAGTTCTGCATTCGCCCAAAATGAAGACACACTCTAAAAAGTTAAGAGTAAATACAGTTCAGCAGTATTTATTAATGCTTAAACACAGTACAAAGCCAAAACCCTAACTAAGGCCTTTCAGATAACAGTGTCTGGAACACACATTTTACCTAGCACAAATGAAAAATGGTTTCACCAGCACCACTGAGCTCCTTGCCCCATCTTTGGCAAACACTGACAATAGCCACGCTAATAAATGGTGCTCCACTGCTCAATAAGAGAAGATGTCTCTGTGGTTTCCTGAGCTAAATCACCTGTTACTCATGGGATGAATTCTTCAAGGTGATTGTTCAGCTGCTGCTTCTTCCGTAACAACATCCTAAAGATTCATTCTTTCCTTCCCCATGGCTTTGCAAAGGTTCAGCCCCATGCCTGACCTACTTCTTGACAGGATGAGGGGTAATGGCTTCAAACTGGAAGAGGGGAGATTTAGATTAGATATTAGGAAGAAATTTTTCACTCTGAGGGTGGTGAGACACTGGCCCAGGTTGCCCAGAGAAGCTGTGGCTGCCCCATCCCTGGAGGTGTTCAAGGCCAGGTTGGACGGGGCTTGGAGCAACCTGGTCTAGTGGGAGGCGTCCCTGCCCAGGGCAGGGGGGTTGGAACTAGATGGTCTTTAAGGTAATGCACCTAAACCATTCTGTGATTCTTCCAGCCCATTCAGATCAAGATTGCCAAGGGTCTTTGTTCTGAGGCCCTTGAGTACTTTTTCCCTGTTTGTTCTCTCCTTCTGTGTTCCATCCAAGCTTCTTGCCCCTCTTTTCCAACTCCATCCTCACCTTTACTGTGCTTGGTAATCTCCACCCACATCTCTCCTACTTGGATGTAACACTCCCAAACCTCCTTCTTTACTGATCCCCATGGGTTTTGCTTGCTCTGAATCTTGGTTGTATCTTTGGTTACGGAGCAAGCTGCCAGGCAGGATTTGCCTCGCACCTTCAGTTCCCTGAGGCCCCCTGTTCTAGGAGGTTGTCAGGCATGAGAGGCCACATGACAGTCTTGCATTTATTCACTGAGCAATGATTTCTTTAATGCATCTTGTGCTTGTAGGCTTTAAATTTTTCACAGTTAGCAAATTCTGCCTTTGTAGATCCAAAATATTTATGTGGTGCCAGTCACAAGTGGCTTTAGACAGCAAACAAAATTGAATAGATCAGTTGTCTCACTATGCTACATGTCACGGAACACATTATATGGACGTGTAAAGTAAGAGAGCATATTATAACTGACTGATCTTCCAATTCCACAGGCTATAGAGACTGAAACACTAGTAAAGGGCCTAGGGGGTAGTTGTCTGTATTCAGGGTAGAAGTAAAGATTGTTTTTTTCACTGCTTAAGCTGAGAGACCTATCTTGGTTACCTGAAGCAGCAATGGGTTCAATGGTCAACCCATGAGGTAACTAAAGAAAAAACCCTGCCCATTGAGTACATATGACTTATGCAGTTATGTCCTCTCCTGATCCCACTGTTACATGGCTGTTGGTAACAGGACTCGGGGGAAATTGCTTCCCCAAGGATATATCAAATGTCTTTCTGGGATACGAGAACTTTCCATTTCATCAGCATCCTGAGCAGCCTTGAGGCATGGCTGTTCTCCCCAGTGTTCTCTGTCTTTCTGAACAATAAACAGAGTCACTCAGCAGCCACAGCATTGCCACATTTACTGGACAAGATTACATTTGAGTACATGTGAACACTAATTAACCATCACTACATTCCTCCGGGTGCCTTTTCTTTTTCAAATTATTTCTTCATCCACCAAGGTCAGCCTCAAAATACTCATATGACTGCATGCATGGAGTGGTGCATAAAGTACTACTTTCATTTGGTGGAGAAACTGAAGCAAAGGACTTACTTACCCAACGGCACCCACAAATAGAACAAATAGAACCAATTCTGATTCCTGTTATTTGTATCTGACCTGAAAATTTGCAATGCTTTTCTTATGATTACAATTAAAAGAAAATTTAATGCAATGCAAAAGTCAGACAGCTACATATTTTTAAAGAGTAATATAAAAGATCTGTGTTCACAAGCACATAAAGATGCTTTCATGTCCTGTAGCGACCCATGTGATCCTGCTGAGGGGCCCATATAAAATTAAAAAACAACTCCAACCTTTATGAGATAGTGAACTGTCTCACTTGTCTCTGTTCTGGACTCAATCACTTTCCAAGTTAATTTATCAGTATGTGCTTATTTACTTGGTGCATTTAATGATTTAAAAACATAAATTTGGAGCTTCTAGTGACTTCCCAAGCCCAGGTTTAAAATATGCCTTCAAGACACAACAGCAGTACAACAAAGATACGTTACAGAGAGGAAATTCTACAGTGTGATTCATTTGCATGTTCGAAAACAACTGGGAAGAAAGAAACTACTCTGAGAGAGAAGTCTCATTCTACGCTATCATTAGTGTTGAGAATAACATACCAGAAAGATGAATGGAATGTTAATGACAACACACTTATGTATGAAATACTTTGGGGTTGGGGAACATTAGAGAGAATGACAGAGGTGTAAATATGAGCTCTGGAATCCCTTCAGCATTCTGGGGCCTTTATTACAGTCTCCAGGTTCACATGTTTTTCACATTTCTAGACTTAGATGACTTAGTAGGAATTCCAGTGTAAATACAAAAAAAGACAAAACGGTGTGGCAGAGGAAAAAAAGGCAATTGTCCTCAGGTCAAAGGGTATAAAACTAGGTATGTATTACAGTGCATGAATTGCCATGGGGAATTTATTAGGTGAAATACATGTAGGCTAATACAGCATTCTAATAATACCTTGTATTTATGCAGTGCTTTTCATCTTGAAGTACAATAATAATTTATTATAAAGACTTCCTTCTGTTCTGCAAAACCTTCAAGCATTTGTAAACTGTCAGCTCAGATTAGATGTAAGGATGAGCGAGTGTAAGAGATTAAAATAAAACAGATCAGCTATTACTTCTTTTTTGAAGCAAACCATTTTTCCGTGAAGCATTTCAAGGCATCAAAATCAAAACAGTGTTAAGAAAAGGATACAGTTTGATAAACTTCACTAACTCAAAAAATTTGCATGTGGCCACAGGTGGGACATGTGAACACTTTGTGTATGAAAGATCCTGTTATTGTGACTGAAGTCTGAGGTAAAAATATTAGACATCTGAAATGAAACTACTATGAAATTAAAATTTTTACATCCCTCAGCAAACTGAAAATATTTTTTGTTTGGTTGGTTTTTCTCTTCATGATTTCAGATTGGCATTTTTTTCCTAAAATCTCTATAGTTTTCCTACTTCTAGAAAAATATTTCTTGTCCATATTTGAACCTTAAGTAATAAAAACTGTTACATCTCTCAGTGGGGTTCTCTAAGTCCAAACATCATTTCAGCTTGCTGTGCATCTGGAGTCTAATACAAGTCACCAACCCTGCGTCAGTGCTTAGGACATAAATGAAAACTACATACTCCCACTAAAAACAAACAGACATGCTCTAGTGAGATATTCTATGTGCACACAATATTTTGCAATCCCCAGTTTGTAGAAACAAAGTTTCAGATCTGGTTTTGGCACACAAGTACTGACATCACGGCCATTTTTTCCACCCCCTTCTTGCTGTTGATTAACCTCCCCAGACCCATGACAGGGAGTGCAAGTAGCCCATGCTACTCACAACAGACAGAACTAAGAGCTCAAAAAGTATGTGGGCTACCACTGCCCTCTGTTGGGTACCGGTGCTCAAGCATTGAGGAGAACCGTGGTCACTGCAGGAACCATTCACATGGAAGACACCTGCGTCTTTTGGAATAGTAATAAAATTCTGGCCTTTTTTGCAGTCACGCGGTCTCATCTGTGAGTCTGTTGCAAACTCTGTGGGCAACTCAATCATTTTCTTTTCTGCCTTTTCGTTTCACCTGAGGCAATAAAGGAAGATTATTAGCCCAGCGAGAGAGGTACGCTTTCCCTTAAACTCATACATATGCTAATAGTTAATGAATATAATAGAGCGACTATGCTCTACACCTGGAGCACTAAACATGGTTGTCTAAATCAGGAGCCAATCTCTTCTTCATGTTTTTTTTTTAATTAAATCTTGGATAATCAAACTGCATGAATTCCCTTTCACAAACATTATCTGAGTTGCAAATTTCAAAAGCCCTGAAATAAATGCATTGGAAGGGAGTGACCAAAAAATACCTCTCAGCTGGGATACAACTCAGGATATAGGTGACAACCGGAATGCAAAACATTAAATGTTAACCACGGATAAGTTATTTCTTAGTCTTTTGAAGAGGAATTTTTGATTTGTTGGTGGTTTTTGCATGTGAACAACAGGATTCAGATTCAACACAGTTAAACCTCAGCCTCGAGCTGGGCTCAGAGCCCCAAAGAGAACAGATTAGCTCAGCCCTGACAGTAAAGGCTGGGGTGAAATGCTTAGAGAAGGACCATCGTGACCGACGTCTGCTAAATCCTGCCTTGCACAAAGCAGCATGTAAGCAAGATTTTACTGTAACTTATGCAACATGCTTATTGTGCCAAGAATGATGTTAAGGCCAGGTGGAATTTTGTGTTTTACGAAACACAACACCCATATTATTAAAATGTTTAACCTTTCAAGCGTAGGCATCTCATATAATCCCTTAAGGGAAAGGGCTGCGTGCCACTGAGCTGAACAGCGAGCTAAGGATCCAAGACAGAGCAGAACTCTGTGCTCCCTTCAGTGGAGGAAGATTTTGCAGTGGTTTTTTTTTCTTAAAACCATCTGGCTACGCAATCTTAAATTCAGAGTGAACAGACACTACGCCTTCCTGCCACGTTTGGCCTCCTAACTGTCAGAGTGACCTGCTTTACTCTGAAGCAACAAATGCACGAATATGTCACACAAAATGATCTGCTGTATTTTTATGGGCCTACCGGGGGAATCCTGCAGCAAAAAATACTGCCTGTGGGTTGGATGGCTGAAAACGTGGCTGGATTTATCCATTTTGTGAACAGTGGGAATTCGAAGAAGACTCAGGAGACTTATAGCAAAAAACGACGTACACGGCGGAGGCCTTGGGCCGCACTCGGCCCCTCAGCAGCACCCCCTCCCCGGCCATCATTGCTGTGGCCGGAAGCGGAAGTCAGCTGAGCTGTGAGCGACGCGCCCGCGCCCCGGAAGTGGGGCGGCTCCTTCCCGGAAGGAGAGGCCAGCAGTGCGTTAGCCCCGCCTCGCCGGGCCGCCATCTTGGCTGGGAGCCGCGGTCGCGCCGCAGCGGGGAGGCGTGGGGGTCGCGGCCCGGCCCTGCCCGCTTTCTGTTGTGGCGCTCCCTCCCTTCCTCCTTCCCTCCCCCTTTCCCTCCCTCCCTCGCTTGGCCGCCGGCTGCAGGCAGGTGGGGAGTCCCGGCGGTGGAGGGGCCTGCTGTAGCAGGGAGAGGTGAGTGGGGCCTGGGCCGGCAGGGTGAGCCCCGTGAGGGAGCTGAGGGAGCAGGGAGCCTGCGGTGCTGGGAGCAGGTCTTGGGTGCATCGTGCTGCTGATGCTTGGCTGTCTAAACACTGGCGAGTTGCTTGCTTTCTTGTTTCTGGTAAATTGTATTGTCGAGATGGGAAAATGGGTTTGCGGTCATAGCTGCTGTAGTTGTTGCCGTTTATTTTCTGCCTTTAAGATACAAATGTTCTTTCAGATAAGGCTTTGAGGGGTGTTAAAATCCCAATCGGTATACTTAGTGCTGTAAAATATTTCAGGGTATTTTTGCAGTCCATGCTGAGGGGCGCTGTAGCAAGACTCCAGAACAAATAATTGTTTTAAATTAAAAAGATATGATTTTATTTATGTTTTAAAATCAAAACTAACTTCTTTAGAGAAAATTCTTAATTTTATGATTTCAAGAGTGACTTAAAAAGATGTGTGACTTCGTTCAAGAAAAGATACCGTACGTTTCAAACAATGATTTACAGTAATTCTGATAAAAGCCAGGTTAAACACATTTATTTTGAGTAGGATTTGAATATTTGAGCACATGCAATTCTTGCTTGTGGTTTTAATATTATTTCTTTAATAAATTGTACTTGGCTATCTGTTTGAAGTAAAGGAATAGAAAGGGTCATAGGCATTTAACACGCTTTTCGTGTCAAATGCTACTATCATATTGTAAGCATTGTCTTATCTCTTTATACAAGCAGTTTGTAAAAGCTTTCCTTTTTGTTCTTGTTTGAATTTCTGAGTAACTTGCTGCACTTCTGGGGGAAAAGTGACTTAAATAGCGGTTGTTAATTGGTGTGTGTTCTGTGGGTGCATTGTAAGGGCTAATGCTTTCTTTGTCTTGTAAGCAGCATGGAATTTCCTTTCTTCACACTGACTTGTCTGATGAGGTCTGTCTTTATCTGGAAGAGAATAATCTGGCTCAGAAGTTCCCTTCTGTAAACTCAACTGACTCTTAAGCAGGCAGCAGATTTAATTTAAAATCCTTCACCTCAAAGTCAGTAATAAGGTTATTCTGGGTTTTTTTGTTTGTTATTTATTTCAAATAACTGTATGTGTAGAAACAGCACATGAATTTAAATCATGGGCAAATTTACATAATAGATATTCAGACTGAGTAGGGAAATTAATTACTTAAAAAACTCTTTGAAACGGTGTCATAATGATGTGTGTTCAGCCTAAACACAGGACTGGTTATTAAGAGTGCAAGTGGGTTCTATAGTGCAGCATATTCTCATTATAGCACTTCATGGTGGTATTTAAACAGCAGCGTTCTGGAAGGAGTATTTTCCCATTTTGGCAATATACAGAGTCTCTTGGGAGTGTGTTAGTTGGTTAAGATTTTGCATGGTTCTTGCCACTTTAAAGTTATGATAATTTATATTTAAAAAAAATACTCTGTAAAGTAGACTTTTGCAAAAATCTGGAGCTGTGTTCGATGAAGCATAGTAGCTCTGCATCTATTTAAGATTGTATTGAGATTGTGTTTATATATATATATTTTTTAAAAACTAGATGAGCAACAACAGTAATAAGAGAGCACCAACGACAGCAACACAGAGACTTAAACAAGACTACCTTCGAATTAAGAAAGATCCAGTGCCTTATATCTGTGCAGAGCCCCTCCCATCTAATATCCTTGAATGGTAAGAATTAGAATGAACCGTTCATGCACTTGTGGAGAGAACAAGATTTTCCAGGTCATCAAGTCTGACTCCCTCGCTCCTACAGATTGTATGAGAATCTTGGTTTTGGGAGGTGGAGTATGAAGCTTTTGCTGAAGTGATACTGATTTTCATTTTTCTAGAGAAATTGATGGTTGATTGTGTGATGGCTTTCATACTGTTTAAATTTCCCTCTTTGTCTTAGGCACTATGTTGTACGGGGACCTGAAATGACTCCCTATGAAGGTAAAAGTTAGCATGTAGCAAAAATGTGCATGTACTTTGTTGTGATTGGTATGCCTGAGTAATTACATGCCTGTTTGAGTGGGCAAAACATAACTACTGTAAATAGCTCTAAAAACTGTTAGTGCAGTTTGAAAGCTGCCTGTGACTTGTGTGGTAGCTTGTTGAAAAGAGGTAGTGGTACCGCTGTCTACTAGTAATTTTTGTGTTTTGAAGGATTCTAACAAAACCACATTTAGGTTAAACTGAAGACAGATAATTTCCTATTAAGTAATTGCTAAAGATCTTGGAGCGGATAACTTTAGATAGTATGTGACAGTCAAAGATAACTTCAAGAAACCCTGTTTTGTTACCACATAAATTTTCTCAGTGAACCGAGTTGTATGCTCTCTTTATGAATTTCTCTAGAGAAACTGAGGAGCGTAAAAGCCTTATTAATTTGTTGTAGTCACATATTTCACAATGTCTTCTGGAGCCTCTCACGAAATGCATTTTGAAATCGGATTCTTCATGGGATTATATTTGCAGTTACTGTGTTTCTGGAAAACTAATCCATTTGTATTCTATTAAATACAGTTTGGCTGGTTTTCCTTAAATGCATTACAGACTTGACAGCAACAAGTACTGTTTGCAATACGCATGTGAGAGAATTGCCTCCAAAGTAAATCCACTGCAGGTGTGGATCATTATTCCTGTGTTTTAGAGGCACAAGATGATGAGCTTGATCTCTTTAGTGTGAGGGGGAGAAGGAGGCGAGTAAAGGGTTATATTTGGCCCATTTTGAGTAGCAGCTTAGGACTTCATCTTCATGCAAAATAAGTAATTCATCTCTTTATGTAATGCAGGTGGCTATTATCATGGGAAACTAATATTCCCCAGAGAATTTCCTTTTAAACCTCCTAGTATTTATATGATTACACCTAATGGAAGGTTTAAGTGTAATACAAGGTAAGGATTTTCTTCTAACACTTAAGCAATTAACACCATTTTAGCAATATGCATAATGTGTAATAATTTTAATGGCAAAAATAAAACACACTTCCTGTCTTACCCTTTGAAGGTTGTGTCTTTCGATCACTGATTTCCACCCGGATACATGGAATCCAGCTTGGTCAGTCTCGACGATCTTGACGGGCCTTCTTAGTTTTATGGTGGAAAAGGGCCCCACATTGGGCAGCATAGAGACGTCCGAGTTCACAGTAAGCTCCAGGCTGTGTGATGTACCTTTTGTCAGCTTAGGGAATGTTGAACATGACCTCAAAGTTTAAACAACAGCAGCAGCTGGCATTTAGATGTCTCATAAATGAATATGTTGTTGCCTACTACAGATGATGGGCAGATACATTGAGTCAATTTTAGGTACTGTGGGGATGGGGAGAGGATTTCTTAGAAAATTTATAATCCCTTTTAGTAAACAGTATAGTTAGGACTTTCTTTCTCCTTCCTTCCTTCCTTCCTTCCTTCCTTCCTTCCTTCCTTCCTCTTGAAGTGTCTGCCTGGTAGGCACACTAGTACAGAACACTAATCCCAGGAGATGAGAACATAACTTATGTCTAGAAATGTCAGTTGTAGTGAATAATATTCACAAGTATGAAGTTTTAAATGTTAGAAACTACATGGCTAGTGGTTTGCACCATTCTTGTGGGGATGTTGAATTGAAGTATATTAACTTCTTTTATATGCAAGTGCTGATAATTTTTGTTTCCTCCACAGAAAAGACAGCTCGCTGCACAAAGCTTAGCATTTAATTTAAAAGATAAAGTCTTCTGTGAGCTCTTCCCTGAAGTGGTGGAGGTAAGGGAATTCATCCGTGCAATAATTTGGTTTTCTGTAGTTTTTCAACTTCTCTGTGTAGATCTACAAACTAACTGTTTTAGGACTTTTCCCAGACAGTAGGTACATTTGTCAATCTTGGAAGCCTTTCAAAAGGCACTTTTGCTATGTATTAGAATTAGAAACTTGAATCTTGAAATGGAGTTCTTTTTCTGCTGCACAAAGATCCATTGCACAAAGAATCAAATATGTGCATTTAGGATTGGTGTCATAGCCTTAACTGAGCTGCATGTGCAGCAGACATGGATGCAGTCCCAATATTTTAGAATCATATGCTGTGTTTTCTTGAGTTTGAGTAGGACTAATCTTTGTGTATCTGGACTCGTTCCGTCAATATCCTAGATTTCTAATTTCTTCTACCAGAGACTTACATTCCTCCTGCCTAACTTCTGTGAATGGGAGATGTCTTTTTTTTTTTTTAAGGGTATGTATCTTCCTTGCCCAACGTTAACTCTGTAAGGGTGTTGATACAGTTTATATCACTGTGTATAGGTAACAGTTGAATGTCTTGTGTTCAAAACAAGCTGGATGTGCAAGAATTTCTCATTTCTGAAAAAAAGTTTCTTAGAAAATGTACATGTGAACTACAAATAAATTTGGCCAAATGATTCTTAGTGTCAACTACTGAAGTAGGTCACTTTGGAAGAAGTTGGGGAGACTGTACAAATTTAATGGCAGTTAACTTAGTTTAAAAGACCTGCAGTATAAAGAAGGGTACTGTAGCCTTCTCTAAAGTTATGTAAGAACTTGAGTTCTGAAATATTTTCCAAATACCCAATAACTTCACCGCTTTCACTTCCAACTATTCAGTTTTCTTTTTTTCTTTCTCCAGGAGATTAAACAAAAACAGAAAGCACAAGAAGAGCTCAGTAACAGACCTCCATCCCTCCCTTTGCCAGATGTTGTCCCTGATGGGGAAGCACACTACGGTCAGAATGGAATACCCCTTCTTAATGGGCATGTACCATTGGCACCTGCCAACCATCCAGGTCTCCAACAGGCCAATCGTAACCATGGACTTTTAGGCGGAGCTTTGGCGAACTTGTTTGTTATAGTTGGTTTTGCAGCCTTTGCCTACACAGTCAAGTATGTACTGAGAAGCATAGCGCAAGAATGAGGAGAATAAAAGAAATCCAAGACCAAATTAGTGGTAGTTGCAGAATGATTGGGGCTCTTTGGGCATCTGACTCTGACACTGGGATAAATATTTGTTTTACCAAGTTGCAGGTAAAACACTGGTTGGCTCATGGGTTATGTTTGGGAAATGGAGTACTTTTGATCGGTCAGAAAACTAAAAGTTCTGCTCGCAGATCCTCTTGTCCTTGCTACTATCTAGTAGTGGCTCACAAACAAGTCAAAGCATTATTGATGAGATGCTAACATTTCTAGTGCTTTGATTTTTATAGCAGTTCTCCATCTGTTCTTTGAAATTTGAAAATCTGAAGCAAATAAGGCTTTTTACTTCATTGAAGAATTTTTAAAATTTCACAATTTATGCATATCATATTTTATTTTCATTAGGGAAGAGTCTGTACAGGTGTTGAAATGATTCAAGTAGAGATTTCATGTGGACTTGGTAAGGGTTTGGTTAATGTGAACATTGATGCGACGGAAGATTGCTGGTTTCTCTTTTAAAATAGAATGAACATCATTGCATATCTAGTCAGTAGCGATTAGATGAGTGGGAAAATAACACCATGTGTGTTAAATGTGTTGTCTGAATTGTCACAAAGTAATTGAAGGTTTTCTTTGGGCTATAAGAAGTGCAGTTGTTGACCTTTAGGAATGATTAGCAAGAAAAAACATTTGAATCGGTCTTTAGTGGAAATACCCATATCCAGTATTGTTTTGGATTTGTTCACTTACAGATTTCCATTTTGGGAGATGTTATGTTTGAAAGCTGTAATACTTAATTTTGATCACAAGGTGCCACTGTTGAAAAAAATAATAAAACTGCACACACCAATGGAGAGTTGATTGTGTATTCAGAAAATCTTCTCTGGATTTCTTGGGCTTTGGTAAATGAAGTAACCCTAGCCCTTGTGAAGATAAAAAGACAAATGAGTCTGAATAACAAACCAGCTTCTTCAGAGTCAACTGAATTTATCTGAAGTGTCACTAGCTGACGTAAACCCTTAAAATTAGTTCTGCTTGCTTACTTGAAGATTTGCATAAACTCTTCAAAAAAAGAAAACCCACCACCGCCACCAAAAGCCAAAACCCAAACCCTTCTAATTCATCTGAGATTCTAGCAGCTTTTTTGCTTTTAGGTATAAGTTCATCACTGTTCCCCTTCAGATGACTGATATACCGATGTTTGTTCATGGAATTACAGGCCTGTAGATAAACACTAAAGCTCCTAGGGTAGTCCAAAAGTCTGAAATACTTTTCTAACTTAGTTTACTTCATTCACCCCCCACCCCGCTTAATTTTATCCCAATGCTTTGTTTCATCAGAGGCAAACTTCCTGTGCCTTTCATAATTGACAGTGATGCCTAGTCATCTGGGGAGGACCACACTCACTGTTAATGGTACAACAAACTCAAAGGTGATAGCAGGGTAAAAAGCTCTGCATCTAACTGCATAGTCTTATTTTAAGTATTGTGAAGAGCCCAAATAAATATTACCTCATGTATCTAAGAATTTTTTGAAACTGTTTTTATTTTCCCTTTCAGATTTGTTCTCTCTCTGCTTCTCCTCGGTATCTTGAATTGTAAGCAAAAATGTATTGTTAACCCATGAGCCATGCAGCTTAGAGCATCAATAAATGTGACCAATTCTCTGCAATAGGTAGGAATTATCAAAACTAGCAGAACAGCTCTATACTAAAGAAATCTTAAAGCAGTTCTTACAGAGGTAAGGAAGGGAAGGAGGAGATGGGGTGTGTGTGGATGGAATTTGGAAAAGGCTGGATTTTAAAATGTATTTATAAATATTTGATTTTTTTTTATTTTGTGGTTTTACCAAATCTTATTTATAACTATTTTTTAATTTACCTCTTATATGTGCTTAATCAGCTCTTGTAAAAAGAGAAGCACCAGTTGTATCTGTCTAGAAACAACTATGTTCTGTCGGTCTGGAGGTGTGCTGGAAAGGAAGGGGGAGTGTCGTGTCTTTCCTGCAGTGACAGGGTTTTCAAGGTGTCTTGTCAGACTGGTATTTTTTTCTCAAAGCATATGGACCTGTAGCTGAGGCTGTTCTGCCTCTTAGATTTTAGTATCATTCAAACATGTTTGTGTTCTCGCAATGCCTTTTATTACCATTGACATCGCCTACAGACAGAAGCTTATAATTGAGTATCTGTGTTGATCATCTTATCTTACGGAAGCTCGTTTGCCCACATAAATGAAGACAAAGGCAAGGAGACCTTGGGCACGGTATGTTTGCATTTTTTGTGAAATGTACCTAACCAAGGTAAAAGAACTAGTAAAATCCAGAGATGTTGAATAAAAGGCATTTTATTATGTGACAAGAAGTTGGCCTTAAGCTACACCCAAGTATTTGAAGGTGGGTGTCTTGTTTTTAATAAGTGCCACAATTGGAAACAAAAAACTTTGGTTAAACCCTGGACATGCTGCATTTTTTTCTGAGGATTGGTTGTATTTGAATGAACAAAACGAAACTTCCAATTGCAGTTTCCCTTCAGTATCCTGGATTCAGAGAATGTCTTGACAGTCATTTCTAGGAGCAGTAGCTGGCTGAACCTTTGCACCTGTGGCTTACAAGATTTTGATACATCTCCTTGCTCCTTGCCTTTGGTAACAGAAGATTTATTCCCTTTTGTGTAGGTTTTACTGTTTTGTGTTTTTTTTAAAAGCATTTATAATTGTATGCAGTATCTGATCTTTTTGTTACCAAAGTCATTAGATGGAGTAAACCATTCTTTGCCATGCAAAAATATTATCATGCCCTGAAGCAGTGCGTTACTTAATGTAATAAAACGAAAAGCTGTCCCTCAGTATATGATACTGGAACAAATGTCTGGCCCTGCACTTTCATGCTGCAATTTCATAGATTTCTGTAGGATTGTTATACACAGTTGCTAGGGAGTTTTTGCAGCTTGAATCAGAAGACATCTCAGTGGTCGCCTTTAAAGATCTCTTGATTTTTAAAATCCTGGATTTGTGTGGCATCGTAACTTTTCTCCCCCTAAGATTTCAAGGTCATGAAAGTTACCTTACTTCAAGCATGTACTGAGGAGTAGAAATGACTGCATTGTAAAGTTGTTTGTTCATAATAAACATTCATGATAAAATTTATACTTTCTGTGGGACTGTTTTTGGGAGAAGAATCACTGGGAAGAAATCTACCTGGATGTATATGGACTAGAAAACAAAAACTATGGCAAAATTGCATCTCTCTCACCTCCAGATATTCCTCTCCCCCCAGGTTAGTTTGGTATCCCTTCCATCTGTGGTAAAACACCTCCAGGAAGACCAACAGGTAGTAACTTATTTTAGATCTTTTGTTTGATAATGCAGTTCTTTTACAGAGAGGTATTCGTTCTACAATGATGTAAACATCACAGCTGTCATTGTAGTGCAGTACTGGTTTTCAGTACCTACTCAGACATGGAGCCACTTTAAGATGCTGTTCCGCTGTTTCTGCCAACAGTGATGATGTGTCTGAAGAAAAAAGTAGATTGGAACGTTGCTACTGACTCAGCAGTTGCTGTTTTGAGTATAGTTTGACTTCATTCTGCTGCCATTCCCTTAACATCTGGATAGCTACTTCTGTGATGTCTAGATGGCTTCAGTTCTGTGTAAAGCAGTAAATGTTACTCAGAGGCTGTCTTCACTTTTGACTTTTAGAATTTGATTTTTGGGCTGGCATTCCAGTTTTGTGTGTAGATCCAAAACATCGTTGTTTCTAATAGCAATTTCTTTATAACTTGATGGAAGTGAGGTTTTTTTGCTTGACTGACATCTGCCAGGGCTAAGCTGTGTCCTAATTTGTTTTATGAAATGATGTGTTTCCCTTAATAATGCTGGTATTTCCACCTTTCTTTTTTCTTACTCAGAACGGTTCTTGTACCTGGAGTTCTTTTGCACTCCATTGTTTAGACTTAGTGCTTTTCATTTTGTCACAGAATCACCAGGGTTGGAAGGGACCTCTGGAGATCATCTAGTCCAACCCCCCTGCCAGAGCAGGGTCACCTACAGCAGGTTGCACAGGACAGCGTCCAGGCGGGTTTGGAATGTCCCCAGAGTTGGAGACTCCACCACCTCTCTGGGCAGCCTGTTCCAGTGCTGTGCTACCCTCAAAGTCAAGAAGTTCCTCCTCATGTTTAGATGGAACTTCCTACATTCAAGTTTGTGCCTGTTACCTCTTGTCCTGTCACTGGGCACCACTGAAAAAAGACTGGTCCCATCCTCCCGGCACCCTCCCTTCAAGTATTGTCAGTTGCCCTGCTTCAGGTTTCTTTGGTGCTTGCATTAGTAAGGAACTGGTGAGATGAGGATAGCCACGTTGCTGCATTTTGGATCCGTGTAGTCCTACAGGATTCTTGCTCTGAGGATGGGCATTGTTCTGCCCCTACCCTAGGCAAATTCTGTAGGAAAATACCCCTCCTATTGCATTTGCAATAGTACTTGAATTTGAAACTGATCATGGGTGGTGGTAGTGTCTATCTAGCCAAGTATTAAATGGGAAACTCTCCCAGACACAGAAGAGCAAAGAAATGAGATGCCTTTTGCTCATCTCATGGATTCGCCAACTTGACTTAAATGTGTAAGCAGTCAGCAAGTGACAAGCTGTCTTTTCTTCAGAAGAGCAAGCTCATAATTTGTAATTAGAATTATTACCTTAAGCCCTGTGCTTCAAAAGGGGTTTTTTTGAATGTCTCTGAATAATTTCTGCTACAAATTTGTTGCTGTTGGTGGCTTGTCTTCCTGTGACTGGTTTGTAATATAAACAGTATACAAGATGATACTTTTTTCACTGCCCAGCAAAAGCCAGATCTTCTTAAAGCAGAAAAATCATATTTGCAGTGTAAAAATTGCCTACACACACACAAAAGAGAGGCTATTGAGCGTGAACTCAAAGCATTCACACTTCATGTTATTGAAAAGACTTTTCTGGGCAATGAATGAGGATGATTTATTAGGGTTTAATAGGAACCTTTTATTAGCGGTAAAAGCTTTACCCCCAACAAGGTTATTTCACACCTCGGTGACTCTGAAGAGCCTGCTGCAAGAGAAACCTTACGGGTGGCAGCATATGTTTTCCCCTTTTGCCCAGCGTTTCCGTGGGTTTGCCAGGAGATGGCGTAGCGATCCCGCGTGGGTGGTGGGGAATGCGGGAAAGAGCCGAATGGAGAGAATCTCTCAAACGTGGGCTACAGGGATGTTGCAGAAGGCAACTGAAGTGGACATAAGCTCTTGGTCTGTCTCCCCAAAGCTGCTCTTTTATCTGCTGGTGCGTCTAGGTTTGTTCTAACAGCTTTTGTGTATTAACCCAATCAACAAGCTTGACTTGATATAGGATTAGCATTGAGAAATTTTAGATTTAAACCTAAGGCATCTATCATAGGAATACTCTAGACCTTTATCCGCAATGAAGCTGAGGGTGTGTGTGTCAGGGAATGGTAATGTGCCGCCTTCTGTATTGGCTTAAAAAAAAAAAATAATCATCACTATCTCTGCACCAAGGCTTAAGAATTGTTCAATATATTTACAATGGGCAACTCTGGGGAAAATCCTAGCTTTTGACCTTTTGCCCTTTGGGTATTACTCTCAGCATAGTTAGGTAAGGTCTATCTTGAGTAAAAGGTGACTTGCATAAGTAGAGATTGAAAAATCAAATCACAAGTTTCTTGCCTGACTGTTCAGTTTCCTCTCCAGCTTTACACACACTTATTACAGTGTTTGCAAACACTGTATTTGGGTTCTTGCCCACAATTTTGAAATGCAAATGTGGCTGCTTATAATATCTTCCCTACTTCAAAACTTTCCTCATGCAGAATTGGTATTGTTGTATTCTTAACTGTTCCCGTTATGGTGCTGAGCTCAGAGAAGAAACTATTTGTCTTTGCAGTCACTTTGCGATCCTTGCTTTGTCGTGCTATTAAGTGCAACATCAGCCTGTTCCTATAATTTTTTTTTTTTTTTTTGGCAAATGGGGGTTGAATGTTGTTCATGCATTGGCACGACTCGAGTGCTTTGGAACTGCTGCAACTAGGATGTGCGAACAGCAGCAGCAAGGTGTGTGATTTTCTACAGATGATACAAATGCTGAACTGATGGTTGGAGGAGAGGCAACGACTGTGCTGACACTCGTTTCAGCCCAACATAGGGGAAAGTAGACAGTCAGGAGTTAGCTACAGGCAGTTTGTCCTACTGGACCATCAAGTAACTTCGCTTTGTGACTGCAAATGTAGTTAGGATTCATTTCCCCCCAAATCTGAGAATATAGTCTTGGGATCTGGCTCTTGGGATGGGAAAGGGGATGTTGCAGGCAGACAGCAGACCAGAAAAGCCATTGCCCCATTCCAGCCTTGAATGTCATTTCTTGCCATGGTGTGTGGATCTGTCAAGCTGTTTAGCTGCAATATGACAGATTGTCCTATTAATGTGTCATCAAGTGCACTTTTACAAATTCATGGCTTGTCTACAACTAACCTGAAAAAAGAGGCTTAAGTATGAGAAGGCGCCAAAGAAAGTTAAATATTATTAACAAATAAAGTCTGCCACGTAGTTTTGATGGAATGTGAGCTAGTTGGGGGAGGGGTGATACGCTGTTAACTATTTAGCTTCTGGGTAACTTCCCTTCTCACTCTCTTCTTTCCCAAAATCCGTTTCTCTCAAAAAATGCTTTAAAAAAACAAACAAACAAAAAAATATCTGTATTTTACTTCTTGATTTTGTGCTCAGATTGTTCATGCCTCAGTTTCCCTGAGCCATAGATAATAGAGCTGTTGCTCCTGATCTACCCTGACTGCCTTTAGTGTCCAATGAAGAACTGCGCTGGCATTATTACTTGGATTACAGAAGGCATGGTAAAGGGATTATTAAAAGAAAGCAAATTTGTTGCTTGCCGACTGCATAAGGGACTTCAGATTATGTCACCTTTTATCATTCTTGGACATTTTCGTGGTACAATCTGAGATATTTTTTTGCTTCACTCCCTGTATTTGTAGAAAGAATAGGAATATTTGTTCCAGGTGGTGGGGAACTGACAGATTTGCAGACTGTCCAAGTACTTCAAGGTCTCCCTTATGCAATGCTTGTAGGAGATGCGTCACCTTTGGTTTTCTGTTATTTTTAATAAACAGCCCACCTTCCTGTAAAGAAATTGGAAAGCCCCCACTGAGCCAGCCTCTAATGAGAGCTGGGGGAAAATGTTGTACGGAACACAGCTAACTCGAGTATAAAGCAGGAGTTTTGATGTATCTGTGTGGTGCGATGCTGAGTGCATATTCCAAGCCACATATTTTTAGCTCTACCACACACTCATGTTCAGTATTACAAACTTCCCAGAAAAATGGTGATTTCTCTGAGATAATGAAGGGGAGGTACAGAATAGGGCTGAGGGGAGGGAGCAGGGAACGGGCATTGATTTAAATCTGCCTGGCACACAGGCCAGCTCCACTTATCAGTGAGTCTAATAGGAATGTGAAGAGAATAGGCTTGACAGCTCATTAGAATGTGATCCCTCCTCCTTTTTTTCTTTTTTCTTTTTTTTTTTTTTTTTTCCCCTTTCTTGAAGTTGATGGAAACTCATTCAGGAAAGAAGTACTTCTTTGCTGAGGTAAAGCGAAAGCTGAAGAGAGTTTTGCCAGTGTGCAGCTGGGGAAAGGAGCAGCGAGAAAAATCAGACGTGATCTACACTCAGAGGTACCCGAAATCTTGCCTAGTGTGAGGGGAGATGAGGATGAAAAAGACAAGAGATTCTACATCCTGACAGCTGCTTGTAGCATCGGAACTTACTGCTCATCGTCTTGTTAAAGAAAAGTGAAGATAAACCCAGCTAAAGAGGGAGAGAAGCTAGACTTGGGAAGACTTTATCTGCTCCTAATGGACCTAGGTACATCTTCAGATTCTTTGCTTTTCCCTGTTTGAACTTTTATGATAGGAGAAATCTATTTTGTCTGTAGAAGGCTGAGCCCTTGGCTGAGCTGTGATGCTTTCAGCCTCTTCAGAAGAGCAGTGGCTGTAGCAACCTTGGGTTGCAGTTCCCCAGCATCTTGAAAGGAAAGGATGAGGACTTGTCACTGAGGAAAGGGAAGTATCATTCGAGAGAGAATGGATGGAACCTATTCAAGCCTGCTTTGAACTGAACGCAATGCTTCAAATGACAGAAAGTGAAATCTCCTGTTGAAGAGGAACAACCCAACAACTCCCCTAATGAGTTTGTGTTGTCAGCTCTGGCCTGAGCAACTGTTGCCCCGAGCAATTTGACTTCTCTACGTTTCATAGTTGAGTTCATTTTAAACGAGTCTGAAGACTTATTGGGGGGGGGGAGCAACACTTCAAGGTGGGTGGCAGGATTTTCCAGGGCCCCTTGTATTTATGTAAGCTTCAAGAGGCTGAATGGACTTACCTCTTTCTTCGAGTGAATCCAGATTTTCAAACAAGTTTATCTATACCATTTCCATGTGTCCTGCTTGAACAGAGATTTCTTCAGCAACCAGTGCATCTGTGCATGCTGCTCATTTGACATTGCATAGCCCGGAGGATCACCTTTAATAGTTCTAACCTTTTTTTTTTAATTATAATTATTATTATTATTATTATTTTTTTAGAGAGAAGTCTGTGTCTATTCCTGTTACTGGTGGTGAAGGTGTTTGTGCTTGGAGAGTGCCCTTCCTGACTTGGCCCCTCCCTTTTCAAAATGAAGGGGTGCACCTGGGTATTTGTGGCAACTTTACTTTGTCAGCAGTTTTGCCTCTTCAGAGTTATGGCAGCAAAGAGAGAGAGAAAGATGAAGAAAGAACCTAACCAGTATACAGAGCCTTTCAATGCTACCCTCTCAAACAGTGAAGAACTGCACGGGCATCCCAAGGTAGGTGTTTACATGTTGTCAGTGCTTGGTAGAACTTATTTCTAGTAGTAATGTGATGCTGGTTCCTTTTTCCAATGATTGAGGCAATCTTGCCAAATTCTATTTGATTTTAAAGAGAAACGTTCTTTCTCTCTTTTGCCTGTGCATGATTGATATTCTAGCTTACGGAAGCAAACACTGAAATACTGCAATTTATTATTATAATTTATTTTAGAATATGCACGACTGAAGTTCCAGTTCCATAGTAGCTAATTAAGTGTAAAGACATTTTGGAGTTCTAGTGTATGAACACTATCCTCTTCAGAAACAACTGATTAAAAAAAGGCAAGTGGGTTATTGCAGTACAATAGTGATACTGGAATATTAATGTATCTCTTGCAGGCAAACCCTTTACTCTCTGGAAGATTATTTCAAAACTGTCTTGGGCAACAGTATAAACACCTGAGCACGCCTGAGCTTTCTCTGTATTGCACCTTCCACCACAGAGGCTGTGGTGACTGAAAATTACAGATGAGAAATTTTGGCGTAGTCAGATCTGTTTAATGTGATTGTGGCTCTTGTAGGAAAGGATTCAGGGAGACTACAACAGTAAGAAAGGAGGGAATCTCCCCTATCACACAGCCCCTTCTCTCTCTCTCTCTCTCCCCCTACTCACACAAAAATGTCCCTTGTTTCAAATGGAGGTGACCTCTAAAACATGACTTTGATCACAAGCATTAGGGATGGCAGTCACTATAGCAATAGAGGAACAAACCTGTCAAAAATTGGGGCATGGCAGTGGGGGCAAGTTAGAACAATTGGGCTGACATTCTAAATATCCTATTCAATGCTATTGTGAGAGTAATTGGTTAAGGTTGGGCAAGTCTGGGAAACAGTCCTCTATATAAAAAAGCTGGCTGCTACACTTCAAATTATCATTAGGGGACTGTAAGCAGCGTTTCTTCAGCTAATTCTTTGTTGTGTATTGCAGGGCTCTGTCAGGACAGGTTGTATACATGCTAAATTCTTGAGGTGCTTATAATAAATCACTTCTACTCTCTCTAGAACTGCTTCATTCTGCCTTTGCAAAAGGGGCCAGTTACATATCTGGTGCAACTAAATTTCAGTCTATTCTGGAATTAATTTGGCTTGATGTGAAATGTATTGGACCGCAAGCACAATATATTCTGATTGCAAAAACAAGCAGAAACTGGTCCTGGTTAATTCTGATATAGTCATACATACATTATTGCTAAAAGAAACACAGTACTCATTCGGAGGCTAGTGGCCATTCATTAAAACAGACATTGTTTGGAAGCTGCAGTTTCTGTGTTGAAATACTTTGCTTTAAAATATCCATGGCAAAAGTTTGGCTTCAGTAAGAGCTGGCGAGTTCAGTGAAGGCAGGTTCTGTTTAATAAGGACAGGACGAAACTGAATCTTTGATGTAAATGCTTATGAGCTCTGCCTGATATCCACTCCCAAATTTTGCAATGTGGACTTTTCTCCTTGGAATCTATTTGAGGTTGAAGTCCAGGCTGTAGTTAAGTATTGTTTCTAAATGTCATGGGTTGACTGTATTGTGCTTTATATTTATATAGCACCTGCCCAAGCTAAGGGGGCTTATTTTACACATGCTACAAATGCAGTGCTTAAGAATTGCCACCATTTCTGGGGTAAACGACAGCACACAAAGCATCACGATTTGTATTCGCAAAGGGAAGAAGTAAAGTAATAGTGAAGCTGTCCTTACCTAACCTATCAAGCTAAAGGAAGGTTGAAAGCAGTGCTCTGTGGAAGACTGATCTCTTTGAGCCTTGAAGGTACTTCTGTGAGCAGGTTTGTTTCATGAAAGGATGCCCTGCACAGGAAAGTGAAACAGCAGCAGTGTCCCATTTCATTTCTCTACAGCACATAACAGGAAAGACGGATATTTTTTTTTTTGGCCTTGTACACTAAAAATTAAGGCTGTGTTTACCTTGGAAGACTCTGTGGCCAGCTGGTAGGTTTATCAAAGCAGAAGGAGCAGGGAATGAAGTATTAGCTGAGAGTAGTGATTTTTATTCATACTGTTGAGAAGGTAGATGTGTTTTCCTTCTAATTAAGCAAAACAACTTGGGACAAATTTCTCTTGGGAATTCTTTTCAAATAGGAGCGGAGAAAGCTCCCCTTTAACATTCACAGTGCACATGGTGAAACCTCTGCCTAAAACAGGGAAGCAGAAGTCTCAAATCTCTTGATAAACCTGGTATTTCCAAGGAAATATAAGTGCATTGGATTTTTTCATTTTTGTAAAAAAAAAAAAAAAAAAAGTTTTCCTCCAGTCTTTGCTGAGTTGCTGTCAGTGTGATGGGCTTGCCAAGCACATGAGAATTTTCTTCTCTGACACAGATGGACTAAGAGAGAGAACAGAACATGACTGATGGATACAGAGGTTTTGATCTACTGGACCTTCTTACTTTGACTGTGTGTGGCTAAGTACCCGCAGCTGCCCCTTGCCAGGCTTGCCTTCCCCTTCCCGGGCATAGATCTTGTTTGCAAGAGGTGATATTATACTAACAGGGGTTCAGCAGCAGTAAATTGTCCAGTGGTTGTATAAGGTTGACACTGATCAGGAGTTACCATTTGATACCTCAGTAGAGGGAATAAAGATGGAGTCAGGCTCTTAGTGCCCAGTTAAAGGACACAAGAGGCAGTGGGCACAAGTTGAAATACAGGAAATTCCACTTAAACATAAGAAAAGTTTCTTTACTTTGAGGATGGTCAAACACTGGAAAAGGCTGGACAGAGAGGCTGTGGAGTCTCCATCCTTGGAGACAGTCAAAACCTGACTGCACGTGGTCCAGAGTGACCTGCTGTAGTTCACCTGCTTAGAACAGAGGCTGTTGAACTAGACAATCTACGGATGTCCTTTCCAAGCTCACCCGTTCTGTGAGCTGCTTTTAGGGGTTGTTCAGCTGAACAACTCAAAGGCAGCATCCTAACCTGGGGAAAACTGTTGGCTCCCAGTGAAATTTCAGGGATGATTTGAGGACAACAGGATTTTACCTTCCATGGAATTTCTGCAAGAAACAGTGTAATGTTTTTAATTTAATTACCCACTACATAGCCAAGAATTCCTTGAAATTTTATTTCCTTTGTGATCCTTCTGTCTCTGTCAAATATCTAGTAGGCTAGGTCTACCTGGTTTATTATTTAAATCTCTCTGGATTTATTTCTTTGGAGCCTTGTGCTTCCAATTGAAAAGAGCAGCTGGTTCAATGACATTGCATAGATTGCATTCCTCCTCTGTAAAGAGATTTCAGTCTTAGCCTGAAACGTGTGATTGCATGTATAAATGAGAGAAGTATTTTTGGGCCTGACAAGTAATAAAGCCATGGGAGAGATTGGACCATGACCTGTCTGTAGTAGAAGATGTTATCTTTCACGTTTTGTATCTGTCATCGTTGTCAGTCTTGCTCTGGCATATTATGAACAAGAAGGGCTATAACAGCATGCTTCCTAGCGATTCCTTGTGGCCTATGTAAAATAATGTTGGATTCATACATCTGACTCAGCATATCAAATAATTCAGTGCTTGGTCTCATTTCTCAGAGCTCTCCATAAGATTTTTAAAGCTCGTTATTAAAGTACGTAGTCCCCCTTCAGATGTGATTTTGTGTGCTAGACGCATTGTGCTACACCTGTACTATTGGTGCTCCTCAGTTCCTTACCTTTTTGTGGCATCCCTAAAGACAGAACTCTACTGGTACATCGCAGGGTGACACTAATTAACATTGTAATACAGCTAACAGCAACAAACATCATGTCTTTTTCTCACCCAGAGTAGCTCTTGCTCGCAAGAACTGTTCCATTAGATTCATTAAATCCGTTATGGGTGTGACCGCTGAAGGCAGTTTGTGTTTAAGCGGAGGGGAGAAGCTTTTTGACATAGCTGTTTAGAGGAGTGAAGAACAATTTTTCAATCACAAAACACAGTGGGAATTTAGGTAGGAATTCCATTTCGGATTTGGCTAAGATACCAAACCTAACACTTCTGCTCTAGGGAAAATTCTTGAGAGATCTGTAAAAACCACAAGTGGTCAGGACCTTGGTTTTACATCTCATTAATAACCAAGAGTGTGTACAACCATAAGTTATTAGCAGCTGACACAGGATTTTTTATGCTAAAAAAAAAAAAAGTGGTCTGTCACTTTTTAACCTGTTCCGGTTAAAATACACTACTGATCTAAATAATTTGCTCCTAATTTCATAATGAAGCTGACAAATACTCTTGCTGGTGTAAATCACGTGTAACAACATAGAAATTTGTGAATTAAGATAATTGAAATGCTTAGTCAGGTCCATTTTGTGTCTGGCAACTGCTTAACTATTAAGTGAAGAATTCTTAAATAGAATTCCATCACAGATGGACAAATACATAGATAACTGAGCAAAACTTGCAGGGCAGTAACTTCAGGTGTGAAGAGTGCAGAGTGGAATGGTTGGGTATATGTTCTTGGACACACATCTCTAAATAATTGCAGGTGGAAAGGATGCTGTCCTCTCACGGAATTGTAACCTTTTCATGCTTTCTTTCCATCCTCTCCCACCCTGAGAAATGCTTAGGTGTGCCTGAGAACACTTTGAGATGCTTTTAGGTGCACAAACTCGCTCACAGGTAGTGTTGACTTTTTTTCTTTTATTCATCCAGACTCTGAAACTGCATTTGTCCATTTCACTTTGGTTTTTAGCAGAGGTGCAGACTGGATCCCGGTATCCTTGAATTTCAGGAAAGTTCAGATGCAGTTCAGAAATTTCTCAGGATCCAAACTCTGCTACTTGACTGTAGATTTCTGCTGGTAGTTTCTTCCGTGCTGGCTGAATCTTGGCCAGAGACTGCGTGTCTCTGGGCAGTGCGTGCTGTTCTGGGAGTTAAAGCCAGAAAGAACCACAGGTTCTGCTTGTGTACAGTGGTCTAAATTACAGCTCAATTTGGCTTTTGTTGTGAGGGAAGTCAGGGACAGAGTGAGCTAATTTCTCATCCATGTCATAAACTGGTTCTGAAGTGATAGGTACCATTGTATTCAGATTCCAAAGTAATCTTAAAAGACCTGATTGAGAGTTCATTAAAAATTGCTGGCAAGGCTCCTGTTGATTTTGGAGGAACTGTTTCAAGTGTTAAAGAATAAGCCTGATTTCACTGTAGTTAACATGAGGATTCCTCCTGACTCCTGTAGGTTAGCTTTGCTCCGTAAACAGCACTCCAGGAGGGACAAGTCCCCTTTGCTGGGATTCCAAGGCTGTTCTCAGTCCTGACTGATACCTGAGTTGGCTGCAAGGTCTCTCTGGCTGCTGGAGGCTGCTGCTGCCAAGAAAAATAGAGGCTTGCATGCTTATTGCTGGGATTGCTCGTGCATGCCATAGTAATTAAATAATAATACCACAAGGATGGAACATTCATTTTAACTGTCAATCATCCTTGTACTGGAGAAATTGGGGAGTGCCATGACTGTCTTGTAGAGGGATTTGTAATTTAAGCAAGCCACTGGAGAGGTATGGGATTTTTTTAATTTTTTTTTTTTTTTTAAACTTCAGTTTTTCATTTATTTTTCCGGCTGTGCCATCTGGATTTCTTTTTTTTCTCCTTGACAAGATGTCTGCTCTGGCCTGTTTCTTCACAGCTGGAGCTCCAGAAAGGCTGAGGACATCTGTTTGTCTTCACAGTTAATGGTCAGAGTCTGCCCATGATTGCTGGCTTCTGCTTCTAGCTGGCCTGTTTCCTCATTTTTGCAGCGGAGGGGATTTTATGCCTGCTTGCAGCCTGGTGGAAACCAGGAATTATTTGAATAGTCTCTTCCACATCTGCAGCAAATGCTGCATCCCAGTTCCTAAGACTCTGGTCTTGTGTTTGCTGTGTTCTGGAGACTGCACTTCTGAGTTCCTGCCACATGAGCCAGCCCTTTTTCAAGGATGAACGGATTTTATTTTCCTTTTCTCTGCAACCCAGCTGGCTTCTGGTACAGCACTGAGGGAATACTCCATCCTGCCTGAGTTGGGTGCTTCTATTAATAAGTTGCTTCCTTCTGCTTTGTGAACTGTACTGCGGCTTTACCACAGACCTGTCGGTCCCAGACGCTGGGACAAAAAGACATCTCCTTCCTTTGGGCAAAGCATGGGTAGGCTTTTACCTGCTTTACATTTATGAGCTATGGAAACTTAAATGCTCATAAACACAGTCCTCTGCAGGTGTCGCCTTGTGTGCGGTGATGCTGCACCCATCTGTTTGCAGATGAAGTGGGGTAGGAAAGAATTAATCTTCTCCCATCAGAAACCATTAAATCTCCATGAAACTCTGATAAATATATTTAATGTTTGTTGTAGAAATAAGCTGCACCTCGTGTGCTGTTCTAAGGGCTTTTGCAAACGTTATGAATGTTTGTCTCTGGACTTGATGTTTACATGTTACAATAGATGGAGAGGTTTGCACCAAAGTTTTTGACTTCTTTCTTATGCTTCACCAAAATCTGCAGTCGAGCAATCTGTGGGAAGGTAATAATGTTTTAGTGAGGTGACTAATGTCACAATACCTGGGATTTCCCATGGTGCTCCATTTACGTTACTTTCCAGTGAAATTTCAGAAAGCTATTTACGTGCTGGGTGCGGTAAGTAAAAAAGGCAAACAATAATTTAGCTAAAACAACCTACTAAAACCTCTTGACTAAACATGCAATTGACAGCTGACTGTAAATGTGGTTATAAACATAAAAAGCCTGTTCAAGACTGATTTTGGTACAGAAATAATGAACTAGATAGTTATGAATAGTTTGTCTTGCTTTTGTTTGCGATACACACTAAATTTGAGCATCAGGGGGGAGTGTGCATAAGCATACTGTGGCTCTGATTAATTACCGTAGAATGCACGAACGATGTGGCAAAATGTCTCGGGATATCCTTGCTTTGGCTTAAAGCACAGATGCCAGCCGCTCTGCAGCCATCTAACTGGAGGGGAGGGTAAGTGAACTGCCTGAACGGAGCAATTCAATAGGAGCAGATCTTTCTGTGGGTTGTGTCTGAGCAGTAAATCACCTAAGATTGTTTGCTGAATAGAGGAGATAGAGTTGGCTTCACAGAGTTTGAGATATATGTTTAACGAATACCCTTGCTCAGCTCACAACACATCGGATTTCTGGGGAACTGCTCATGGTCTGCTGGTTTGTAAATCATCTGTTGACCCAAGCTGTTTGAAATAAATAGATGTGATCACATCAGCTCAGAAATCTATGGACAAGTGCCTCGTACGACACCCATGTGCCTGGATGCATGCCGGAGAGAGGGCTTTCCAGGCTCTGCATCAGCTTAGAAGCACCGACATTCCTTGCAACCTCAAGCTGGAACTCCAGCAGACTTCTACGATTTAATTTTGAAATGATTTATGCTGCATGGATTTTTCATAGCAGATCACACAGGCTGTGGTCTTTCCTCCTCAAAATGGGCTTGCCCTGATATTTCTAAATAACAGGATTTGCAATCCTCTGTCCAATTCCTGTTGCTCTTAGATGGTGACATATATTGAAGTTATTGGGACCTCAGCTCTACCTGCATTCTAAAGGTTAATTGTTTTCTACGTGCTTCTGCAGACTGTTTGATGAAAGGGAATCTGTGCTTATTAGTGGTACTAGAAATGTTATTAAAACTCAATATCGTTCTCTGAGAAGTGGCAAGTGCTTTAGGGAGCCAAGTGAGACAGGTAATGAGCAAACCTAGATGTGTTGCTAACTTGGCTGCATTGGAAGCACCTTGCAAGGTCACTGCTACTGTTAAGGTCACCGAGCGTAGTGTCCGACCTGTGGCAGAACTGTCTAGTGCTGTCAGACTAGAGAGAGCTTAATGCCCAGGGGCAGACGCTTTTAGATCTGAAAAGTGCACTGTTGACTGATTTACTTCTGTGCTTTTTCCACATCCATCTTGTTTTCTTCCTCCTGAATGGTGATAGATCAATATTGATTTACCTAAAGTTGTTGTTGTGGTCTAGGAATCATTTCAAATGTCATTCAACCCACTACTGCCTTGTATTGCTTTCTGCTGGAATCCTGATCTGTACCTGTTCTGTCTCACCAGGAGAAGAAAAAACAGGTTTCTCGAATGAATTGCAAAAGTTTACAGTAGGCGTACGGTGGGGTTTTTGTTTGTTTTAAAGATTTTGAGTGTTCATTGCAGTTTTTCCTCTCTGGCTTTTTCATTAATGGCTCTGACTGCTTAAGCATGGTTCATGAAACTTTGGGATGGCTTGTGCTTTTATCCTCGCTGTGAGGGACATTTGGGAGGCTGATGTATCGACAGACTGGAACCTCCATAGTCAACAGTGAATCGCTCTTGAGAGGGGCGTGGCAGGGTTTTGGTAACCAATGGTTTCTGGTGCCTTTTTTTAATTTGAAGTTAGAAGTTCATTCCTAGCCTAGGAGAAAACAGCCACCCGGTACGGCTATTTGATCACTTACTTCTGGTTGTCTCTGGGAGGTGACTAATGAGAACAATGGAGCCCAATAGAAAGTAGACCCAAATTCGTGAAGACAGGTCCTCTCTTCTCTCCAGACTTTGCTTAGAAGGGATCCAGAACTAGGCACTGTAATGTCAAAGCTTTTCTAGATAATTCCTCTATGGCTGTGATATACTTGCAGAACATAGGAATGGGGAAAGTAGTTAAATTTGCCAATGGACATTTATTCTGTGATCAGACATGGACTTTGTTTTTTCACTGTGAATTGTTTGGCTTTTTTTTTTTCTCCTCCGTGTGCACATTTGTCACTCCGCAGCCTGTGATTTGAAAGTTATGGAGCATTTCAAGGTTTTCTGTACGTTTTAATCTCCCTGTATTGCTTGATTGATCCAACTGATAAATGTCAGATGCCAGTGGTGAACAATCTCTGGCATCTGGGCAGGTTTTCTGTGGCACGTATTAGGACTGTCAGAGGACTGAGAGTCTCAGCAGCTTCAGAAAGGTCTCTGAGGTGCAGTGGCTCCCAGCTCTTGGCTCCTACTGATTTCTTAAGCAAAGGGAGCTGGGAGGTCCTGCAGGCAGTAACATATTAAGTTATGAGAAGGCACTTTGGTGGTTTAAGGACAGCATCTTCTGGCTTTTGGGACATTTCTGCTGGCAGACTTAGCCTGTAGCTTAGGAAGAAAAAAACCTCACTCTAATGGGAATGTTTGAAAGACTGGTGTCTTTCATACACTGTGTCAGAACTCAGATTGAACTACTATCCTGCATTTGCAATGCTCCTGTAAACGAAGACAAAAAGTGGCACGGTACTGGATCATCCAAACTCAATTGCTTGTAAAGCGTAAAATCCCTTTTCACCCCACCTTCAATGTCTTCCCGAATGCAGTACATTTGGATGAAGGATGTGGTTTAGGCAGCAGACAGCAGTCTGGTCTGGAAACTTTGCATTCTCTGAATTCATGTAGTGGCCAAAGAGATACAGTGATACCAGTCTTTGTTCTTGTTTCCCTTTAGATCCTAGAATCTCCAGATCCTCGAATCACAGATCCACGGCGGACCTGGATCTCCTTTGTTCACCGCCCAGATGATGGCAATACCTCTAAAAGGAGATGCAAAGGGAAAGACAAGAAATTAGTAGGTTATTGCTAGATTGTCATCAGCTAATATGTGTGCACCATGGCTTCCCTTCCTACTGCTGATATGCAAGGTGTTTTGTATGCTCCAGCTTTTGCCTTCCCACCCCAGAGTGCTGCATTTTCATTTGTTTGTGTTTAATTTCTCAAAGAATTTTGGAGAAGTTTGAGACAGTAAGTGCTATATACTTTGTAATATAAGGTATGTGAATTCCACTGTCAACATTCATTTTTGTTTAAACCAGCTGTTTCTTGGACTGAGCCTTTTTTGGATTTTTACTGCTCAGTAGAAATAAAATTAACATTTTTTTTTTTTTCCACTAGATAAAGTCCAGGTATCTCAAAGGATATGTTAATCTAGGTGTGGACAAGTCATTTATTTCAAATTAATGAATTACTGATCATCTGCTGAGTGATGCTTGATCACCTGTGCACTTTTAATCTGCTGCTTAGACAATTTTGAATGCTTTTAATGATTTCCTTTTATTTCTCAGTTAGCTGAGAGGCAGGAGTGCTTCCACGCAGGTTTGCTGCAGTTTAGTTGAGGAAACAGGAACACCCTGGGAACAACATACATCAAAACAGCATTGATAGCACTGTTGTGTGTTCGTAGTACTAGTTTAAAGCTCTAATGTGTGTGGCTAACCCTTACAGGTGTTTTGAATAAACTGTTTCATTTTTTTCTGAGCTCTACTGTTGCACCAAACATTCATGTATGTAATCGTTATGTCTCATCAATATATATTAATAACAAAGTGTGGCTAGATGGCTATTCCAGTTAGCGACTAGGCAGAATAAGCAGCTTAAAAGCTAGTAAGTTACTTTGGTGATAGGAGAAGATACACAAGCAGCAAACTTACTCTTGTGCCTGTTGTGCTTCACACTGTGTATATGCACTTGAAGAACCAGTTTGTGTTTACCTGAGCAAAGTTTATCCTCCCACATAAAGATGTGAGTAAATTTCAAGTGCTGGAATTCACAGCTGGCTGGAGAGTGAGTTTAAGATTTACTGCACCAGGCCTGTAGTTGAACCGATTGGTAGTGGAGGGGACTGCTCACGTGGCTGCCAGCCCTGTAGAACTGGCTCATGGCTGAGAGAACTTTTGGTCTGTCAGTGCAATTCCCTGGTTCTAATTCACATGTTTTTCTTTGGTTACTTCCTTAGCGTGGCCTTGTTGGGCCCCCAGGACCTCCTGGCCCCCAGGGACCTCCAGGAGCACCTGGTGCTGAAGTCACCCGGGAAGTCCTTCTGCAGGAGTTTAAGGAGATATTAAAAGGTAAAGACTGTAAGAGCTTTGTGCTTTTGTGATCTGCTGCTTTTGGTAAGCACCATCGCAAATAAAGAACTGGCTTTGCAAATGTTTGCCTGAAAGCATTCCCCTATCTGGCAATCAAAAATTTGAAAAAATATTTCCTCAGTGCTGCTCAGTTTGAGTTGAAGAGTTGAGTGCAGAAGTCTAATCACACAACTAATGGCTTCGTAGACCAGGCTCTTAAACTAAGCCTTTATTTTCCTATACTTTTTCCTTTCTCCTCAGAAGCCGTTGAGCGTCGAGCATCCCTGGCTATTTCAGCCCATCCTAGCCAGCTGCCTCCACTCCTGCTCTCCTTGGAGGAAGTTTCACCCCACAGACGTGTGGAGGAGGCATTCCATTGCAAGCTAAAAGGACAAGTCATTGTAGATAAGAAGACCCTGGTAGAACTTCAGAACTTCCAGTCGGTGAGAAGGGATTACAGACTGAACCTGTGCAACTCCACAACAGCCATTGTGCGTAGATCAGCTATAGTTCCCCTAGTCTGCAAAGCTTCTGGGTGGCTCTGTAGATAAAGGTGTTTCCGGAAGGGACAGACTAATCCCAGAAGCTCATCTCAGGCTTGGATGCTATGAACATAGCACTACCTTTTCTGTGATTGATGGAAGTAGGATCTCATATGGTGATTACTGCACTGAAGCTCAACTGCAGTAAGATAGACATTTAGCTTTGAGTCTTCTTCCTGACAAACCCAAGAGGCAGACTTTCTTCTCTCTTGCAGCCCAGCTGAATCTCATTACAGTTCTTACTGAAGTTCTAACAGGTCTGTGCAAGAGAGGGCTGTCTCACAGGTCCAAACAACAGTCTTTTTATTTCAGTTAATGATGGAGAAAGACTTGTCCATGTTTGGCATTAGTCTGAAGGATCTGTTCTTTTTTTCAGTGCACACCCTGTTTAATTCCAGAATAATGTTCAGATGTAGAAAAATATCAGGGGCAGACGGAAGCCATTGGTTATAGATTTGCGAGCCCAAATAAGAGCCATCATTTTGTTAGACAAGCCAGTGATGATGCTCAAATTCTTTACATAATGTTCTGTAGAAGACTAATAAATGTTACCTATATAATTTCATTCTACTCATGTTATAGTGACAAGCACACCACCACGGGATGCTGTAGGTCACTATAAGCATGGTTACAAGGAAGCTGTTGAATTTTATATTAAAGCTTCTACTAACCATTTCTGAAACAGTTGCAAATAGGATCTCAATTTGAAGTACAAATGTTAGGCAAAGTAATAGCTAAAAACAAATAGTTACTTGGTAATCGAGGAGACTTATTCTAGACTTCGGAGTTACAAGGCCTTCAGATACGTGGTTGGTTTTGTGATGTGACAAGAAGAGCTTGAAGAGTCTGAACAGGGAAGATGGCTTTCCGTCAGCAGGGTTTGCTAACACGGTTCATGCAGTAAGGTGCTGACTTTCTTCCCAGCTGCACTGAGTCCCGTTTCTGAATAATCCTGTCCAGCAGATCCTTTCCCATGGAGTAGTTTTGCTGCTAGGACTTCTCACAGCTACAGGACTAGAGGCAGCGGTTATGTTCTAAACAGGGTGCTTTCCTGGATCTTTCCCAAATACACTTGTGGAAGCCTGGTTTGACAGCACTGTGGGTGCTGGCACAGAGGCAAGATTGTACTTGAAGTGTGGGCAGGGCTAGAGAGATCTGCTGCCTCATTAATTAGGAGGGAAAATGTGAATAAAGACATCTCAGCAATCAGTGTGTAGGCTGATGCTTCCCATGCTTTGTTATCATATGCCTGGCTTTTTTCTAATTGCTTCTGGCCCTGAAGCTGATGTGGGAGGGCTGGCAGGCCTCTGGATGCCAGCCTTTCATTTCGGCTTTGGGACAAGAAGTGTCTGGTTTTAGCTTGTGCTCTGATACAGGGGAATTTAGCAGGGAGTGAGACAGTGGATGCTCTTGCAAAGATGAAAACATTGTCTTTAAACGGTCCAAGGCGGGGGGAGAGAGAGAATTCCCCTCCCTCCATTCTGTCAGTTTAATAGGGTGAAGAAGCCAGCAGTTTGATACTTCTTGGTGATAGGGATTGACTCTTACTCCTGGATTTGGACCTTACCCAAAGCATTTTGAGGTAGTGGAAAGAACCTGTGTTGAGAAACAGCCTATTGCTTCTACACTGTGTCATTTGAGCATGGTGTCTAAGTCACTCTGACCTTGAGGATTGAGAAAGCATGATGGTTTTTTCATCCTTCCATGCTAAATTTCCTCCAAGAACATTCCCTCCCTCTCTTCCTCTTGGTCTCACAATTTCCTTAGTATCTGGAATGAAACATGTGATACGCCTTTCCCCACACCTCTTCCTCCTGTGTCTCACACTTTGAGGTTTCTACTGATTGCCTCTTGCAAAAGCTTTCAGAAAGGTACTTTCCACAGTGAGAATTGAAGTAACTGCAGCCTCTGACAGGCCATGGAAGTGGGATTTGTCTGGGGCCCGGGAGCATCACTGGAATCGGATCATTTAAGGCTAAGGTAGCCTATGTGCTTTTCATGGTGAAAAATCCCAGAAGGAGTCCTGGTGTCACTAGTGCCTTGAGGTCAAGCTAAATGTCTGCCTTTGGTAGTTGAATTTTATTGCTGCTTGAGGAGATTGCCGCATCCCCTGTGCGTTGTGGTTGCTGTGCAGGCTGGGTTATCTTTTTCTTTAATAACGGATAGGTTAATGCATTGCTTTCCACAGGGTTTCTCCCTGAAGAGCTAAACTGGCAGTTCACACCTCAATTCTCTGTGCACGGTTCCTGTTTTCCACCCAGAAGTAAACTATGGAGTGAGTGAGGGAGACGTGGGGTTAGGAGATGAACGGAGGAAGAGAAGCTGACCTTGGTTTGTACAGGCTGGCCAGATACTAACTTGTTTGTTTGCTTTTGGTCTGCTAACTGAAATAATTGTGTGCAAGCAGTTAGTTTCTCAGATACAAATCCCTGCAGTGTTTGAAGCAGCTGGGTGAGTATGCTGCTGTGGGGCAGCAAATACAGCAGGGAGCTCTAATTGGCATGGGGTTTAATGGAATATTTTGCCCAGAGAACCTCTCCCTGCATTGTCTATTTCTATGAGCAAAAGAATAACAAAGCCACAGAGGGCATGAAGAAACAGGAATGTTTTATCAGTGATAATTTACTGGTGCCTAAAATTGCGCTCCATGCTCAGCCAGTGGTTTCGGAATTATGTTGCTGATTCTGCTAATAGCTGTAAGAAGAAAGGAATGAATTAACTACGCAGTACAGTTTTGCACATACAGGGCTTGGATCTGCGCTTTCAGTGGGGTAAACCAAAATTAGCAGTACCAAAAATGATGGTAGCATAAGAATGGAGTCAAGCTCCTTCCATAGTCGTTGTTGTTAGGTTAGCTGTTACATTGTCCATATGTGTGTACGTAAAGAAAATAGAGCTCCTTTTGTGCGTGTGTATGTGCACATAGGCACACATCAGCGCACACTGATAAATATAGAGTCTTAGAAATCATTGTATGAAATGTAGTTGTTCTGCGGTTCGTTATTACTGTTTTCCCGTTATACATATGTCACCTTACGAGAAATGACACTGGTCTTGATAGATTTTCAGCACCATTTGATGCATACATAAAACATTTCTAGTAAAGTTCTGTGAAATTTAAGACTACAGATCTCAGTAAATAAGGACTGGGAATTACTCTGTTGTGAGCCTTGCCTGGGATTTGCTGAATAAAGGCAGGTTAGTCATTTCACTCCTACCATGTAGTAACTCTGTAAACAAACACCACCAGACCCAAATATTTGCAGCCTTACATCCTTTCAAAAAGAAAGCTAAATAAATTATTCCTACCCTGCACTGTGAAAGCTGGCAATTTCTGGCTGTGATGAACCAGAATGGGGAGGCAATTAACTTCGTTCTGGTACTTGAACAAAGGTGTTCCATGGGGGTTTTGTTTTTGGTTTGATTGGGGGTTTTTTTTGTTTTTGAGTTTGTTTTTTTTTTTTAGTGTAATAGCACCTGTGGCAACACTGCTACAAATTCATTCACTGTGTCTCAGGCCCCTTTCACCATCTAGTATTGGAAAGCATACTCGAATGTTGGGTTGTTGAGATCGCTCAGTTACGCGTTTGTGCGTGTTTTAGGGATACAGCAGCGTGTGTGCGCCTTTACAGAGGCAGATTTGAACAGCTTTTCTGTCCCATAAGAGCAATGTAGGGCAAATCTCTCAGGACAGCATTCACGGGAATGCGTTCACATTGCACAGAATGCCCTTGCGGTGGAAGCAAAGTCTGACTAATGTGCTTTCTTGGCCCATTGAAGCCACTCCTGCTTCTCCCCAGCTCTAGCCAAATTCATATCAGGCAGGCCAAAACTAACAATAAACATTTCTCGCAGAGTTTATTTTAGTCTGAGTCAGATAATCTGCTGTGAGTTTAACTTCAGACTGCTTCCTTGCCATGAGGAGAAGCTGCATACTATTACTAGCTTTTTGCCTGTTCTGTAGAATCCAAGGCTAGGAAAAAATGAAACTAAATGTGGAACCTGTAAGAATTCAAGCAGTTGTTCTGTAACAGTACCAAAGCCATCTGACTTAGACCTGAATTTGGTAGAAAACCTCTGGAGACCCATAGGAGTGTTTTCTCTGTACTCGTATCGCAAAAGCAGTGTATGAGGTTCCAGGTTTTTAAGCCTGGGGGCACTGCTTTGTCCCATCTAGGAAATCTTTGGGAGTAGTAGGGACCTCTTGACTCACATGATGGGAGATCTTGTATATCAGAACATCAGTGGAGGCTAGAGGCCGCTAGGACCAGCAGAGCATAGGGATGCAGTAAGCACAGTCTGAGTCAAGATGAGTTAGAAGAGTTGGGCAGTGAGCAAAAAGGGCATCTTCACATCTCATACTGATCGTTTTGCCTTTTGTGGGCATCAAATGAGCGTCCATCTGGAAGGCATGTTCTGGGGAGATCAGGCAGTAGCCTTGCAAATTTTTTTAACTTTGTTCTCATGCACATAAGCTTGTTCTTTGTCATGGACAGAAGTAATTGTTGAGAGTGCTGGGGACTTTTTCAGGGTCTGCTCTTCTTATCTTCCAGCCTCTGGCCAAAGGAGCTTTTCTCCGGGGGACAGGATTAAATCTGGCAACAGGACGTTTCACAGCACCTGTGTCTGGCATCTACCAGTTTTCAGCCAATGTCCACATTGGTGAGTGTTGTCCACAGAAGCCTTTTCTGTACTGTTTGAGAGGTGCAGGAAGGAGACCTGGAGAACTCTGGGTCCTGTTTGGTTTGAAGCGTGTGCAAATGGCAGCCCTTTGCAGTGAGCCATGGTACCATGACCCAAAACCCTGTCCTTAGAGCTGGGTACTTCCCAGACTGATAGCCACAGCAGGCCACTCCATGCAAACCAAACAAATCAACGCTCCTTATGGAGGATGAGTTTAGGGAACAAATATGTTCATGTGCTTCCATAAAAGACTTCAGAAGAAATGAACATGATGATGTAGAACTGCATCAAGGCAGTTTTGACTGTGTTTTGTCACTAGTGCATTCGTTCAATGGCTTTAAACATTCAGTGATGAAGAATTTTATAACCCAATGCCAAAAGGATGGTTTCCTAGAAAAGTCACAAGGTTAATGGTGTCTCTGTTAAGCCACACACCAGCAACTGGTGATCTGCTGTGTTGCAAAAGTCCTGATATTTCTTCCACTGCTTTCCCCAGACCACAGTGAGTTGAAGAGTAAAGTCCAACTCCGAGCCCGAGATAATGTCCGAGTGTTGATCTGCATTGAATCTCTGTGCCACCGATACACGTGAGTTCCTGCAGTGCTGTCTTGGGCAGTTACTTTTCTCAGATGGGCCAATGTTTCAACCAGCTGTGAAAATCAGGTTCACCAACAGTGAAATTTTTATAATAAATGCTTGTAGAACTTTTCTGAAGAAAGTAATTCCATCTGGCCCTTAGGTTTTATGTGTTTTTTTTATTCTGATTTTTAACCTTTCAGTGCTAATTACTCTAAATAGATGAATATTGCATATGTTGAGAGAATTGAGAATGAAGTTGGCTGAAACGGGATATAGCTAAAGGTGCTGAACGCTCAGCTATCATCATAAACGTAGAGTGAGAGAAACACTTTAATTTTGTGCCAGAGGTTGTTAGCTCTATTTTTATAATTTCAGCTGCATCCTGAATGGATCATAGCGTCTCGCTCATGTTGCCATGAAAGTGTCGGAGTGATGAGGAGAATGAATAGGTGGAAAATAGAGGTGAATGGGTGCTGAGGCAGAAAGTGCAGGGCTTGCATACAGGTACATGATACCTTCTCACAGCCCCCAGCTGCCTTGTGGAGCTTGCTCGGATAACCATGCTGAATTTTCCTCTGCTGGGATCCATTAGCAAAACTCTGCTAAAGAAACGCTTTTGTTAGGTCACGGCAACCTTGGGTGCTGCTCCTTATGCAGTGGGCCATGGCATCAGCACGCTGTTGGCTGCTCTTATTTGCTTCTGGCATCCTTTCAGCTGCATCACATACGTGCCCTGCATCTCAGAGAAGGCCAGCTCAGGGGGTGGGGGGCCCCTGGGCTGGGGTGAATGGCACCCAGTAGAGGGCAATGCTGCTTGCAGAGAGTGGCCACCGCCTCGGTTTGCAGCTGGGCCCTTGGCATGGGAGGAAAAATGCCTGTTACAGGGCTGTGTAGATTTGCTTTTCTCTGCCCTGCCTGCAGCTCTTCCAGTGCAGCTGTAGCAACAGCCTTGCAATAGCACCACTGAAATAGATCCATAAAACAACTCTACGGGTGGAACTTAAAACCCACAAAACCATAAATTTGCTGCTGGACTGGCTGCTTCAGCCTTCACGTTCCCTGCTTCGTGAGTCAAAGTGCTGCAAATAGGACTGACCTCTCCGTAGGCATTTCAATTTAGAGGCTTTATTGGCAGGTGAATTTGATGTGAAGCCTCACATAATAAACCTCTCTTAGATTTCATTGGCCTGTGGAAAAAACTTGATTGGTATCTGAGCACCCATAACTAACTAGGGTAAGAGTGAGCTGTGCGCCCACTGACCTGACGGGAAGTCAAGGAGCTTGCTGACTGAAGCAACTGGCACCTCCTCGGCCTTGAAGGCTGTTTTATAACAGTCTTTTATGATTGCAGTACTTAAAGTGAAGCAGTGACAGACTGGCTGCAGCCACAATGTCAGCAGAAGAAGGGGGGTGTAACTTCTTGTCCCTTGAAGGGACGCCTTATATTGTGGTAAGCTGCAGAACTCATGGGACATTTCATTTCTGGCACTTGTGAGAATTTGTTTAGATCATGCTAAGAATGGACCTTAGCCTGATCTTGAAAACTGAGATGCATGTTGACAATGAGTGATTTTGGGACAGCCCAGGTCTTTAATCACAGGGGTGGAACAGGTAGGAGTAGGGCAGAATGCTACCGACCTTTTTACAAGTAGCTCTCCCAAATTGCCTGTGCCCAGTGCAGATCCCGATTCTTGCCCTTTCCTCTGCATAGCAAAGATCAGACAGGTTCGAGTAATCAGGTTTTGGTTTTTTTTTCTTCAGCGTTGGTGCTTTTTTCTTTTCACCAACAACAATCTCCTCTTATCTAAGCAATTTCATCAAGAGCAGGACTCATGCCCCTAGCCTTTGGATTCCCCATGAAGAGAGACTGCACATTCCACAGAATCTTTTTCTACATGCTTTTGGGATGTGGAAAGATGTTCTCCCTTGGGATGTGGAAGAATATTGCCAGTTGGTTGGTTTGATAAAGATTTGAGTGAATGAGTGGGTGAGATTTATGAAGCCACCTAAGAGGATTTGAAAGTGAAATTGATCCTGCAGATCTCCAAGAGTGAAAAGCTGTTCTCCCATCCTGACCTCCACTCTGCATTGTCTTCAGTTACAGAATTATACAGAAAATCTAAATTCCATTTAAACCATTTTGCAAAATAACTGAAAATGAGAGTGTTGAGTTTTTCTTCCTAATGATTCCACAAACTCCCCACTGATTTGATTAAGGCATTTGAGAGGGAGCAAAGTGTTTTTCTTCTGGAAGGCTCACTTCTGCCTCCAAGGACAGTGTCTGTGTCTCTCCCTTGCTGTCCATTCAGTCAATCTTACAGTAACGTTACTAAAGAATGGATGTCAGTCTCTGATTGCTTTCAGCGTAACTTTAGTCTTGCTTCCTCTTTCTGGTAAATGCAAGCACAAGAGTTATCTGAACACGAAGCTTCCCTGTGGGCCATGGAAACTACTGTGCCATCCTCATTGCAGATCTTCTTAGCTCCTGGAAAACTGTTCTGGGTCTAGCTGGGATGTGTGAACAACCTCTTTGTCACGTACAGCCCAGACAGGTTTATTGGGATGTTTTGAGATTAACTTGCCGTCTGAAGAGTTTATAGCTACATTCTCCAAAGAACAGTAACAGTGCAAACTTTTTTTTCTTAGACAGAACTGACCTAGATGTTAATGGTTTAGATAAAGCTCTCTGATGTCTGACTCGGAGCTTTCATCAGTTGTCCAGGGTCGCAATTGATGATTGGTTGTCCTGCAAGGCTGTCCTGAGTTGAGTGAGTCGGACAGCAGTGGGAGTAAAGCAGAATCGGCACTGGCTCTATGAGAGACCCCTCTCTCTCCTATGGTGGGTGAGAGTTTGACTGGTCTGTGGCATGGAAGGAAGATGGGTGGAGGGATGGGAACCTGTCCGGACAGACATTCTGCTGGCACAGGCTGAGCTGCTACCCGTGCTTGTGGAATTTCCTGGGGATGTCAGCGTACACAGTCATTCATTTGAGGGAGCTAAAAGAGCCCTGAGGGCTTTCGGCTGAGAGAGATGGAAACTCAGAGGCAAGGAGACAGTTGGAGTAGAAGAGATTAATGGTGGGAAGTTCCCACCCAACTTAGGCTTTTGGCAGGATATGACACACAGACTGAGCTCTTCAATCAAGGTGGTGCCAAGTGGCTTGCTCTCTCTGGGCCAAATTGCCCCTACCTTTTATGCATATTATTTCCTTGCAAGGGGGCTGGAAACAGCACGTTTGCACTTGCTAGCTTTCGTCGTCACCACTTCATGGAAAAAAGGGAGGAAAGAGGTTGGTTTTCTTGGGAAAACAACTAGATCTGCTACCACTGGCTAGGCAGATTTCAGAAGAAGCAGCCAGGCGTGGAGCTCTGTGCTTTCATATTGCTGTGGAACTGAGCTTACACGGGTTGTTCTGATTGTTGATGTCTCGGGCACCTCCTTCCACCCTGAATCCTGTGCAAAGGAGCTGAGTTAGAGTTCTGTAAACAGAGGATGCCACAGAGAGCAGCTGTCCTACATCTTGCTACCGCAAGGAATATGATGGCTATTAGAACACGGTATTAGAAAAGAACAGTGCTTGAGGGGTGATCTGGAGCTCTCCCTTGAATTTTAACTGAAGCACGATTTATTTATTTTTTTGGCTTGTATGTGATCCCTGATCCTGTCCTCCCAAAACACCTTTCAGCTGTAGAATACAGTCATTCTTGCATAGGCTGACTACATATATTGTTAAGGTGAAACAGGCCTTTCCCACCTTGAAAATGAATGAACTGTTACTGGCAGAATGCATATAGCTAGCTCTTTGCAGAATGACGAGAGTATAAACTATTGTGGTGGTCAACAAACTGGGATAACTGGTATGTAGATAAACCTAAAGGGCATGTTTAGCACCTGGTCAAGGGTGAGGGATAGAGACTACAGGACCTTGAGAAAGGCCTCGGTGAGAGAAAGTGGCTCCCAGTTCCTGCCTCCAGCTGTGTTTTGCATTCACAGTCCTGTATGCTCTGTAGGTCTTCCATTAGGCACTACGGTGAGGGCAAGGGTCTACTGTTCCCTTTTCAAGGCAGCTGATTACTGCAACAGGACACCTATTCAGTACAGATGGGCGCTAGAACCACCAGGTCCTCTTTCTAGGGAGGTCATGAGACTTGTCATTCCATATACAACTATTGTGGTGGCCTTAGGTGTTTAACCTGTTTATTTTTCTTTTGCTGCCGTTTAGGTCTTTGGAAGTCATTGCTGGTCTGGAAAGTAACAGCAAAATCTTCACTATCTATGTACACGGCTTACTGCAGCTGCAGGTGAGCCCATGCAGACTGGGAACCGCTAGTTTGCTTGGCAGGCTGTGGAGTTATTTACTGGCACCAGGAGGCGGGGGAGTTTTTATTAACCTTCTTTCTAAGGTTAATGAAGTTAAAAGCCTTACCTGGGGTGACTAGAGAGTGGCAGGAACAGGAACGAAAGCCAAATTTGTGGTGGATGTTCTGATCTTCAGCCACACAAGTAACCTTCCCTCTAAGAAATGACAGCAAATATTCTTCCTTCTCAAATCTCCCCTTGCATTGTCAAGATGGCAGTTGTATTTCCCACTTCATAGAAGGGAATCTGAAGCACAGGTGGCCACTTGACTAGTCACCTAAAAAGCTGCAAGTGCAGTAAGGATCTAGTTAAGTAATAAACCTATAACACAGTTTCACTACAGAAAGTTTCTTCTGCTGAGTCAGAGCTGTAGTGCTGCAGTAAAAATGTTTGGTTGGATCCTATTCCCAGGAGCCACAGAAAAGGGCAGGAGGCTTCTGTGCTTAGTTCATGATAGTGAAATTTTTTCCTCCTTTTACACCGGGACGAAGTGTCAGATATTTCCCTTTCCCTCTCGTTCTCTCTGCAGGCTGGACAGTACACCTCCATATTTGTGGACAACAGTGCTGGAGCTCCCATCACCATTCAGAATGGATCCGATTTCATGGGCATGTTCATGGGCGCGTAACATCATCTGCAGCCGTGTGGCAGCGAAGGATATGAATTAGAGCCTTGCAGTGTATATTTGACTGAAGAAACCTTTACTTTGACTCTTGAAGACTGCTTCCTGTAACTGTTGGCATCTTTTTAAACAAACAAAGAGCCTTTCCTTTCGCAGATACTTCAGCTTGCTTTCAGAGGCTACTGCTTTTCAAGGTCCACACGAGTTCATTCATCATAAAAAAATATACTTTTATAATTCAGAAACAAACTCTGTAATATTTAATTTGTGCTTCACCAGATGCTCACTAAACAATACACTGAGATTTGGAATTTGTTACATTATAACGTTATTTCACAATAGCACTTGTAATCAGCATGTCTTTTGGGATTGATTGTGGGCTGTTTGTAAATGAAGGATTGAGGGGGAAGTAAAATAGTGACTATATTCTATGTGTTGTGGAGGAAGGACACAAGGATTTGCCAGCAAAACTGCCTTTTTCAGACAATTGTAAATGGTATAGGCCCTCTCTCATGTTCAGAATTGGATATGTTTGACAAGAAGCATGTTGAATTCTCAGACAATGCCTGCTTCGAAGATGGGAATCCAAGGTCTGAACTCTTTAATTGTGGTTCTTTATATCTAAGTATTTCCTTGATCTTATTGATGAAGCTGAATACCTCACTGCCTGTGCAGTTTTGTTTTTATGGAAAGGTAAGGTCAATGGCACCGCTTCTAGCATGAACTCCCTTACTTATGTTCTTATGTTTTAGTAAGATATACGTGTGGTTTTGGACTGCATCACGTAAACAGGGTCCTCTCAGGTGCCATATAATCGTTTGTAAATGTGTGAAATGCATTACACTGGTTGTTGAAAACCTGGCAAAGATAGTGAGGATAGCAGCCTCGGGTCAGATATGTCACCTGTTTGGTGCTTGTTGAACTGCAGTGAAATAATGGACGAGAACAGGAGGCAAGGCTTGCTTCCAGCAGGTGGCCAGGGTCAGAGGGAGTCTGAGCTCTACGTGGAGGTTGAAAGTGCTGTCAAAGACCATCCAAAAGACCGTCCAGTGAACGTTTTTTGGATTTCTGCAAATCTGTTTGCACATGTAAGCATGTGAGATTGAGCCCCCAAAGCAGCTTTGCATATAGCTCCAGGCTATAAACTCATTTTAACAAAGTAAAAGGGTGTTGACATTTCATGGGGTTAAGGTGTTACCCAAGATGTGGTAACATCCTTGTGATTAAAAAAACCCCACACTCATTTAATGTAGCTCCGTAGCTTTCCCTTTCAACAGACACCTGGCCCTTGTATTGATTCAACTTAGCTGAGGCAACGCTTGTATAACAGTGTCATAAATAGATGGTAGCAAGGCCCAAAAAAAAAGTCCGGATACTTGTTCTTGAATGTTTGCAGTGAACGGAAGAGATCCCTTCTATAGTGTTGCAATTTTTGATCAACTACAATGTCTTCGTGCAATGAAACAAAGACTGCTGGGGACAGCAGAAGACATGAAAAAAATGTCATCCGTGGCTGGGTCTGTTGTTCCGGTGGATCGATATATGATGTTTCTACAAGCTCCAGTAACGCTGCTGGTTGGTGATAAGCAAAGATGTCTTATTTCAAGAGCTGTGGAAAAATCTGCTGTAAAACCTGCATGGCTGAGACTGGCTTTTTTCGTCTCCGTTATAAATACTTTGAGACGGATCTTTAAGGGTACTACATGGTATTTTTTCTTTTGTGAAGAATGTATTAAAGTGATACCTATTGGAGGAGGAAGGAGAGGGTACAGGGAATAATCGAGTAGTGCTGCTACACAAGTGAACACAGGTAAATTCCACTTTCTCGTCAATGCAGTGCGGTTGCTGGACCGGTGTGACTTTAATATATAGCAGCTATCAATGTTTATATATTCATTCTTGCTCCACAATACATGCCAGAATTCCTATGGATTTTTTCTGGTACACTTTGGGGACAATGTACTTTGGGGACAATGTACTTTTAAGCATAAACCGGCTGCCCCACTGGCAGAGGAGAGTCCACAGCTATCGAAAGGCATGGCAAATAGCAAAAGTAGTCGTTTCTGGAGCTTCAGAAAGCGTGTAACACGCATGAATATCACTAAACCCGATCAATAAAGATTGGCTGTTTACACTGGGTTTTGACGGAGTAAGCATAGTCAGGGCAAGTGGCCTGTATCCCAGCATGTGTTACTATACTGTACTTTGTACTGTGTGAATATTTGTAATAAATTGGGCTGTTTCATGCATGACTTACAGCAACATAACTCAACGTGTTGTGACATTCGGCATATGTTGTTCTATCTAGAGGTTTTTTGAACCAAGTCTCACTGTTCTTGGTAAATCAGAGTTAAAATATTTATTTTGTTGTAGAACTAAAAAATGTTTGTCAGACTTTGTTTGGGGTTTTGTGACTTTTTTTCCCCCCTTCTTTGCTGTGTTTTGCTCTCATGATCTCCTTAGTAGGAGATGAATTGTTCTGCCTTGATACCTGTTCTTCCTTATTTGTATAAGGAGTGCTGTCTAAATGCGTGGTCAGACAGTCCTGAGGAGCACATGGCCTTAAATCTCCCTGAGCAGAAAGCGTGATTTGCCTGTGGATACTGGCAGAGACAAGTAAACCTCTATCTCTGGTGTCTCTCTGGAAGACACGTTGCGTTTCTGCTCTAGCCAGCAGAGAAAGCTTGTGTCAGGCTCGGGTAGTGCTGGGGAACGAAGCCAAATGAGCAGCGAAAATGGACATTGTGTCTCTTGATTTGTCCTGAGTTCACTGTCACCACTGGAAAGCTCGTGGGGTTTTAATCAACTCTTATTATTGTCCGGATAGAGGGTTGTCCCTTAAGGAGCTTTCCTATGCATCACCAAGGTCTTTTAGCCAAAAGCCTCTTTTTTAAATTTTTATTTATTTAATTAATTTTTAAAAAAAGTCTTTTAGCTCTGAATGCTCCCAGGCTGCAGTTGTATCCTGAGGCTTCAGCCAGCATGAGGTTGTCCATCCAGCAGTAAGTTGGGGCAGAACGGGCTGAAACAGCCAAGAAACCAGTTGAGAGTGGGCCTGCGGTGTGGAGGTGCAAGAGCACAAAACCCCCGACTAATCTGGACAGGAGGCTCCTGCCTGGGCCAGGGCTGGGACAAACACTCCGCAAGGCTTCCGTGCTGTTTGGAGAGTGAGGAGATTAATGGCGTGCAAAGCAAAGTTTCAGTGCTCCTCTGTAGTCATAAAATTTACAGTCCAAGAAAATTTAAGAACTTGGGAGGACCGAGTTCAGTATGAAGAAGTTGTTTATACCAAAATAAACTCCATGTGCTTGAGCCTATGATTTAATGGCCAAGTCTGTTAATCCCACCCAGTGGCAATGGCAATGGAAAAGTCTAAAATGGGCGCAAATTAAATGGCTGGGGTTTTTTTCCTGGGTCGTTCCGGCATACTCAGTGCACTATCTGTACGAGCCGAGGCAGGAGGATACGATGGGGCCACCTCACTGTTGAGGTCCTAGCAGAATGAGAAACACAAACAGTAGCTGTCATTTTTTTCTTCCTTACGATTTCTAGGAAGTTTAGTGTTTCAGGGAAATCGGAGGTGAGGAAAAGTACATCTCTTCTTCCTGGAACAAGTTTCTTTCTTGCCCTCGTCTTCGAGTTGCACAGAATCATCTTCAAAAGGTTTCAAACACTGACAACTCGTACTTGCAGTCATAACCTTGTCCAGGTACTATATACTAGTTCAAGAACGCTTTCCAAGAGGTTATTGTGACACCCCACACAGAGCAGTTAATATTTACTAAAACTTTGCTGTCTTCACCATGCCCTCGCTCACTCATCTTCCTCCCAGCCCCTTCCTCCGCAAAGGCCTCACGCAATCTTTGCAACAATCTACACCAGGCTTTTTTGCTGTGTATACGGTTCCGATTCAGACAAAACTAATGCAAATCAGCGTGGTTTTGTTGGGGTTAATGCGCTGTGCAGGTCTCTCTCAAATGAGGGAGATGAATTCACTATCCAGGGCTTTGAGATCTCTCACACGGATTTTTCCTACCCGAGAGCTTCTTGCTTCTAAGATCCTGATGCAGAATTTGATGCTCCAGTCCCATATGACTGAGCTCAATATTCTCCTGGTTGTATGCTGCATTGCTCTGGTTGTGTCCTGGTTTGACAGGTTGCTACACTTCCCTCTTACACAGGCAGCTTCGCTTATTATTTCAGGACCAATAAACCAAACTACCCTTGGATGAGCGTTGACCGCTACTTGCAATGTCTACAAGGGTGATTATCTTCATTCATAATTCCTTCTTCCAAACAGGGGCCAGCTAAAACTGTCTAGCTTCAAGCTGAAGTTACTTGCTTGGCGAGACGGGAAATATCATCGCCTCGTGCTTCTGGAATGCGCCTCTGCCCTCGTCTCAAAGGTCTGGGCTAGGTAGGGTTGCTGCGGGGTTTGTAGCTCCTTCTGTGTTGGGTACCCTCACAAAACCTGCTGGTAAGTGTGGTTTATGAGCCTGACGGAGAGAATTCTGGCGAGAATGCTAGCCCTTCATCCCAGATTCTCATTTGGGCTAGTTCAGGGCTTAACTCCAGAATTGCCTTTCGGATAGTGTTTCCGCTGGCATGGCCACTAGCAACGTTGTCCTACGAGCTATACGGACAGAAGATGGCTGGGTTGTCCTGATCCCGCTGCTTTTCACTGTGCCCATGTTTGGCACCAGGCTAGCTGGCTCAGAAGGGCACGGTGCAGAGCTGGAGCAGCCCTTCGGATGTGGGATCTGCAGCGAATTCTTTCTATTTAATTCACACGGGGCCTTGAAGTAGCCCTTGGACAGGCTGTGTTAGAGCCAGGAGCTGAGCGAAGCGACCTCCCTGGTGTCCCGTTTGCACCCCTGCTCTCTCTGAGAACTGCTTCAGACAAATAAAAGCGATCTTCCAAGCACTCTCTGAATATTTTCCCTGGCTGGAAGCTGACAGGTTATGAGGTTTTAAGTTCTATTCAAATTTCACGTTTTGTAAATGATCTCGATGCCACACTCCAGACTGACTCCAGGGGTATTTATGTTGGATTAGCGGCAGATTGCCTGCCTTTCCTCACTCGAGAGGAGAGAGCCCAGCGCATGTAAACTCCCTTTGAATGGCGGGCTATTAACCGTCAAGCAAAATGATTAGTTTGTCACATAAAACTCACGTTATAAATAGGCGCAGGTTATAAATCAGTCCTGAGGACAATGATGGAAACAAACAGAAAGAGAGATCCTTTCCAAACCTCTTCTCCGAGAGAAGCCTGCAAATAGAGGTGAGCAACAGAACGTTGGTTAAATGTTTAGTCTTCCAGGAAAACTCAAGGGTAATTTGAAAGCCATTCTGAATTGGTGGCTGCAGTAAAAAAAAGCAGAGTAAAATTAGCCCTATATAGGCATTATGACTATATGATATTTAAAATTGAATACCATGGGCTTTGGTATTGTAACTACTGTGATGGAGAGAGCCCTAACAGCAGACCCCAATGAGCCGAATCTGTTAAGGTTCCACAGAAACTTAGGGAGCTGGTGACCCTGTAGAAACAGAACTAAGGATCAAGAAGATCTTGAATCTTTATTGCTTTGTGCCCTGGTATGTATGGAAGGAAAGTATCAAACTCTCATTGATTACAGAGCTGATCCTCCCTCAGCAATTTCATTCAATGCTCAGGTTAGGCTGGTATCAATGAAGACTAAATGCCGTGCCAGTAGGGATTCAGGTGTACCAAATTCCCTGCAGAATAGCTAATTTCCTGCAGAGCTTCTAGGACTCACTATTCCCCTAATAAATAACCAGCGGTGAAGGGCTAGAGAGGTATTTATAATAATAGTGTTGATGAGCAGGCCTTGGATCCCTGTGGAGTGGAGGAGCCTCATCTGCTGGTCAGTCATGTACTTCTACTGTTTGTTTGATGTTTGTGGGGGGGAAAAATAGTGTTTCTACTTAAATGACCTCTATCTCCAGGCTTAGAAAGGGTACAGTGTTTTTATTTCCTCTGTGGCAAGCTGTTTGGATTTAAAATAGCTTCTGGGCTCCTGGGTAGTCCTGAGAATAGACAGAGCAGGCCATAAAGGATTGGAAATGTCTCCTTCCTTACGGCTCTTTGGAAAGCTTGAAATGTCTAGGAGAGCTGCTAGGCTATTCCTTATGATCTCACATTCTTAACAGTGGAAATGTTGTAGTTCCCTTTATCCTGAAATACAAGATGGGAAAGATGGGCTGCCAGCTAGGGCGGCCCTCTTATGCCTTTGTTGCTGAGGCCATCGTATTCCAGAATGACCAACCTTGGAATAATGTAACCAGTTCAGGTTGGGGCTGATTTTGTTGAGTCATGCAGGGACCAAACATGTGTCTTTTTATTATATCTGACATTGGAATTCCAAATCTGGAGTGCAGTGTTGAGGCACCTGAGCTGGGTTTGCTCCAGCATAGACTCAACTGAGAGGTCTCCACAGGCGCAAGGCCCTGGGCGACTCCCTGGCCCCACTTCTCCCCGGACTCCTTTGTGCCAGGGGCTTGGTGCTCGTTGTCCGTGGGCAAGGTGTTCCCACGCTCTGCTTTAAGGTGACTTCTTTTGTTTTACAGTGAGATTGTGTGTGTCGAGAGCCGCCGTGCCGCGGTTGGTGTGCGGCAGGGCTACCGCGCTGTGAGGGTGGGCTTGGACGGGCTGGGTGAGAAGGGGGAAGGCCGGCAGGAGTACCTGGGGAGATGGGAGGTGTGCTGGAGGGGAGCTCGGCAGCCTGGTTTGAGGAGAGGATGGAAATTAATATGGAACAGCGAACACAGCCCGCCTGGCTGCCCCGTGCCTTCTCTATAAAACACCACAAACTTACCATAAAGCACTGCAGCTCCTCTGTTTGGGTCCCCTGCAGACACTGGCGGGCGCACGTTGTCTGGAGACCCCCTGCCTGCTCCCCTCGGTGACAAGAGAAGTCCTCACAGAAATCCTCCGGGGCCGCTCCGGACCTGCCATGTGGGTTTAGGATCCTACAACTGGAGAGAGCTGTACCCCGCTTCGTTCCACAGCGGGGCTGAGGCAGACGCGTATTATGGCTTTCTCACACATACAGTTAAATTTCCCTGCCCGGATCCATGGTTCTGGAATTGCCCAGACGAATAAATCTGCTTGGAAGGGGTGGGGGATGGAAGAAACACCCACGAAATGTCTGCTGTGCCTTTTTTCTTGGTTGTAGGATCAGTTAACCGCTTCGCAGGGAGGCTCCAAATGGAGATGAGGTGGGAAACATCAGCTCGAAAAGTACGGAGCGTTGAAGGGGAGCGCAGAGCTCTGCCTTGGGGTGACGGTGGCAGCTCTGCGAGGACGGGCCAGTGCAGGCTCCAGAGTTACACAGGTGCTTCTGTGTGGTTGTCTCTGCAGAGCGTCCCCTCCTGTGCTGAGGTCCAAGGCAGCTCCGGCGTCCCCCCACGCAGCGCTAGCATGCTTGGAAAGGTTTTCTCTACCCTTAGGAGTTTAGAGAGACACTTGATGTTCTTGGTCTGATGAAAAACAAGAGAGAAACCCAGCATCGTGTGGAGAAGAGCATTTTGTGTTTCCATAAAATCTTCCTACAGGTTTTGTGGATCTTGAAGTTAAAGTTAGGATCTCAAAGTTAAAGTTAGGATCTCAAATCTCATTTGAGGCACTTGTTTCTTTGTTAGATCCACTCTGTACTTTGGTTCTTTACTCCAGCTTGGGTTGTTTGATTTGGTGGTTTTTTGGTGGTTTTTTTGGCAAAGAAAGCGTTGCGTTTGCTGTTTGTTTGGCAGAAACCTTGTTTGCATGTTTGTCTTTTTTCAGTGGTTTCAGTGTTTGTTTCTCTTTCTGCCCGCGGTTTGCTCTCCCTCTAGCTGTGGCTGGCTTGCGGAGCACTGGGAGAGCAGACCAGAGTTTTCGTGGCTCTCCAGAAAGGAGACTCGGCCGTGACGCCGTCTTCCCAAAGCGGCCCTGGTTGATGGGGTGAAGGCAGTAACGGCATTTGGAGCTCCATCTGCCAGGAGGAAATTGGATAAGAGTTTGTTGTCTTGCTCTAGTTGAGGAACGCTCCACTTCACCGTATGCTTTTTCAGAGCTTGTTTTCCTGAAGGGCCTGTGGGAAGAGGAGTTAAGGACAGGCTGGCATGGGGGGCAGGGAAACAAAGTGCTCGGAACTCGGGGTAGAAAAGGAGCAAGGCTGTGTTCCTCTGGTCTCCCACTCAGGCGTTCACGGCTTATTTATAAATGCCTGACAAGCTTTCCTAGTCTTTTTTCTTTAGGCAGAACGTAACTAAGCTGCACTGCTAAGATGGGGAACGTCCCTCCGGTGGGCTCACTGGCCTGCAGCTCCTGCCGGCAGGCAAGGGCAGCCCACCGCCTCTGCCCCGAGCTTGTGCCGAGGGGAGGCACAAAGTCCTTGGCAGTACGAGTTGCTGGGACGCTTGCGTGGACGGAAACCCAAGTTTCTGCAGGTGGGAGAGTACGCTTTGGTGTGGCTCTAGTTGCGAGAAAAAATAAAAAAATAAAACAATCTGAGCCAATTTAAAGCGGCTGAAAACTGTCCTTAAAGCTATCTCAGGTGTCTCCTCTGACCGGATGCCGAATGTTTGCTCTGTGTGTGTGTGTTACGCTTGGAATCTAACAAAACTGTACAGGACGATGAAGTTGGGGTTTTTTGTTTGTTTGTCTTTGTTTAAAGCAAAGTTCTCAAGGGCTGTTGCAATTATCAAATCCTCTTTTTTTTTTTTTTTTTTCTCCCTGCAAAGGGTGCTGGGAGCTGCCAGTAATCTATAAAACAGGAACGACAGTCAGTCTGGGGGAAATGATCTCAAATGGTATAAATATCTCCAACCAGGTTCTGGTTTTAAAGTTTTATGAAGTGATAGAGATTCTGGGCATGTTTTTACAAGAGGCTGGGCAGTGAGGAACCGGGCAGCTCTCATGGGTAGCTGTGGGGTTGCCCTGAGGGTTGGAGCCCGGGAGCTGGATAGTAGGGTTTGAGATGGTGGCTGGTGTACCCTGTGGGGACCCACACTTGCCTGTGGGAGCAAATATGTCTCCGAGCAAGAGAACGGAAAATCTGGGTTCTCTTGCCAGCACTCCCGTCGACCTGCTTGTTGACCTTGGGCAAATTCCCTCATTCTTTCCGTGTCCTAGTTCAGCCACGAGCCCTTCAGGAAAGGGTCTCCGGTGGGTTACGGCAGCTGGCGTGTTTAGGCTCGCACCAGGCTAATGAGTGCTTGAGTTCTAGAGCGCTCTGAAGTTGACCTTGGGTATCGTCTGCTATCCCTGATGACCAGCAAGAACGTTGTCTTTGTGAAGAGTGCTAGTGCTTTACAGAGGTGACGAACTCCTGTTAACACTGCCACAAGTTGCGAGAGGGTTAGTTTCCTAGGGTAGGGGTATTAAATAAATTCAGGGCTTCTGCATAAGGGTACTAGTGCTGAAGGATCCTATCTTTCTTCCACTTGGGGAAAGAGTCATCAGCCTACATGAAACCTCCTGGTGAAAATTAAATGGAAATTTCCCTGGGATTGGGGGGGGAAGTGTCTTCTCTGAAATCTTTCTGGGTAATTCCCCCCACCCCGTCCCTACCACTGTCACCACCATGCTGCTGCCTTTGCATTGCCAGAGGTGTTCTGCAGTCAGAGGTGCAGAAATGCTGACCTCAGAAGATGATATTTCCAGTTTCAACCACAGGCAGGAGCTACTGGAAATACCATCCCTTTGAAGGTTCCAGCCTTGCTATGCTGTTTTCTGTGGTTTGGATAAATCCCTGGAACCAGATCTTCACCTGGGCTAGACCAGTGACATTAGGGGGCCATACAGAAGTTCTGGTTCCTACAGCAGCGTTTGCCCAGCTCAATCAAAACACTTAGTGATCGCTTGTTGCTGGTTCCTAACCTTGTCGTTACCTTTAACTGCAGGGAATCTGAAACTGGAATTTCAGACTTCTGCCTCTTTGATCTCATTCTCGCTCCCTCGTGCTGTCATGAGTAATGACAGACTATTTTAAAAATGCTGCGGTGTCTGACTAATGCAATCTCAGGGGTGTGCAGAGCTCCTGATTTCCTCCCATTGCAGACCTGCTAAGTGATCGGAAGAGAGTTTATTTTCCACTTCAGTTTGCCAGAACTTTTGAGTGCCTGGGGCAAGGAGAGGGTTAATATTCTCTGCTGTCTTATAAGTAATTTTTTTTTTTTTAATCAATTAATTGCATATCTTTCATGGTCAGAAAAAGAGCCTAAAATATGTGTGATATCCAAGTTGTGCACATAAAAATCCCATTTTGTAATAATAAAAGGTATCGGGTTACTTGTCTGGAGGCTATTCGTCTTGCAGTAACACACATGTAGCCGTTAGCAAGTGCCGCCGTGTCCCCGCACATCTTGTCATCGCAGGGATGATCTTGTGAGGCTGTACCCTGTCACCCATGTTCCGATAGGCTTCTTCACACCACAGGTGAACAGGGGCTGCACAGAGTGCCCAGAAGGCATCATTCCTGTCCTCCTGGGCCACAGTACCGGGACAAACATTCCCTTTTCAAAAAAAAAAAAAAAAAAATCTCTGCCATGAAGCCGTCGGCAGCAGGTGGAGCGTGCTGGGTAGCCGAGAGCAATGGGCAAGGGAGCAACCTACAGTCACTCTGACTCCTGCAGACCTGGTATTTGTGGAACTGGTCTAGTACTTACATATTTACTCTTTCCTGTAAAGAAAAATGCCAGGGAAAGAGGGAGGGAATGTCAGACAGCGGTGCTAGACATCTAGGTACTGGATCTCCAGCCGTTGCCCCTTGCCTTGCTCAATGGCTTACATTCTTCTTGCTTTCCCCCCTGTTTTAAACAAATCGGAGCTGGAGCCTTAGGGTATATTAGAGAGCGATAGGGATCTTCACCCATAATACCGTTCTGGGTGATAGGGAGGAAGCCATTAGCTTAAATCTCACAGTGAACGGGATCTGATAACGGGGGAGGCAGAAGGTGGATGAGGGGGAGAGGAAGAGTATTTGCAGCTGTGCCAGGTAACGCTCCCCTCCACCATCTACAGCCACCGCTCGGGACTGAACAGGGGAAGGAGACAGAAAGCTTTCCACGGGCTCGGCAGTTTTGTGGGAACCTCAGCTTGTAGGGGGGTGTATGAGGGGACTGAACCATCCGGTATAGGTGCACACACACATGGCTGCTAGATCTGCTCTTGAAACTATGGCTGCCTGTCCAGACAACCCAGTCCTGCTCCCATGCTTCCCCATGTTCCCCCCTGCCTCGTTTTCCAAGCCATCGTTACAGAATCCCAGAATGGCAGGGGTTGGAAGGGACCTCCGGAGATCATCTCGTCCAACGCCCCTGCCAGAGCAGGGTCACCTACAGCAGGTTGCACAGGATGGCGTCCAGGCGGGTTTGGAATGTCTCCGGGGAAGAAGACTCCACAGCCTCTCTGGGCAGCCTGTTCCCGTGCTCTGGCACCCTCCGTCAAGAAGTTTTTCCCCACGTTCAGAGGGAATTTCCCGTGTTCCAGTTTGTGCCCGTTGCCCCTTGTCCTGTCGCTGAGCACCACTGAAAAGGGTCTGGCCCCATCCTCTTGCCACCCGCCCTGTAGATATTGATGAGCGTTGAGGAGATCGCCTCTTGGTCATTAATGACGTTACAGCTATCTAAATGTCTGTGTGTTAATGTCAGCTCTCATTGCTTGGACTAAAACTAGTAAGCGTTAAGAATGACCGTTTAAGGCCTGATGAACTCTAGCCACGTGCAAACGAGGTGCCATCCAAAGCCAACCCCCCCTCTGCACACCACCAGCGCTTCAGGACAGCACACGGGGTGTTCATGGACGAGGTTTCTCATCCACCAGGGATGCCTGGGCATCTGCCGCCTTTCCGTGCCCAGCTCCGCTGCTGTGCAATGGGACTCGGCCTCTCCACGCTGTGCGCAGCAGACGCTGGGCTGCGGATCTGGGAACCACTGTCGTGCTCGTCTCCAGAAGGGGCAGTTCCAAACTAGCTCTGTCTCCACTGGACCACTGAGACCAACGTCCTCCTTCCAGCTGGCCCAGCTAACCTCCAGGATTGCTCTCGCTTCCCCCTCTCCTCTCATGCCCAGTGGAATCACGCAGGCATTTGGGGTCATAAGGAATGTGCTGTTTTGACTCTGAAAAACTCAGCGGGAACATTCGCTAAAGACACAGTGTAGTTGTATCGGGACCAAAATTAAAAAAAAAAAAAAAAAA